>CM053575.1:4759993-4849098 GCA_028646485.1 Cryptoprocta ferox | reverse complement strand
GCTCCTCCTGACCTGCCTCTTCAGGGAAAGGCCCACAGAAACAGGCCAGCTCTCCTTGTCCTCTGGGCTGGCTGCCCTTCCCTCTGTCTTCTCTCCCTTCTGTCCTCTCGTGCGTTGGTTCCCTGTGCCCCAGGCCACTGAGAAGTGGCTTAGTGAGCGAGCACACGTAGGCCCAGAAGTCCGGAGACCTCGCTTTGCCACCAGCCCACGACTGGGCTTGCGCGAGAGGGCTGCGCTGTGTCCCCTAAAGGCCCTCTCAGCCCAACCCCGTGGGGCTCCATCTCTGCTGTCATCTTCGGCAGCCCCCTCCCCAGCCTACTCTTTCAGTCTAAACGACAGAAGAAACCGAGGCCCAGGGAAAGAAGCAGGCCAGTGGGCCAGCCTCCCTGCCTTGTGAAGTCAGTATGGACCGAGGAGCTGGGCTGTCGCGGGGCGGGGGGGGGGTCTGGATTGTGCTGCAAGAGGCCCCCAGGTGTTCCCGGGGGTGCGGGATGAAGCCCGGGGAGCTAGGCAGCCGTCCGGAGAGCCAGGCAGGGGGACCCGGTGAAGGAAACAGTCCGGCAAGCGTATGGGTAGAAAGGGTGTTGTTATTCAGAGGTGTGGGAGGGGCTGGGGGGTGTGAATAGGCAGGTGGGATTGTGGGGAGGAATGTGAAGTGTCACTGATAGAGTAGCTGGTGTGGCTGGGTGGTGTGCGCAAGTGTGAACGGGGCAGGAGTGCGGGCCTCTGTGGAGGGGGGAAGGAGCCATTATGCCAGTGTGGAAGGGGGGGGGTGCTAGGTGACAGTGGCTGCCATCCGCCTGTTTCCTCCTCAGCTTGAGTGCCGGCTCCAGGGCAGTGAGGGTGCCAGAGCCAAACTGCGGGGGCGGGGGTGGGGGCGGGGGTGGGGGCTGGGGTCTGGTCTGTCACAAGAATGCATCCCTGTGTCCCGAGGGAGGGGCAGTGTGTGCTCCAAGCCGGAAAAGGGGGCTGTGGGGGCTGTGGAAGCCGGGAGATGTCAGCTGGTCAAGGTCAGGATCAGAGAGTGCCTGACAGAGGTGTGTGTCCAGCGTCCTCACCCACACTTTCTCCAAGGCTGGGGACTTCGAGAGCTTCCCCTCCCGTCCCGGCAGCTCCCTCCCACCCCAGCGGGGAGGGCCAGGCCGGGCACGGGACGGGACTGGGACGGGGTCCTCTGGGACTGGGGGTCTGCGGGGAGGGCTCCTGGAGCGCAGTGTGGAGCAACCGCGAAGGGAGGTGGAAGGAGATGGGGCTCTGGCGAGGCCGGGGGGGAACCTGGGGTTCCCCTCGAGGGGCTCGGCCCGAGAACTCGGCGGCGGCCGCCGCTCGCGGGCCCTCCCCCTCGGCGGTGACCTCTCGCTCCCGGCCCCCTCCCCGCGGCGGCGGCGGCGGCGCCTTCCCCCTGTGTGGCCCCGGCGCCCCCGGCCCCGCCCCCGGCCCGCTCCCGCCCGGTCGCTCCCTTCCCGGCGGCGGGGGCGGGGGCGGGGTCCGGGGCGCCGGGGCTCCGGGCTCGGCCGGGCCGCTGCCCTTTCCCGCGCGTCAACTCCCCGCCCTGCCCGCCCGCCCGCGGGCCGCCGCTCCCCGGCCGGTGACGGACTTCTCCCCTGCCCGGTCCGGCCGTCCCCCGCACTAATCACTCCCAGGCCACGGCGGGCCGGGCCGGGGGGCTCGCCGCCGCCGCCGCCGCCCGCCCCGCCGCCCGGGCCCTACCTGCCGCCGGCTCCCCGGCCGCGGGCAGCATGGTGGGCTCCGGCCGCGCAGCGCGCAGCCAGGAAGCCGCGAGTCCCGCAGCCCGGCCCGGCCCGACCAGGCTCGGCTCTGCCCTCCGCCCTGCTCGCTCCTCTCGCCCGCCCTCCTTCCCGCCCTCCCCTCCCCGGCGGGCCGGGGAGGGAGCGCGGCGGGCCCGAGGTGTCGGCCTCCCCTCGCCTCCCCGCCGGCCCGGCCTCGGGCTCCCCGCCCTTCTCCCCTCTGCCTCCCCGGCCCCCTCCTCCCCTCGCGCCGCGTCTCCCTCCCGCAGCCCCGCTCCCCCGCCCGGGACTCGCTCTCCCCGACTTTGCGCGCGGGGCTCTTTCCGCCGGGATCGCCGGGGCTCCAGGTTGCCGGCTCCCCGGGTCAGCGGGTCGCGCGGGCTCCCGCCGCGCTCCCGGCCACCGCCGGGCCCCGGCGAGCGGACTCGAGGAATGCCGCGTCCCCGCCCGGCCGTGCCTCTCCCCACCCCCGGCCCGAGCCCCGCCGGCGGGGGGTAGCTGCCGGCTCCCCCCGCCCCACCCCGCCCGGCCCCGGCCGGGGGCTCCCGGGGAGGGGGGAGCACGGGAACCGGATCTCGCGGCTCCCGGGCGGGGGCGGGGGCCGGGGCCTCGGACGCCAGGCTCCTACCTGCTCGGAGGTCCATGGGGCTGGGGGCCGGGCCGGCCGGGCGCGGCTCCTCTGCCGGAGGCTGGCGGAGTGGGAGGGCGAGCCGCGGCTCCGGCGAAGCTTTAATAATCCCATCCGCCAGGCCCACTCGCAGGTTTTTTTCGCTCGGTTTCGGATTTTTTTTTTTTTCGGTGTGGGACATTCTGCAAACTTTTTTTTTTTTTTTTTTTTCTGACGTGTAAAGCTGTAACCACAAATTGTAGCGGCCCTCCCCGGGGTGGGGGGAGGAGGGGGGAGGAGGGAAGGGAGGGCTTCTGGGGCTCCTCTCCCTCCCACAACACCGAGGGGGGGTGAGGTGAGGCGAGGCAGCGGCGGTACCACCCTGGGCCTCCTGGGGGAGGGGGCGGGGAGGGCATCAGTCCGTCTGCAGAGTCCCCGAGCTGGGGGAGCGAGCCGCCGACTCCTCTTCTTCTCCGACGGCGTCGACCTGGGCTGCGGGGTCCCTTGCTCTCACCCTACCTCCGACTCCTCATCTCTAACCTTCCCTCTCCTCCCCCTCCCCCTGAGTAAATGCAATGACACATTCTCCCAAATGCCAGCGAGCTGGCCTCGTAGCAAGTGATGGTGTTTTTCCTGCTGCCCTTTGTCTGGGCTGACCGCCCCCCTTGCCTATTGTCCCGCCGCCAGTCCCATTCCCAAAAGCTGGGGCTAAGTGAGGCGCTGGGGCTGGGGCAGGTGACTAACCGCCTCACCGTGCCCCCCCGGGGCGGAGGAGGGAGAGGGCACCCCAGGCCCACTGCCCAGCTCGGAGGAGAGCAGAGAGCACTTGGCCGAGGGTTTTTCTCTCAGGTTCACAAGGTTCTTCGTGCTCCCCAGCGGCCGGGCAAGCGCGCAGGGGTGGGGGAACTGTCGTTCATTAATCAGCACGAGGCACCGGACCAGTTTCAACACCAGAGGCTGCACGGGTGACTCAGCGGGAATGCTCCCATTCAAGGCGAGTGACAGACCCAGAGTCCCCATTTGTGAAACGCTTCCCCTTGAAGACTTTTGGCTTTCCCTGGCCTTCGGGGGTTTGGGGTTGTTGGTGTTTTCCAGGGGTGGGGTAGGGGCGGTTTGACTGGGGAGTGCTTGCTGTCCCTCCCTCCTTCCCCAGGCCTGGGTTGGGACTTGCTGGGCCGGATACCTGGGGGACCCTTAAACCTAGACCTTCCCAGGAGGCTCTCCTTTCTGCCCCCTTCCTGCCCCGGACGGAGAGCTGCCAGGGAGAGTGCAGAGGAAACGGCCCTCCCCGTCTGGGGCTTCCAGACATCTCCTCTTGGGGACTTCTCGGGGGACAGTCATTTGGTCTCCAAGGCTTGAGTACTCCAGACCCAGACCACCAATTAAACCATTTGGTAATAAGTTGCTTCTGTTGTTTATTTGTTTTTTCAAAGTGGGAGAGGTGGTGGCGGGCCAACCCTGGAAGGTGATTCCTCTCCCTGGAACAGCATCAGATTCTTGACTCCACACTCCTCCCCCAGTGCCCCCCGAGAAAGGAGGGCGCCCAGCCAGCCCTGCCACAGCCCCTCCGGCCTGCGGGTCAGGGCAGGCGGCCTGGTCAGGACCAGTGCTGGGTTCCCAGGGCAGCTCTTCCTTTTTCTGCACTGTGCCGACCGAGGTGGGGGGGTGGGGGGGTGGGGGGGGTGGGGAAGAAGTTTGTTTTCAATTACCTCACTGGAGTGGGACAGGCTTTGTTGTTGGGGTTTTTTTTTTCTCCTTTCTTTCTTTTTTCTTTCTAAACAAGGAGAAAAAGAGCTGGGAAAGGGGAGCTGGCTGGGGGCAGGGGGCTTTCTGGGGCATCAGTAGCAGCTTTAAGGAAACCTGTCTTGGGGGGGCCGTCCTTCTGAAAAGCGCTCAGGGCCTCCCTCTTCCCCCTACCGCCCCCCCCCCCCAGCCAGAACTCTGCAGTTTCAATGACATTCTTGGTGGGTGAGCCCCGAGATCTTTTGATGCCCACGCCAAGGTCAAGAAGGCAGATGCCCAGTGGGTGACTGGCACTGAGGCCAGCCATGAGGTCCTCCACCAGCCTCCCTTTCAAAAGGAGGGAGCCACGAGTGGTGGGGAAGCAGGGGGTGTGGGGAAGCAGGGGGTGCGTTTGTCCTCCTCTCGTTTGTATCCTGCTCCTTGTGGAGAGTGTCTGCACAGACAATGTGGTTTGGATTTGGCTGAGCCCCCTCAGCACCTTATAAAGCACCTTGCTGAGTCAGGGAGAAAGCAGCCCCCACACGGGAGAGGAGGAGGGGGCCGGGAGAGAGAGGGAAAAGAGGGAAAGGGGAGCTGAAGGAGGGAGGTGGGGGGCTGAGAGAAGAGGAGGGAGAAAAGAGAAGGGAAGGGCAGGAAAGTAAATGGGTGGGAGTAGGAAGGAGGGGAGGAGGCAGGAGCCCAGGGAGGAAGAGGAACAGACCGCAGTGGAAGGAGAGCACCCCCCCCCCAGCCACACGCCCAGCAAATACTCACCTTGGGAGTCCAGAAACCATTGCTTTGCAGGAGCTGAGGGCCTGTGGCCCTGAAATGGGGACCCAGGCCAAGTGGGAGCAGGGACAACTGACTCTACACACAGCCACCCCCCCACATCCCCCTACCCTCCACCGCCCCCCCCCCCCGCCTGGCTGGATATGGTGACCCCTGCACGCAGGAAAGGGGGAAGTCGCCTTCTCCCTCTGCCTCTTGTCTAGACTTGCATCCCTCTCCCCTAACCCAGGGGGTGGCAAAGCCCCCCCCCCATCTTCCCCACTGCCAAGGGGAAAATCAGCTTCATCTCCAAGCTGCCAGTGCCCCTCTGCCATGTCTGGGCAAAGGCAGCAGGCTAGGAGCTGCCAGGTGGGTTGAGGTGGGGGCTGGAATAAAGACCGTGCCTTTCTTCTGCCAAATCCTAAACAGGGTGGGCTGTTGGCATTGGGGGAGAGAAGGAAGAAAGGAGAGGCATGGGCAGCTCCCCCTCCAGGATTTCTGCGGGGTTGGGGCACAGGTGGCTGCCCTCCGATTTCCAGCTGAGATGTCAGGCAACCTCCCGCTCCCCCGTGGCGCCCAGACTGGGATTGTGGTTCCAGGATTGGCAGTGAGGGCAGGGCAGAGGTTACTGGAGACTCCTGCCCCCTGAGCCCCAGAGCCATCTGTCTTGGTACATGGTGTGTGGGAAGCTTCTGAAACCCTGCTGGGTGCTAGGCGCTACAGAAGACAGAAGAGAGAAGGAAAACCCACCCCTGCCTTTAAGAATTTCATGGTCTGGTGACAAGGGGCACTCATTAAACCCAAACCCAGAGACCAGAGGATGGAGAGGGCCGGGGAGCTCTGGGAGGAGGTGGAGCTTCAGGGTGGAAATGCAGCTGGAGCCACAGGAAGATGCACCAAGGTAGCCCACAGGGCTCCCTGCCACTGCAGAGAGCAAGGCTGGGAGTCAGCATGGGGGCTGCCAAGGGCCAGCAGCCTGGCCTTGGGAAAAGCCCTTCGCCTCTCTGCATAATGGGCTATGACCACCTATGCCCTCCTCCCCGACAGGATGGTGGGAGATGAGTGAGTTCACGGGGAGGACACTGCTTTGCCGCCCTCTCTGGCCTCCCAGGCTCCAGGCAGTATCCACAGGGGTGGCAGGCCAGCTCCCAAGGGATATGGCTGGGGTGGGGGGCAGGGCTGGCACCGGGTGATGCCCCAGTTGCCCTCCAAGGGGGTGGGGGTGAGTCGGTTTTGGCTCAGGGACAGGCCAGACCTCTCCCTCTCCCCTCCCCTCCCTACTCCCATAACTGGTACCCCCCCAGGAAAGGCATTCCAGACACCCCCAAAATACCATGTCCCACACAGCTGCAGAATTGGCATTGAAGGGGTCCTGGCCCCAACGATGTCAGGGATTCCTGAATTAGAAAAGCCTCTGATCCAGTCCCCTCCTGACGGGTCAGCGGGAGTGAGGGGGGTGTTGGACAAGCCCACAGAGGTAAGTGAGGACACTCACTAATTCATTCACGTGTTGACCAAACATGTCCTGAGTACACAGACAGGAACCCCACGGGGCCCCGGGGATGAGGGCTGGAGGCTGACCTGTGGGCTGGCAGGAGAGGCAGGGGCCTGCCAGTGCCTGCTGCAATGCCTGGCATTTCTTGGTGACACTTTTACTCCTTTTAGGACTCTAAGGCTTAACTAATGACAATAGTTTAAACACACGGAGCTCTCACCACGTGTTGGGTCCTGTGCTAAGGATTTTCGTGGCCGATACCATCTCATTCTTACTTAACCCTAGAAAATAGGAACTGGGATTTACCCATTTTGTATGTGAGGTCACCGAGCCTTAGATGGTAGGATGAAGTCACTTGTCTCAGGTCACACAAGTGGCAGAACCAGGACTGGAACCCAGCGCTGTCTGCCCTTATAATGACACCATTCAGATGCCAACCTGGGGACCGCCGCCCCCAGGGGAAGAGGCTGGGTGCTGAGAATGGCTCCAGAGGCGCCCCCTGGCTGCGAGGTATCTAACCTGGACAGAAAGACAGTCCCCCCTGTGCCTGGAGCAGGAGACCCCGGGCCCTCCTGCTCTCCACCCACCACCCACTGTTGACATGGACTGGGTGACACCGGGGTGGGCACCTGACCCGGGCCCTCCTGGGTTGGTGATTGTCAGCACCCTGAAAAGCGCTCCAGTCCCCTCAGCTAGAATCGTAGCTTCCAGGAGCAGCCAAGCCGGTTTGAATCATGGGATGAGGACCGAACTGCGTGTTAGGTACCCACCCACCCACAGCCAGGGCGAGGGCTTCCCTGGGCTTCCAAGGGCCCTACTATTCCGCCTGCCAAGGGAGGGCTAGGTAGGCTCAGGGGCTCTGCCCGGGCTGCCTGGGATCCGCATCCCCCGATGGGAGGCCTCCCCTCCATCACCACGTGCGCGCCCACGTGCTGCAGGCCTGTCCACTTTCCCTCCAGTGGGCACGAGCCCAGAGGGCCCTGCCTCACCCTGAGCTGGCGGTGATGTCAGCGGAAACCCCAGGGTACTGAGGACCTCCTCCTACCTCAGCCACGGCCCTATCCTGCCCTGCATCCTGCACCCACACCTGGACAGGCTCAGCCTCCCGGGGGACACGGCGCCCACCTGCGCTCTGCTTCCCTGTGAGGCTGAGGGGAGCCAGGCCCTGCTGCCTGCCTCTCCCCTGCCCTACCTCGGCTTTGTCTCCCCATCTGCAAGGATGTCTGGGTGATGAGTGCGTGCCGGAAGGCAGGGGCAAAAGGGGTAGCCCTGGATGCTCGACTCCTCCCTTGCCCGCCAGGAGCTTTCCCCGCCGTCCTCCCAGGATGTTCCATTGCCCTGGCCAACCCATGCCTCCGGCTCCGTGACTCCGTCTCCCCTGGCAGAGGAGTGGGGTTACCTCTCCCTGGGCTGGAAGATCCTTATCCTGCCCTGCTGAGTCACTGCCGGCTCCTCCCGCTCTGTCCCCTCCCTCCCTACCGGCCTCCCTC
Organism: Cryptoprocta ferox; assembly: GCA_028646485.1. Lineage (NCBI taxonomy): Eukaryota > Metazoa > Chordata > Mammalia > Carnivora > Eupleridae > Cryptoprocta > Cryptoprocta ferox. The sequence goes on along the minus strand of CM053575.1, from coordinate 4,841,268 downwards.
CTTCAGACTTCTCCTGCTTTCTCCAGACTGGCTGGGTTCCTTGAGGGCCCCAGGGGTCAGAGGACAGACAGCATCTTCCTGGGATGCCTCAGGGTCCCACCCCGACTGACCGCCATCCCAGCACTGGTGTTGGGACAGTGACAAGGAGTCAGGGTGCCGCCAGCTGTGTGGCCTTGGGCATGTCATTTGACTCTTCTACACCCCACTTTTCTCCTGCACAGAATAGGGCCAGTGATAATGGTACCTTCCCCAGAGTAAGGAAAATTGAGTTAATACAAGTTAAATCTCTGGGACTTGGCACTTAATAATGTTGAATATTATTGTTTTTTTAATGTTTTATTTATTTTTGAGAGAGAGAGACAGCGTGAGCAGGGGAGGGTCAGAGAGAGAGGGAGACACAGAATCCGAAGACAGGCTCCAAGCTCTGAGCTGTCAGCACAGAGCCCGACATGGGGCTCGAACCCATGAACTGTGAGATCATGATCTGAGCTGAAGTCGGATGCTCAACCGACTGAGCCCCCCCAGGCACTCCAGGAATATTATTGTTCTCTGCCCTGTCATGCCCTATCGTCCTGTCTCGGCTAATGATGCCACCTCCCCCTTTCCAGTCCCCATGCCCACATGTCTGCACCTTTTCTGTTTTTTAGACTCTGCTTTCCTCCTGAAACCTGTCCCCCCAACCCCAACATGATCCGACCATGTGACGCCAGGCACGGACCACAGGGCACAGACACAAGACTGGAGAGTTCAAGAGCTGGGCCGTTGTTCAGCCCTCCTCCCACGACGACCAGTTCTGGAGCGGTTGACTTTGCATCCCCGCCAGCCTCCATTGAAGACATCCCCTATTGAAGGAGGGCTGGAGGGGGAAGGGTGGACACTCAGGGCACAGGGAGCTCTGAGTGGAGTCAACGGGTCCTGGCTGTGCCGGGTGCAGCCCCATCTGGGCTTCTAGGCCGTCTGTCTGCAGGACTCGAGTCATGGTCTGGGTCTGTGAGGAGCTCACCCCTCCCTGGAGCCCCCCCAGGCACCTCTCAGAGGTCCCGTCCTTCTCACCGGAGTGCCCTGAGCCCTTGCCAGCCGAGGCCACTGCAAAATGCGTGAAGTGACAGAGGACTCGAGAACTCAAGGTGTACGCAGGGCTGTGGTGCAGAGGAAGGAGAGGGCAGGGAGGGCTTGGAAAGGGTTCCGAGGAGGGTCTGAGTGGCCAAGAGGGGAAGCCGCGCCTGGGGCTGGGGAGGAGGTGCCACTCTGGCCTGTGGGGCGCAGTCGCCCAACAGCCTTTTGGGAAGCCCCCCCACATGTGCCCCAGGGACCAGCGTGGACATCGAGAGACCCACGGCCTCCCCACCAGGGCTCTGGGGCTGCTGGGACGGAGGGCAACATGGCTCCAGAGCCGCCCGCCCTGCTCTTAATTAGAGGCCTCCTCCTTGCCCTACCCCGGTTGCCTGAAGTCTCCCCGCATGCCCCCTGCATGGCAGGGAGCCCATCTCAGCCAGGGAGGATGGCTTCTCGGACCCCTTTCTCCCTGGGTGCATAGCACAGCGTTGGGCACCGAGCTGGCACCCACAGGCCCTTGCCCAGGGCAGAGCAGCCTGGTCTCTGTGCTGGAAGCTGGGACTGTACACGGTGTCTGTCTCCCTCTGCTGGGCCCTTAAGGGACAGCCTGGCCAGGACGCCGCTGCACAGAGCTGGTGGCGTCCAGGTCTCCCCAGGCAGTGGAGGGGAGGACCAGGGAGGGGAGGGTGGAGGAGGGGGCTCAGGCCTGGCTGCAGCCCTCAGGAGCACCATTGCCTCCTGGGTCTCTGCGGCCTGAAGCCGGCCTCTGACAGGGGCCCCGAGGGGTGGTCTGAGGGAGGCCAGGTGGCCTCCCTGATGCCTTCCCCGCAGGCCAGCAGGCCCCGAACAGCCTCCTTCCCCTTCCAACCCATGAATGGAACTGTCATCCATGGATTTATCTAAACCTTTTGTGAAGCTATTTATATTTCCAGCCGAGACCACATTTTGGAGTAATGAGTTCCATCGGGGTTCTCCCCTGCTGGGTGAAGCACGCTGCCTTTGATTTGTCCTAAACTTACCTCACTTGCGCTCCAAGGGGGCCCTGTAACGCCAGCATGCCAGGTTTTGGTGAACAAGCTGGAACTTTCCCCTTCGTATCCCTGCTGTGGGTTTAAAACATTCCATCCCATCTCCCTTCTCCACCTCCACCCTGAGGCCCGAAGGGACCTGGTCTCCGGTGTGCGCTGGGTGCCCGGCGTCGTGCAGGGCGAGCACGGCCAGCCTCTGGCAGCCTGCAAGGGTGGCGAGGACTGGTTCTCCCCATGAGGCGGAGGGCACCGAGGGCCCAGCACTGCGGCACGGCCACGTGGCAGTGCCCCCAGCTTCCCACCACCGCGCCTCTTTGCGGGGTGACTTCTGTCTCCACCAGAGTCCTCTGACCAGTCCCTGGCCTCCAGGCCTTTCTCTTTCTCTGTATGGTTTCTCCGGGGGGAGGGGGGACTTTCTTCCCAGGCTCCTGGTGGGGTTCACCAGGGCTCTGCCCACGCTGGTTTATTTTGTTTCTGGTCCTGACCCCAAAAGAGGGTGAGGGCGCACCCCAGAGACGGGGCGGGAAGACACGACAGTAAAAGCAACACTGGCGGTGTGCTTTGTGGATATTGACGGAGGGCACCCTCACACAGCCCTCCGGGGTAAGGACTGGTCTTACCCCTCCCCCAATTTACAGGTGAGGCAACCGAGGCTCAGAGAAAAGAAGCAACGTGTCCATCTGCGCACAACCCGGAAGCAGTGGCGCCAGATCTAGGCGGCCAGTGCCCAGAGGGCCACTCGTCCCCCTCAGCAGACAACCTGGGCTCAGGCCCTGCCACCTCTCTGAAGGCTATACTCTTGTCATTCGGTACGCGTTGTTTCTTTTTTTCAGGTTTATTTATTTTGAGAGAGAGCGTGTGAGCGGGGAGGGGCAGAGAGAGGGAGAGAGAGAATCCCAGGCAGGCTCCAGGCCATGAAGCGTGAGATCATGACCTGAGCCAAGATCAAGAGCCGACGCTCAACCAGCCGAGACACCCAGGAGCCCCTCAGTATATGCTCTTCAAACTGCTGCTGTGGGTCAAGCTTGTGGCGGCTGCCAGGAGACATGGCAGAGGACAAGGAAGGCCTGGGCAGTGCTGGCCCACGGGGGCTGCACCTGGCACGCCGCAAACGCGTCATGTACGGGCGGGCAAGCAGGTCGCTGTCCCCAGCGGCTCAGAGCTCCCTTGTCCGCTTGGTTACCCCAGAGTAACCCCACAAACACTTTTGGTGTGTGCACAGCCCAGCAGACTTCCTTCAGAGCCTTGGCCACAGGCCACCCCCCTTTCTACTCAGTGTCTCTCCGCCAGAGTGGAAGCCCGTGACGGCAGGGATTTTTGTCCTGTGCTCTCCTTCCTGCACAGAAGTGGGTCTGATATAGGTTACGGCGCTCTGGGAATTCCTGCATCTTTAAAAAAGATTTTATTTTGGGAGCACCTGGGTGGCTCCGTCGGTTAAGCGTCCAGAATTGGCTCAGGTCATGATCTCACGGTTCATGGGTTTGAGCCCTGCTTCTGGCTCTGTGCTGACAGCTCAGAGCCCGGAGCCTGCTTCGGATTCTGTGTCTCCCTCGCTCTCTGCCCCTCCCCCGCTCACGCTCTGTTTCTCTCTCTCTCTCTCTCAAAAACAAACACTAAAAACACTATTTTTAAAAGATTTTATTTTTAAGTAATCTCTACACCCAACGTGGGGCTCCAGCTTACGACCCCTGAGATCTTGCTCCACCCACCAAGACAGCCAGGTGCCCCTGAATTCCTGCATTTTTAAACCTAACCAATCGGGTGCTGCCTGGGTGGCTCAGTCAGTTAAGCTTCCACTTCAGCTCAGGTCATGATCTCTTGGTTCACAAGTTCAAGCCCTGCACTGGGCTCTGTGCTGACAGCTCAGAGCCTGGAGCCTGCTTCAGATTCTGTGTCTCCTCTCTCTGCCCCTTCCCCACTCTCTTGCTCTCTTTCTCTCAAAAATAAACAAACACTTAAATTAATTAAATAAACCTAACCAGTTGGGTAAGAAGTAGTGGTTGAAGGAAAGAAATTTTCCAACAGATGATAAAATTACTACCAATGATTATTAATATATTAATAATAACAATTATTATTATGGAGAGAGAGAAAGAGCAAAGGAGTGGGGGAAGGGGCAGAGAGAGAGAGAGAGAGAGAGAGGGAATCTTCAGATTCGATAGGCTCCATACCCAGCACAGAGCCCAATTCAGGGCTCAGTCTCACGACCCTGGGATCATGACCTGAGCTGAAATCAAGAGTCAGATGCTCAATTAACTGGGCCACCCAGGTGCCCCATCAACAGATAATTATTTTAAAAGTTTGAAATGGTGACTGCCGTCCTCTATCAGTATCTGCCTTTCCACACACGTATTCCCACATACTTACATACTTATTTATGTTCCTGTGGGGTGAAGACGAAGAATTTGGGGGTTGAAAGGGTCCTGAGAGAGCATATCCGGCAACCCCCTCATTTTATCAAGGAGGAAACCCAGACCCAAAGAAAGTCCTTGACTTGCTTGAGACTATCTGTGAGCAGGGCTGGAGCTACACCAGGTCTTCCCTGGCACAGACCCCAAACCGCCTTTGGGTTCCGACTCCTCTCCCAACGCAAAGTGTGCCTCACCCCTCACTGTGCCTCCTCCTCCCCGACCTGAAAGACATTGTTGCCTCTGCCAACTGCAAACCCAGAGAGGCTGCCTGGCTTCAGACAGGAGAGCTTCCTTCCAGTCCGGCAGTCTGGGAGAGGCAGGACCGCCGATCACAACTCTCCGGAACTGCGGCCAGATGCCAGGCCCAGGAACGCTGAGGGCCCCGTCAGGAGCACCACACATCAAGGTTGGAAGGACCCTCAGTGAGCATCTCACACCACCGACAACACGGACGAGGACACAGCCGCAGGGACGGAGAGCGGCCGGCACAGTCACACGGCGAGTCAGTGGTGAAGCTCAGACTAGAGACCCAGGACCCCTGATTCCCAGCTCCAGGCTCCATTCTGGTCGGAGCCCTTCAGAAGGGTCAGGCGATAACTGACCTCTGGCGGGGTGCGTGGTGTGTGTGTATGTGTGTGTGTGAAGACTCTTTAAGAATCCTAAAGGGGGGCGCCTGGCTGGCTCAGTCAGTAGAGCATGCAACTCTTGATCTCAAGGTTGTGAGTTCAAGCCCCACATTGGGCATAGAGATTACTTAAAAAAAAAAATCCTAAAGAGTGTGTGTGTGTGGCTGAAGATTCATTAAACGTCCCGAGAATTTATGTCTCCCTCTCCCTCCCCAGGGCCTTGCACCAAAGACCTCAAGGCCACAGGACCCTGCGGTGTCAGAGGTGTCAGGGCCAGAGGCACCGCTGTGTGATTATTGTTTTTCCTCCTTGCCTCCAAGGGAGCTTTGGCACCTGCTTCCGGTTCCAGCTGGGCTGCTCAGGTGATGGGCGTGGGGCCAAGGTGAAGAGTGCGTGAAGGCTACGCTGAGTTACACGATGGGGTAAGAAGAGAGCGAGGGGTGTGGAGAGAGGAGGAAAGGGCAGGAAGAGAATAGCTAATGGTAGGTTCTTTTGTGGGTTTTACTTTTTGACAGGATGGGGGAGGGGGAGGGCAGCTGCTGTCCAGGGAAGGATGAGACTGTGGGAAGAAGCTGGAAGTTTCATCACAGCCTTAAGCAGACGTGTATGAAATAATGTTGCACAGGGGCGCCTGGGGGGCTCAGTCGGTTAAGTGTCCAACTTCAGCTCAGGTCATGATCTCACGGTTCGTGGGTTTGAGCCCCGCGTCGGGCTCTGTGCTGACAGCTCAGAGCCTGGAGCCTGCTTCGGATTCTGGGTCTCCCTCTCTCTCTGCCCCTCCCCTGCTCACTCTCTGTCTCACTCTGTCTCTCAAAAATAAATACATGTAAAAAAATTTATTAAAAAAATGAAATAATGTTGCATTGAGATGAGTGGGGGGTGGGGAGCGGTGCAGAGAAGGCCTATCTGAGGATGAGGAACTGCAGCTGAGCGCCAGGAAGAGGAGCCAGGATGTGAGACGGGGGATGTTTCTGGAAGGTCACTTTGGTGCTGTATGGAGGGTGGATTGGAGAGGAGAGGCTGGAGGCAGGAGAGCACTCAGAGAGCTCCCACAGGCGTCCGGGGAGAGAGAATGGTGGCAGGAGCCAGGACGATGGCCGTGGAGATGGAAGTGGGTGTCACCTGTTCGGAAGGTGGAGCAGTCAGGGCCTGCTGAAGGACTATGTGGGGTGACAGAGAGCATCAAGGATGACTCCCAGGGTACCGACTTAAATGCCTGGGTAAAGGGGTGCCTTTTACACTGATCTCCTTGGGAGACAAGACTAACCTCTCCCATGGGCGCCTCGGTGGCTCAGTCGGTTAAGCATACGACTTTAGCTCAGGTCATGATCTCACGGTTCGTGGGTTTGAGCCCTGCATTGGGCTCTGTGCTGAGAGCAAGCTCAGAGCCTGGGGCCTGTCTTCGGATTCTGTGTCTCCTTCTCTCGGACCCTCCACTGCTCAGGCTCTCTCTCTCTCTCTCTCTCAAAAATAAATAATAAAAAAAATGAAGAAAAAAAGATCCTTGACTTAGGCTCAGCTCACGATCTCACATTTCGTGAGATCCAGTCCCACATCCGGCTCTGCTTGGGATTCTCTCTCTCCTTTTATCTCACTCTGACCATCTTCTCTCTCTCTCTCAAAATAGATAAACTTAAAAAAAAAAAAAAGAAGAACCTCCCCAGGGCTCTAGGGAAGACCGGTGAAGGACAGGCAGCTAGGGCAAGGAGAGGGAGAGACAAAGGGGGTTCCAGAACTGCAGGCGAGGAGCTGGAGGGCAAGGGGCAGGTAGAGAAATACATTCTTCACTGCAGACAATACCAGAAGGACCAGGACAAGCTGCCTAAGGAACGCAGGGGTGGCCGAGGCCCGAGCACTACGAACCCGGTGCTGTGGGGCTAGAGCTCAGAAGTCCCTCCAAGACTTTCCTTCCACGGTGCAGATCTGCAGCCTGGGGCCCAGGGCAAGGGGGGAACTTCCCCCCTCCACGGTCTTGGGGGCCTTTTTTTTTTTTTTCATGTTTATTTATTTTGAGAGAGAGAGAGAAGAGGAGGGGCAGCGAGAGAGGAGAGAGAATCTCAAGCAGGCCCCGCTCCGTCAGCGCAGAGCCAGAGGAAAGGCTCAATCTCACCAACGGTGAGATCATGACCTGAGCCAAAATCAAGTGTCAGAGGCTTAGGACTGAGCCACCCAGGCGCCCCTTTGGGGCCTTTCTAAAAGTGGTCACACAAATGTGATTCTACCCTCGGAAAACGTTTCCAGCGCTCCCCACTGGTGCCCCTCATCATTTGGCAGCCCCACCCCTCTGCAAGGCTCACGGAGCACTTCCCTCCCGGAGGGCCGAGGCCCAGGCACCAACGACCCTGTACTCCCTCTTGCCCCTGCTAGGGACACCCTTCTACCCCTTTCAGCCCCAATATCTTCCGTTTTTCAAGGATCGATGACGGATCCTCCAAGCCAGAACGCACAGCCACCTCCCCAACGCCCCCTCCCCGAGATCCCGAAGCAAATTGCTTTAGTCCCTTCAGATCTGGTGGCTGCTGCTGGCGTCCGTGCGGCAGGTCCAGCTTCGACCCCGCGTCCAGACGACCCCCAGGAAGATGTGACCTAAGCGAGCCAGGCGGGCGAGCCCGCACATCTCAGGGCTCCGAGCCCGGCGCTCACAGCCCTGCGGCCGCGTCCTCCGTGCCCCTCGCGGGCCGGCGCGCAGGGGCGCGAGGAGCAGGGCCCGGGACTCCCCGCTCGCGTCGCCGCGCGGCCCGCCCCCCGCCCGAGGACTGCGTCACGTGACGGCGGAGCCGGCGAGCGGTTTTCTCACGTGACGGAGGCGCCGGCGTGTGGGCCAATGAGGAAGCGGGGCGGGGCTTCCGGGGGCGGCGCGCGGGAAGGGAAGCCCCGGGGCCCCGCGGCGGCGGGCGAGACCCGGGGACGAGCCGCCTCCCCGCGGTTGGGCGAGGACCCGTGGCGGGCCGGCCGCCGGTCTCCGCTCGGTCGCAGGCCAGGCGCGGCCTCGCAGGTGGCGGCAGCATGAAGTGTCTGGTCACGGGCGGCAACGTGAAGGGTGAGTTGGGGGCGACCGGGGCGGGGGCGGGAGCGCGTGGAACGGCGGGAGATGCCCGCCTGACCCCCGTTTCTCTTCTCCTCCCCGCAGTGCTCGGCAAGGCCGTCCACTCCCTGTCCCGTATCGGGGACGAGCTCTACCTGGAGCCCCTGGAAGACGGGGTGAGGGGGTGGGTGGGATGACAACGGGGAGCCGGGTTTGCCTCCCAACAGGCCAGATGCCCTCGGGCCGATTTGTCTGCCGAGTTTGCTTGTTGTTGGGGCGTCAGTTCGGGCCCTGTCATCTTCCCTGGTCCCCGAAGTGCCCGGTGGCGGGTGGGAGGTGACTAGGGGCAAAGGCAGAGTGTGTAGGGCCCTTGCTGGGGGAGCAGTGGCGCCAGGGACGCGGGGAAGGCTTCGGGGAGGAGGCATCCGCTGAGCCGCAGGAGAGAGAGAACTCCCAACAGGTGGAGGCGGAGGACGGGAGGGCAAGGGTGCGCGAGAAGGCAGCCAGAGGGCAGCGCCGTCTCTGCCCACTGACCGCGTCCCGTTCCCTGCTTTTCCTGGCCCAGCTCTCTCTGCGGACCGTGAACTCCTCTCGATCCGCCTATGCCTGCTTCCTCTTCGCCACCCTCTTCTTCCAGCGGTACAAGGCGGCCACCCCTGGTCAGGAAGCCCCGCGCTGTAAGATCTTGATGAAGGTGAGGGGCCCTTCGCTCGCCAGCGGCCCGGTGCCCGCTGCCCTGCAATGTGTCTGCTCTGGGACACTGAGTAGGTAGTAACGGGAGAGGGAGATGTAGTGCCGGAGCGAGCCAGCGCAACACGCGGGGAGGGGCACAGTAAGGACACCACAGAGCATAATGGGAGCCGCGGGGAGGGTGATTGCTTCTGCCAGGGTTTGGAGAGAGTGGTGACGGCCAAGTTGGTCCTTGAAAGGTAAGTAGATCTCTCAAGGCATCCCAGACGGGGGTCACAGCATAAACAAAGGCCCAGAAAGGCGAACATGTTCTGCATGTAGTGGAGTTCCTTTCCTGGCGTGATGGGGCCGAGCCTGGGACGGCCAGGTCCTGCATGGGATGTGAGAGCTGGTCTGCGGAGGCACAGCACTGAGCTGGTGGGTGCCCCCCCCCCACCTCCAGTCGTTCCTGTCCGTCTTCCGCTCGCTGGCGATGGTGGAGAAGACTGTGGAGAAATGCTGCATCTCGCTGAACGGCAGGAGCAGCCGCCTGGTGGTCCAGCTGCACTGCAAATACGGTGAGCCGGCGGCCAGCTGGCCGAGGGGGTCTCCGGGGGTGGGGGGGCGGTCAGCAAGACCCGCTGAGACCCTGTGTGCCCATCCAGGGGTGAGGAAGACGCACAACCTGTCCTTCCAGGACTGCGAGTCCCTGCAGGCTGTCTTCGACCCGGCCTCGTGCTCCCATGTGCTCCGGGCCCCCGCTCGGTGAGTGCGTCCTCTGGCTCCAAGCTGAGCCGTGAGTCTTTTTTTTTTTTTAATGTTTTATTTTCTTTTTGAGAGATTGAGACGGCATGAGCAGGGGAGGGTCAGAGAGAGAGGGAGACACAGAATCCGAAGACAGGCTCCAGGCTCTGAGCTGTCAGCACAGAGCCCGATGCGGCGCTCGAACCCACGGACTGTGAGATCATGACCTGAGCCGAAGTCGGACGCTCAACCGAGCCCCCCAGGTGCCCCCCTCTTTTGTTCTTCTTTGAAGCTTCAAGGGTCGATTTAAGGAGATGCCGTCTTCACTTTCTATACCTTTGCTGTCAGGGCCTGGTCTGGCTCTATCAGGGCAGAGGCGGGAATGGAGGAGGGCACTGCCCTGTGCGCCTGTCTTCAGGAGCCTGTGTTCTCCGCCCCAGAGACGCAGCTTGGCTTTCTGGCCATTCAGACCCATCCTGACTCCTCTTTTGGAAAGCAGGTCTTTGAGGCACCTGGGTGGCTCAGAGCATCCGACTCTTGACTTCGGCTCAGGTCATGATCTCAGCGTCATGGGATCGAGGCCCACGACGGGCTGTGTGCTGAGTGTGAAGCCTGCTTGGGATTTTCTCTCTCTCTCTCTGTCCCTCCCCCCTTGCACTGTCTCTCAAAATAAATTTAAAAAAATATTTTTTAAAAAAAGCAAGCAAGCGTGCAGGTGTTTGGTTTACATGTAAATTCTCTTTCTCTGGCCTGAGTAGTCTTGAACGTCAGTCTTTAAGCCTTGCGGCTCAGGAGCTCAAAACCCTTGTCCGGCGTGGTCATCCTTCTGGGAGGGTGTCCTTTCGAGAGCAGCCTCTCCTGTCTGCCTGGACTGTAGATTTGAGGTGTGCGCAGCCCCAGGAAGGAGCCGGACAGGGAGGTCACAGTCCAGGAGGGCTGCCTGAGTAAACAGCCGTGGGGGTGGGGGGTCTGTTCTGGGAAAACCTGAGCACCCCGGGGCCTCGCAGGACCTGGGAGACAGGGGGGGCGGAGGGGGGGGCTCCAGTGGAGACTAGTGTGGAGAGGGGTAGCCCCCCTCCCACCCTCTGCTGGAAGCTGCTTGCATTTGAGTAGCCCAAGGTCATGTTCATTTCTTTTGGTAGCCCTAAGGTGCAGTCATTTGAAGTTCCCTTTTGAGTCCTTACAGTCTACTTTTCTGAGTTCTGTAGGGATAGTTCTGTTCAGGACTATCCCTACAGAAGGGTCTAGGGAAGGGTCTCACCTCTAGTCTGGAGTTGGGTGCTATTTTTTTCTCTCAATGAACAGGTTTTTTTCATGCACAATTTCAAATATGTGTAAAAGCAGGTGCCTACTCTTGTCTCAATCGTCTTGAGGCAAATTCCAGACGTTATCTTTTACGTAAATACTTGTTAACACGTGTCTCTAAGAGACAAAGATTTAAGGCCTTTTCCCGAAGGCCCAGTTCATAGGGATGGCTTGGTGTGGTTTCCCACCCCTCGGTGGGCAGCTCCTGCCTGCCCGGTTCAGCCCCTGCAACAGCGCAGCCAGCAGCCCGCCCTTCCCGGTACCTCCTTTGGGTTCTGCACTGGTCTGCCCCAGCCCTTGCGGTGGACTTTTCTCCGACAGCCTGAAAGCTTCGGATGGGGTAGGAACCACGTCCCGCTCACCCTGTCCTTCCCAGGGCATGCTAGGCCTGGCGCCTGGTAGGTCCCCATACGCTAGTTACAGGTCACAGCCCTGCCTCAGCTCACCAAGAGCAAAGCCACTGGGCAGGGCTGGGCCTTGGGTGTGATGCTGTGCCTTCCTCACAGGGTCTTGGGGGAGGCCGTGCAGCCCTTCCCCCCCACACTGGCAGAAGTGACGCTGGGCATTGGCTCTGGCCGGAGGGTCATCTTGCGTAGCTACCTGGAGGAGGAGGCAGGTGAGGGAGCCAGACACGGCCTGGGATGACTCGGGGCAGGCGGCTGGGGGGGGTGCAGATCTGGGGTAGGAGGGGGCAGGGCCCAGAGGCCTAGGTTCCTCCCCTTCCTGCCTCCACAGACAGTACTGTCAAAGCCATGATGACGGAGATGAGCATTGGGGAGGAGGACTTCCAGCAGCTGCAGGCCCAGGAAGGGGTGGCCATCACTTTCTGCCTCAAGGAATTCCGCGTGAGTTCCGCCCCCCAACATACTCCCAGCCCCGCCCTGCCCCACCGGGCCTCACTGCTCTGCCTCTTCCCTTCCAGGGACTCCTGAGTTTCGCAGAGTCCGCAAACTTGTCTCTTAGCATTCACTTCGATGCGCCAGGCAGGTAATGCCCAGCCTCGGGTGGGGGGGGGAGGCTCTGGGATGCCGGGAGTCGAAGGGCCCTGACCTCGCCCAGGACCTGTCATCTGCCTAGGCCAGCCATCTTTGCTGTCAAGGACTCCCTGCTGGACGGGCACTTCGTCCTGGCCACAATGTCAGAGTCAGACCTGCACTCCCCAGAGCCACGCAGGCTGGCACCTCCGCTCCAGGCTCCCAGGTGAGGATGCCCCCCCCCACTCCTCCCCACTCCCGTGTCCCAGTACCCCCAGCACACACACTTCCTGTCGGGCCCCAGCCCCTACAGCGCTCACAGCATCTTCCAGCCCTGCGGCCTCAGCCTTCCTGATCAGCTGTGCTCAGAGATCCCGCCCACCCAGGGAATGTCCCCAAGGTGGGGCTGGCTTCCTTCTCTGGCTGAGTCCTCCCCTTCGAGCCTCTTCCCAGGCCAAGGAGGGAACAGGCTGCTGGGAGGCAGGGAGCTGCCTGGGGCTGGGGAAAGCAGGTGGCTGGAAGGGCAGGTGGGATGGGGAGGATGGGCCGAGTGTAGCTGAAACAGAGGAAGTTTAGTCTGGCCCCCCGCCCAGCACGTCCCTGAGCCCCAGTGCTCTCCAGCTCTGTCTCCTGGGAAGGCGGAGGCTTTGGCCCCAGGTGGTCTAGCTCAGAGGATCTGATGCTCCCCTCCCCAAACTGGGCTCAACTGGGTCCCAGGATGCCTCCCTCAGGCCCCCGATCTGAACTCTGATCAAATGGCTTCCAGGTCCACTCCCCGCGGGAAGCCTCCACTTAACCACATCATCTTTTTCCTCCAACTAGATGAGAAAGGAGCAAAGCCAAGAGATAATCACTGGTCACAAAGCTTTTACAGCCCCCTGAGTCCTCTAAGGTGGGGCCCTGCCTCTGTATTCTCTTTCTTCCCTGTTCCTCGCTGACACCCTGTCCCTGCCCACAGCACACCCCACCTGGATGACTTTGCCAGCGACGATATTGACTCTTACATGATCGCCATGGAAACTACTGGGGACAGTGAGGGCTCCCGGGCAGTACCCTCTATGTCCCTTTCACCTGGCCGCCAGCCCCCCTCTAGCCCGGGCCCCTACTCAGAGGACAACGAGACCGAGCCCAGTACAGAGCCTGGGACTCCCCCACCCAAGAAGGTAGGGGCTGGACATGGAGGCAGGGGTGGAAGGCAAGGAGGGAGCAGCCTCCAGAACTCACTCCGCTTCCTCTGCTCCCTTCCAGTTCCGCTCGCTGTTCTTTGGCTCCATCCTGGCCCCCGCACACTCCCCTCCCGGCCCCAGCCCAGTGCTGGCTGAAGACAGTGAGGGTGAAGGCTGAACTGAGAACAAGCCTGTGTCCAGAGGCCCTGGACTAGATGAAGCCACAGCCTCCCCATTCCCCCGGAAGGGCTGCATCTCTATCCTGGGGGGTGTAAAGTGGGCTGTGCTGGAGCTGAGCCGGTTGGTCCTGCCCCCACCCCAGATCCCTCCCAGCTGTCTGTGACCAGCCTGGGCCCTGCCTTCTCTCACCAACTCCCAACCAATCATGTCTGTTCTCAGGCTTGGTACTGAGCTGCCGCCTGATGGGAGGTCCCTCACCTGTTACTCCCTGTAAGCCTTCAGGCCAGACTCCTAACCACGTAGCCAGCGCTGGACACCTGCCTTCCCTAAGACAAAAATCACAGAGGGGCTGTTGGCCCCCGCTGGCCTGCCTTCTCTGCCAATCATGACGTGTCCCTCCCTTAAATCCTGGACACACCTCTGGGATCCCTTGTGGCTGGCAAGCTATTTTTCTTGCTTTCTCTATGCTGTCTGGCCCTGGTTTGGAATTCTAAGCCCCTGTGGACCTGAGCCGGTGGCTGGGGTTGCCCTGGCTGGCGCCCCATGCTCAGCAAGCCTGTCCTCCCAAGTGGCTCCGAGCAGAAGGGCTGCCAGGCTCAGTATTTGGGACAAGGGAGACAGAGGCCGTGGCGAGAATCCAGCTTTGACCTTTATTCAAGAGACCAGATGGGTTGCCCCAGGATCTGTCTGCTGGCCCTGAGGCCAAGCAAGGCTGGAAACCCACATCTGGCCCTGCTTTGCCCTGAGCTGCAGCCTCAGCCCCAGGATCCTGCCTGTCACCACTGCCGGTGCAGGTGGAAGGAGCCCTGGAGATTGGACGCTGCTATTGATTCATTAAAAAAAAAAAAAAGGAAAATATACCAAGGCTCCGTGTTTCCCATGACAGGTGGGCCTGGGGCGGGGCGGGGGGCAGCATGAACCCCCTCAACGGCCACATAATTTCTGTACAATCCACCATCTGGGGCAGAGTGCGGGCACGTGGAGGCTATTTCTTGGCTTTGGCGGAGTTGCGGGGTGGGGTGATCGGCCGGCCTCCAGGGTTCAAGCCACTGAACTGCCCGTATTTCCCCTTGTTCTTGTCAGCGGGCTTGAGGATCTAAAAGAGACAAAGCTGGTCAGGCTCATGGGCTCAGCCATGGCGTCACAGGCCCCTTCCCTCCCCTTCCCCACCTGGAAGGAGCACATGAGCGTCTCATCCACACTCATCATGGCTCCTGCGTTGTCAAACTCGCCACAGTAGTTGGGAGCTGAGAAGAGTGTCACCAGCTGCCGCTTGGCAAAGAACTCATAGCCATCTTCCACCACCTGGATGAGGACAGGGGCAGTTAGGCCAGCAGGTGCTAGCTACCCAGCCCCGGCTCCCACCCCCCACCCAGCCCGGGGCTGCCAGCCCACCTGGTGCGCCCGGCAGATGAGGTCCAAGTCGTGCTTGTGCAGGAACTTGGCCACTACCTCAGCCCCAAAGGTAAAGGAGACACCACGGTCATTCTCCCCCCAGCCCTGCACGTCCTTGTCAGGGTCAGACCACAGCAGGTCGCAGAGCAGGCCCTGGTCAGGCACGTCTGTTGGCCGCATGATACGCCGAATCTGCTCCATGGACTGCAGGTCTGGGGACAGGCCTGGGGGTGCGTGGGGGGAGAGGGGACGCCGGTCACTCCCCTCAAAAAGAGCCTCAAAGACCTCCTGCTCCAGAAAGCCTTTGCTGGTCGGCCTTCACCCCCCGCCACCTGGCTCTCTCCCAGAGTCCCAAGAGGCCAGGCAGGCAGAAGTCCTCACCTTCTGCCTCTTCAAGTTCCTGCCCTCAAGCACCAAAGAGCTCTCTGAACAAAGGAGACAAAGTCCGTTCACGATGCCAAGACCAAAATGGGGGTGAGTGCGACTTAATGTGTGTGTGTGTGTGGGGGGCTTCCTGGAAGAAGTGACATGCAAACCAAGATCCCTGGGATGTGGCCTGGGGCTCCTCCTTCCCAAACGTTCCTTCCGCACAAGCCGCAGAGCCACCCTCACCTCCATGGCAGCAGAAGATTTTCTCGTCCACAATGGCAGCGATGGGCAGGCAGTTGAAGCAGTCGGTAAAGGTTTTCCACAGTTTAATGTTGTAGCGCCTCTTGCCTGCCAGGAGGGAGAAGCCTCATGGGGCCCATCTGCCCCCACCCGGCCTGGGTCTCTGCCCCCCCGCCGCTGGGCACTTTGGGGGCTGCTTCGGACACAGCTGGGAGAAGAGTCCAAGTCGAGAAGAAAGGCCCCCTTCCCCCCACTCCACTGCCTACCAGCCGTCCTGGAAGAATTCTAACGCAGCCCAGGCCACAGGAGCCTGAGTTCTGATATGGAACGGCCCACCCCCACCCGGTCAGCAGGGCCAGGCCAAGACTAGGTCTGGTTTATCTCAGCTTCTGGGGGGACAGAATCCAATCCAAATAGGCACCCCAAGTGCTTAACGGATGTACTGGCGGGGAGTGCCATCAGGCAGGGCCCTGCAGTAAACCGTGTGCAGCCCTTGTCAACAGCCAGTCGCCAGACCCCTCCCGGTGCCAGGCCGCATGCCGGGAGGGCAGGGTGGGGAGACCGGGCCTGGCACGCGCCCTCCACAGAGCTCACAGAATGCAGGTACCTGTCAGACACTAACACCTCTACTGCCGGGACAACGCGAGGGTCCGAGTGGCGGAGTCCCTTCCGGACTGGGGCAGCCCCAGCTACTCTGGCTACTCACACTCATCGTAGAAGCCATAGATGCGGTTGATGCTGGCACACTCATGGTTCCCACGGAGCAGGAAGAAGTTCTCGGGGTACTTGATCTTATAGGCCAGCAGCAAGCAGATGGTCTCCAAAGACTGCTTGCCCCGGTCCACGTAGTCCCCCAGGAAGAGGTAGTTGCTCTCTGGAGGGAAGCCGCCGTACTCAAAGAGCCGCAGAAGGTCGTAGTACTGGCCATGGATGTCACCTGTGACCCAGGGAACCTGTTCAGCGCTAGGTGCAGGAGCTCCACTCGAACCCAGGACCAAGCCTGGGCTCCAGGGAAGAGCAGTCCAAGGACTTGGAGGGGGGGGGGGTGGGGAGGGGAGATTCCACTTTCAGAAAGCAACAGTGGCCTGGGCAGGGGGCTCACCGCAGATCTTGAGGGGTGCCTCCAGCTCCAGAAGAATGGGCTGGCTCAGGAAAATCTCCCTTGATTTGAGGCACAGACCACGGATCTCGTTTTCTGTTAGCTGTACATTCTTTCCAGGCCGCGAGCCCTGCACTGGGGGCGGAACGGGGCGTCAAGACTCCGGTCCCTCGGGCAGGAGGAAGGTGGGCGACGCAAGTGGCCCTGTGGGCACATCTGAGGGCGCATGGGCCTTCTGGGCCCCTCTTTGCCCAGGGGCAGCTGTCGGTGCTCAGCCTCCCAGGACCTCCGTCTCGGGCCTCCCAGGATAGGAGCCCTCGGGGAGTAGGGAGTTGCTGTGCGCAGGGGCCTGCCATCCAACACCCCACCCTGCGGCGCAGGACCCCAGGGAGGGGTGGAGCTAGGCTTCTTAGGTTTCTCCCTCGCCCCGAGAGCACAGGCCAACCTGGGCGCCCCGGCCCAGGAGAGGGGGCTGTCCTCTCGTGCCACAGGGTCCCTGGACCCCCCAGGAGCGCTGCGACTCGGGGGGCAGCCGCAGACGCGGGACCTCGCGGCCCGTCCCCGCCCAGTCTAAGCTGGCCCTGGGAGGGGCAGGCTCGCCCGCGCACCACTTCCGGGCCAGGCACGGGGCCCGGGCACGGCCGGCGCCGACCTCTCCCGCCCCGGCCAACCTTCCAGCAGGCGCCCGATGATAGAGTCCAGGTTGAGCTTCTCGCTGTCGGACATGGCGGCGGCGCCGCTCCGGCCCAGCAGCTCCGGGCCCACTCCTGCCGCCCGCCCTCCCGCTGCCTCCTTCCGGCCTGGCGCTCCTTCCGCCCGCCCCGGCCCGCTGCCCCGCCTCCTCGGCCTCCTGCCCCGCCCCTCGCGCGCGCTGCCCCCGCGCTCTAGCGCCCCCGCCGGCCGCCGGGAGCAGCGGCCCGGGGGCGGGGCACAGGGGAGGGGCGGGGCTTGGGCTGAGTTTGGTACGTCCAGGACGGAGCCCGGCCAGTGGGTGGGGCTTGCTGGGGCTTGCTGGGGCGGGGTTGAGTCTGGTCCCTCCCCGGAGCAATGACCGAGTCCCGTTCCGAGGGTATGGGACCGGAAGTACTGTGGAAGTTGTTTTTCTCTATCAAAGGCTGACCGGTCCTTCCCGCCCTGGGCGGGAGTGTGGTGTGAGCACGTTAATAACTGTCTCCCCATACACTACGGATTAAGTCGTCAAAGTGCAGAAAAAGAAACTGAGGCTCAGAGATAGCAAGGGGCTGGGCCAAGACCCCAGCTTCACATTCATGGAGGACCTTTACCTCCTGAGTCTTTGTGGCCCCCAGGCAGCTGGCCAGACCCAGACACCTACCGCTGCACGCTGAGCCCATTTTGGTCCACACTGTGGTGCACGCTAAATTAATATTGTTTTATAAGTTCCATCATTGCCTCTTGAGTGCATAATAACGGTGCATTTTGTGCGTGTTCAAAGCATTACTTTGTAAAGAGCAAACTGTAATAAACCGTAATTCTCTCTAGAATCCTGAGTTGCTTTACATGCCTGGAACCTCAAAACTGGAGGTGGCCTGGCCTCTGTACCTCTGGTGAGCCCTGGCCCCTTCACACCCGGGACAGAAACCTAAGCCTGCGGCCATCCAGCCCACGGGGCCCACGGGGCCCATGGGGCCCATGGGGAGCCCACGAGAAGGGTGGGAGGAGCCCACAGCACTGGGGCAGACCGGAAGAGCCTCAGAGAGGAAGGGGTGACCCCCCCCCCACTCGGGAGTGGAGTGTGGGAGGGGCCCCCCAGCGGGTTGCTGTCTGCCACCGAGGAGGAAGTGAGAGGAGGAGGTGAGGTGCAGCAGGGAGGTAAGCTGGGCTGGGGGGGCAGGGGCTGGGCCTGGGGCTGGGCCTCTATGCGGAGGCCTGGCTTTTCTGCCACTTCAGGACCCACCCTCCCCTCCCCCAGTAAAAGAGGGGACAGAAAGAGCTTGGCAGATACCCTGAAGCCTCTCCCCTCTGAACCCCACAGCCAGGTCCCCGGGCTGGGGAGGGGCTGGATGGGAGCCCAGGCCCCAGGCTGGTCAGGAGCTGCCTCTCACCCTGGCTCTCCCCACGTCTTGCAGCCTACCGTGGCAGGGGTCTGGGGCACCATGGCCCAGGCCCTGGGGGAGGACCTGGTGCAAACTTCGGAGCTGCAGGATGACTCCAGCTCGTTAGGATCTGACTCAGAGCTGAGTGGGCCCGGCCCGTATCGCCAGGCCGACCGCTATGGCTTCATTGGGGGCAGCTCGGCAGAGCCAGGGTAAGTGGGGAAGGGACGGGGGGGCAGCAGGGTGCTGGGGTTGAGGATGGGGGGCTGAGGGCTGAATTTTAGAGTGAGGCTCAACCTTGAGGGTCCTAGAGGGCTTGGGGACTCAGCCAGGGTCACCCCTACTCACACTCCAGCTACAATCCTAAAGCCAGCAGGGCTGGGGCAGGAGTGTCCCTAATATGTCTCTTTCACCCTGAACTTCCAATGCTTTGCACCCATCCTTAAGGCCAAACATCCTTCCCCTTTTAATCTCTGCCCCAGTAATCCCAGAACCTAACCAAAGAACCTGCACCTCTTCCCCCACCCACTCCCTTTCCCAGTATACAGACAGGAAAACAAGTGCAGATAGGCACTCGCCCGAGGTCACACCGCAGACCAAATAGAACCAAATTCAAACTCAGGACTCCTGGCTTCTAGTCCGGGGCTCGGTCCACTTAGCTTCCCTTACGAGCTGTCTGTGTTCCTACCCTGGGGGACAGCCAACCAGCCCCTCCCCCAACACATACCTACACACCCCCTTCAGTCTCTCCTGCTTCTACCCACATCAGAGCCACATCCTTTCCTGTCGCTATGACAACCAATGGCAACTCCTGGGTGGCAGGTCGCCCCCCAGGGCTCCCCAGAGATCTCCAGGGCCAGGGGCTGAGTTTACCTGGGTGGCATGAAGGGTGACAGATGTGGGTAACAGCTAGCCCACACCTCGACGCCTGTGTCATGTGCCCTCAGGCCAGGTCACCCTCCTGCAGACCTTATCCGCCAGCGAGAGATGAAGTGGGTGGAGATGACCTCACACTGGGACAAAACCATGTCTCGGCGGTACAAGAAGGTGAGAGGCGGATGGTCCCCCCAAGGCTCCTCGGCTTAGGCCCCTTTGCCTCTGCCCGTGCCCTGGCAAAATTTACACCTCCTGGATCCCAGCACCTCCTGCCTTTTCCCCCTACTGCCCAAGGTGACCCTTGCCCCATGGCAGGCTGGGGCTTGGGACCTGCCAACAGAAGCAGGAGAGGCCGGCCTGGCTGTTCTAACGGGGCCCCTTGGCCTCCCCCACAGGTAAAGATGCAGTGCCGGAAAGGCATCCCCTCGGCCCTGCGCGCCCGGTGCTGGCCTCTGCTGTGCGGGGCCCATGTGTGTCAGAAGAACAGCCCCGACACCTACAAGGTAACAGAGTTGGCAGGGCTCCTGCCTGCCCTTCCGGAGCCCCTGGCCACTCCGGGCCCTCACACCCACCTTCCTGTCCACCCGCAGGAACTGGCCGAGGCTCCTGGCGACCCGCAGTGGATGGAGACCATCAGCAGGGACCTGCACCGCCAATTCCCTCTGCACGAGATGTTTGTGTCACCTCAGGGTCATGGGTAGGAGGCCAGTGACCCCCAGGGACCTCCAGCCCCACAACCCCCAGGGACTTCAGCCCAGGCCCCCACCTCAGCTTTATATCCTTCCATCTCAGGGGCCCCAGTGAAGCCCGGTGGGGGCTGAGACCTGGGAAGAGGCGGCCAGTGGGTGGGGAAGGGGTTCCTGGGGGACCGCTCCCTAACGGGGTCTTCTGGCACAGGCAGCAGGGGCTCCTGCAGGTGCTCAAGGCCTACACGCTGCATCGGCCCGAACAGGGCTACTGTCAGGCCCAGGGTCCTGTGGCTGCTGTGCTGCTCATGCATCTGCCCCCAGAGGTGAGTGGCCTAGACCCTGCACCAGGGACTCGAGACCCTGACACCCCAACCTCAGTGATCCATGACCCCCAACCCCAGGAACTCTGGACTCAGGGACCTGGGATCCTTGACTCCCAGATCCTGTCCTAGTGACCTGGGGCCTCATGACCATCAACCTCCATGACCTTCAATCCCAACGACCTTGACTCCAGAAACTTGGGACCCTTGGCCCCTGTCCCCTGCCCCAGTGATCTAAGAATCTGGATGTCATCACCTTGACCTCACGGCTCCCGATTTTGAGCCCCGCGACCACGATTTCTGACCCTAATGACCCCAAGAACTCAGGACTTGAACTGCAGGACCCTCCCAACCCTTGACCAGTGAGCCCCAACTCTGTGACTCTGAAAATCAATACTTGTGAGGCCTGTGACTTCCAACTTCCTAAACCCATCCGAGGCCTCTGTCTGTGCAGTGAGGAGGCTTTTGGTAAGAGCCGGAGTTTGCGCTGCTCCAGGCTCCAGGCTCCAGACTCACAGCCCCTCCCCTGTGCTCCTTTCCCCTGCCCTGCGCCTCCCTCCGTGGTCCCCTCAGTGCCGGCATTCATGGCCTGTGCCCCTCCTGCAGGAGGCCTTCTGGTGCCTGGTGCAGATCTGCGAGGTCTACCTCCCTGGCTACTACGGGCCCCACATGGTGAGAGGCTGGAGGGGGCCGGAGGGCACAGGGGAGGGGCTGGGCAGGCAGGCAGGGGCCTAGGGACTGAGAGGGGCAGAGCCTGGGGTTTGGGAGTGGAGGTGCTGACGGCCGGCCGGCGGCGCTGCAGGAGGCTGTCCAGCTGGACGCTCAGGTGTTCGCGGCCCTGCTCCGGCGGCTGCTCCCTCGCGTGCACAAGCACCTGCTGCAGGTGGGCGTCGGGCCCCTGCTGTACCTGCCCGAGTGGTTCCTGTGCCTCTTCGCCCGCTCCCTGCCCTTCCCCACGGTGCTGCGCGTCTGGGACGCCTTCCTCAGCGAGGGTGAGTGGCCGCTGCAGGCAGGGGCCGGGCAGGGCGGGGAGCCTGGGGGGGGCAGGGACGAGCACGCCAGCTCTGCCTGGCCCCACCTGCTGCTGCCAATCCTGGTCCTGGGTGTGGGTGCCAGACTGTGTTGAGGGTGATGGCGTCTGGTTGGCGCTGGGGGAACAGCGCAGCCCCTGCCTGGGCGTCACCAGTGTAATCCGCAGCTCTGCCCCTGTGATGAGACCTCCTAAGGGAGGGCAGGCTCTGCCTGGGGGGCAGGCTGGGTCCAGCGAGGTTCCCCTCCCCACCCCCACCCCCACCCCCAGGGAAGGTGGGGCAGAGCTGGGGAGATCACAGCAGCGGAGCCGGTCAGGGACTGGCCTCAGTAGGGCATGGCCAGTGGCAGGGACGCGGCCAGTAGGAGTGTAACAGCGCTCATCCCAGAGCCCTGACGGGCACTGGGTGCCAGGCAGACGCTGGGATCACTGGAATGATCGCTACATTCTGGTGGGGGCGGGGATGGGAGACAGCAGGAACTAAATTAACAAGATATTTATAGAGGTGCCTGGCTGGCCACTCCCTAGAGCATGCGACTCTTGATCTAAGGGACTTGAGTTCAAGCCCCACGTTGAGCGTAGAGCTTACTTAAAAAAAAGTCGATATTTATAGATTGCCATAAGTGCCATGAAGAAAATAAAACAAGGGATGTCACAGAGCGTTAGGGGACCAGGAGGAGGAGAGTGCTGTTTTCAAGATTCTTTTGGCCTCTCCACGGGGAGGCACACTTGCAGGGCTCGTTTGGAGGCCGGGAGGCCGGGAGAGACTGTCCACAGGGTCCCGGCTACAGACAACTTGGGGGTGTGGGCGTGGAGAGAGTTGAAACCAGGGAGGTCCGGCCAAGAGTGAGTGGAATCGGGGCGCAGATGAGCTGGACTTCTTAGGACTTTGGGGCTCTGCCTCGGCACCCCCACCAGTCACCCACCTGCCCTGTGTTCCATGTGGGTTGTTGACAGTACCACTACGAAAGGGTAGAAATCAGTCGGTACATTTATTGAGCACCTGCTGTGTGCCCGGTTGGCTCGAGGCCCCGTTAGAGCTCTGGCCGCAGGTGTTCAAGTTGCCATCTATGTGTCACCACCCCTCCAGCCTCGGACCTCCAGGGCCGGGCAGGGCGGGGCTGGATCAGTTTGCCGAGCCCTCTTTTGCCCTCTCTGCCGAGGATGGGACAGGCACTGTCAGGGGCTCCCTTTGATCATGATGACGGCGTGAGTGGTTGCTATCATCTCTTTATGAGTCAGAGTCTTCACTGGGCCTCACTGGTCCCTAAGCTCGAGGCTGCCCGGAAGGGATTCTGAGGCTCCGGGAACAGCCCAAGGGCACACCCGAGAGTGTCTGAGAGTGTGCTCGCATGCGTGTGTGTGTGTGTGTGTGTGTGTGTGTGTATGCGCCGTGTGCACTGTGTCCTTGGCTCAGGGATGAAGAGCTCTGGCTGGAATCTCTCTGGAACAAGAAGGTCGCAGATCTTAACTGGCACCCACTTGGCCCTTCCTTGTAAGGCCGAGGCCCCGAGGCCCAGAGAACGGGCTTGCATGAGGTGTCGGCAGCCCCTGGCTGTTTTGCTCGGACGTGTCTGCGCCTGCAGAGACTTACTCATCGGTGCCCCCAAATCGCAGTCCCGCTGTCCACTGCTCTTGGTCTGAGTCAAGGCTGCAGAGCTGCAGGAGGGTGGAAGGAGTGTGGCCGAGGGCAGGTTCAGGTGCAGAACGGAGGAGGGCTAGGGCTGGCCCTGCGCTGAGTGAGCCCCTGGCCTGCAGGTGTGAAGGTGCTGTTCCGTGTGGGGCTGACGCTGGTGCGCCTGGCGTTGGGCAGCGCAGAACAGCGCCTGGCCTGCCCGGGCCTCCTGGAGACGCTCGGTGCCCTACGGGCCATCCCCCCCGCCCAGCTGCAGGAAGAGGTCTTCATGTCCCAGGTGGGTGCCCCCTGCCTGCCTTCCACAATGGCCCAGCTCCTGCTGCTCAATTGGGGGAAACTGAGTCTCACAGCAGGAAGTCAGAGTGAGACCCAGGGGTTCAGTTCCTGTCCTCTGAGCAGCAGAGAATGTGAAAACCCCAGGCTTCAAGTGGCTTTCTATGGTTCCCTTAGTGAGTCTGGCTGTCAGTCCCTCAGCCCTCAGCCACTTCCTGGGGCTGTGTCCTGCCCGCCCTGTGGGGACCTCACCGTTTCCTGCCCCCCCCTCCCCAGTCCGGGCACACTCAGTACCAACCATCCTCACAGGTGCACAGCGTGGCCCTGTCGGAGCAGGACCTGCAGCGGGAGATCAGGGCCCAGCTGGCCCAGCTGCCCCAGTCAACGTCTGGGCCACCTCCAAGGCCTCAAGCCCGCCTGCCTGGGGCCCAAGCCATCTTTGAGGCCCAGCAGCTGGCAGGGGTGCGGGGAGGCACCAGACCCGAGGTGCCCCGAATAGTGGTGCAGCCACCAGAGGAGCCCAGGCCACCACGGCGTAAGCCCCAGACCCGAGGCAAGACTTTCCACGGGCTCCTGACCCGGGCCAGGGGCCCTCCTATTGAGGGCCCCCCCAGGTCTCATCGAGGCTCCACCTCCTTCCTGGATACCCGATTCTGAAGGTCTCACTTCTGAGGCACCTCGGACTCGGCGTCCCCTGCCCCCAGGTGCCTGAGGGGCACCTGCCTCACGAATGGGCACCGCACTTTACCGCTGGGATTTGGCAGCTCAGCTCCCTTCCCCTGGACGGTGTCAGACACAAGGATGAAGGAAGGTCACACGGTGTGGTGTCAGGGGCCCAGACCTGCCATTCTTCCCCGGAGCTGTCCTGGTGCCTGGGCATTTCAAGAACGGAAGCTGGCGCTGAAGGACGGTGGGGTTAAGGGCAGCTGGCTGGGTTGGGGGCCCCCGAAGGGTTCCTGGGGAGGCCTAGAATAAAGTCTGACTGAGCAGAAACCTGGACGGAGTTGGATTGAATGCTCTCCACCCCCAACTCCAGACCAGCTGCCCCTGGACTCCCACTCTCACCCCCTCACAGCCCTGCCTCTCCCGGTCCAGCCCAGGTTTGGTGCCACAGGATGCGCTGAGGCTGCCCATTGGCTGATGAAAGGTGTTTACCAGCAATAGGAGCCAATGGTAGGCCGCCTTGCCCAGCCTCTCGGGGGCAGATAAGGCGCTGGCACCTATGGAAGGAGGGCCCCCCAGGTGGACGCTGGGCCCAGAAGGGGGCTCTATGCCCTATTCCTCCCCTCCCCCCAAGGCTGGTTCGGGGACCCCCAAGGACTGGGGTCCTCTAACCCAAGTCTGCCCCCCACCTGGTCCTGGTCTGGTCCTCGGAGACAGCCGGGCAAGAACAAAAGCCTACTGTGCCAAGACAAAGGCCCCCTGCCCCCTTCCAAAGCCTTGGCTGCACCCCCTCGGGACTGCCACCATGGAAACTCCCTCCCACATTCGATAATTGCCCCCGTGGGTGCCTGGGGTTCCTGGGACGAGAGCCATCACCAGGACAACAGGGCTGGTTCCGATGCAGGCTGTGTCCCTACGGTGCCTGTTCCCGAGTGCCCTGCCTCCCCGGAGGCCCTCCCCTGCAGGGTGGAGGGTGGAGGGTGGCAGGGCATGGTGGGACTCCGGAGCACCGAGACAAAGCATCTGGACTCCCACTTAAATGGTGGAGTGTTCAATCGGCTCCTCCCAATGGCTGTGCTGGAACACTGGCATGGCCACTGGTCAGACCCCCGATTTGGAATGTTCCCGTGACAAGGCCACAGGCTGTGGGGCTGTACTTGCTCTTACACGTGTTCATGAGTGCTCGTGATGTGCCTGGCCAGGCCCTGGGTCTGGGGCCAACCATCCTGCACCCAAGGAGCCTACAGCCTGGAAGGGAGAACACAGAGGTCGGGACCCAGATCTGCGGAGTTTCCTGGGGGGAACTGAGGCTCAGAAGGGGAGGGAATGTGGCCAAGACCTTGCTACCCATGGCAGACCCAAGGTTTACCGCTGCCTCCATACCGGCAGCCATGAATCTGCCCCCTACAACCGGGCACCCACCCAGGTCTGTCCTTCTGGGGGTGTTCTCTCTCCTGCTCCCACCCACTCCCCTAGCCCAGGAGCCCCAGCCCCTTGGAATGTGGGGCAGCGGCTGGACCCCTAGGAGTTAGAGAGAGCTTCCAGGGCCCCCCACCTCTTCCCCACCCTGCTAAAGTACTTGTAGTCTGACAACAACCCACTCATCTGCAGTTCCCAGAATATTTTGTCAGACCCTCCCCCCCTCCCCACTACAGGGAGCACTGATAGCCTCACTAGAGAAAGGGGAAGTGGAGACTGGCGAAGCTGAGTGCCCAGCTCAAGATCACAGTGAGGGGCAGAGCCACTAGGGTATAGGGCTCAGTGAGTTCTTTTTTTTTAATACTTTATTTTTGAGAGAGAGAAAGCACAGAGCCCGACGTGGGGCTCGAACTCACGAACCTCAAGATCATGACCTGAGCCGGACAGTTAACCAACTGAGCCACCCAGGTGCCCCAGGGCTCAGTGAGTTCTAGACAACACCTTAGCCTTAAGGCATCGAATGCAGTCTCTGTAGCAGGTAGGGTGGGGGGAGCTGCCCACAAACTCCCTGCCCTCCGTGGGCTCAGCTCCTCTGCTGGGAGAGTGGGGAAGCAGGGAAGCAGCACCACGGCCCTGGGCCCGGGAATCTGTCATGAGGCTGGGAGGGAGGCCATGGTGACAGTGGGGCCCACGGTCTAGGGGCAAATGGTCTCCAGCAGGACTCCTCCAGCTAGGGCTGAATCACCGCCTTTGCTGCTCGGGGAAGCGTTTTCTGGGCAGGTGCCATTGTCCACCCTCTACGTGGGGAGCCTGAGCCAGGTGGGGCGGGTGGAGGTGTCCAACCAGAAGAGAACTAGCCCCCACCTCATGTAAACACTTTACTGCACACTGTCCTCACAAGGCTATGCTAGCCCCTATGACACCTGCGGGCTAGTTGGGAAAAGACACGTCTCCTCCGGGCACATGCAGCCCCATGTGGGAGAGGGGAAGTCACCTCTGAGCTGGGTACCTTTGTGCAGTGAACAACCTGCACAACCATACTCAGTAAACCTGGCAGCTCAGCTCCCAACAAACCTGTTTGGAAAGGGGCGCAGGGAAGGCAAGCCATGCATCTGAGAGCACTCAGCCCGCAGGGACTGAAGCTGGGATGGCGCCCGGTGATGTCCATCGGCCTGGGACAGCCCAAGGGACAGGAGTGGGGGCCAGGCAAAAAAGTGGAAGGGCAGGGGCGCCTAGCTGGCTCAGTCGGAAGAGCATGTGACTCTTGATCTCGGGGTCATGAGTTTGAGTTCCACAGTGGGTGGAGGGATTGCTTAAAAATAAATAAATAAACAGGGAGGCCTGGGTGGCTCAGTCTATCGAGCGGCCGACTTCAGCTCAGGTCGTGATCTCACAACTTGTGAGTTCAAACCCCCGCGTCGGGCTCACTGTTGTCAGTGACGAGCCTGCTTCAGATCTTCTGTCCCCCTCTCCCTCTGCCCCTTCCCCACTTGTGCCTCCCCCCAAAATAACTGAACATTTAAAATAAATAAATAAACAAACTTAAAAAAAGTGGAAGGGCAGTTGGATCCCCGCCATCTTGTGCTGTCGCCCACCCCAGAGGTCCCCCCCTCCCCACGCTGTCTAGAAGCCAAACTTGGGCTCCCTGCAAAGTCCCTACACAGGAACTGCCCTCTTACTCTCTGCGCCTCGGTTTTCTCCTACGGATAATGAGATGATACCAGCTCTCACCCCAGCCCCAAGGTCGCTCTATCAGTCACATTACGATGATGATCACTGTTCCCTTGATTTGGGCAACTGACACATTGCCTCCCTCACCCACCACGAGCTGGCCCAGCTCAGCCTCTGACACAGGGTCTTCGGGCAGAGACGGGGCAGAGCCGCCATGCCAGCCTGCTTGCCCCAAGCCCCAGGGCCCCAGCGGCAATTGCCCAACCCTGACTTTCCTCCCTGCAACCGCAAGGCAAACGCCATGACAGCTGGTGCCCGGCCAGGGCCAGCGGGCAGTGTGCACGGAGCCACACGGCTCTCTGTGCATGTGTGAAGACACTCTGGCAGACGGAAGACCCCAGCCCTGCCTCTCACCAGCGAGCGACCTCGGGCGAGTCACGCCACCTCTCTGAGCCTCGCTTTCCTCATCGGGAAGAGGCAGAGACTCGTAACTGCCACCTCGCAGGGTTAAGTGAGATACAGCATATAAAGCCCTCTGCACAGCACCCGGGACAAAGTCAAAGCCTGGGCTACCGTGTGCATCATACTCCCCATTTGAGGATGAAAAAACCGAGTCCACAGTGTTAAAAGCAAGAGGCTCAAAGGGCGTCTGGGTGGCTCAGTGGGTTAAGCGTCCGGCTTCGGCTCAGGTCATGATCTCCTGGCCCGTGAGCTTGAGCCCCTCGTCGGGCTCTGTGCTGACGGCTCGGAGCCTGGAGCCTGCTTCGGACTCTGGGTCTCCCTCTCTCTCTGCCCCTCCCCTGCTCACGCTCTGTCTTTCTAAATAAATAAACATTAAAAACAAACAAACAAACGAGGCTCAAAATGGAGATGCTTACGCTAAGCCCCACTTTGCCAAACGGGGACTTAGTCTCGGCTCTCCCAGAAATGAATTCTTTTTTTTTTTTAATGTTTATTTATTTTTGAGAGAGAGAACATGTGCACAAGCAGGGGAGAGGTGGCGGGGGTGGGGAGGAGGGGTTACAGAGGATCCGAAAGCAGGCTCCACCGTGACGACTGAAAGCCAAGATGCGGGGCTCGAACTTGAGAACTGCGAGATCATAACCTGAGCCCAAGTCGGATGCTTAACCGACTGAGCCACTCAGAATTTAAAAAATTCTTTTTAAAAAAAAATTTTTTTGGGGGGGCGCCTGGGTTGCTCAGTCAGTTGAGCGTCCGACTTTAGCTCAGGTCATGATCTCATGGTTCGTGGGTTCGAGCCCCACTTCAGGCTCTGTGCTGACCTCTAGCTCAGAGCCTGGAGCCTGCTTCAGATTCTGTGTCTCTTTCTCTCTCTGCCCCTCCCCTGTTCATGCTCTTTCTCTCTCTCTCAAAAATAAATAAATGTAAAAAAAATTTTTTTAACATTTTTTTAATGTTTATTTTTTGAGAGAGTGAGAGACAAAGCATGAGAGGGGGAGACACAGAATCCGAAGCAGGCTCCAGGCTCCGAGCTGTCAGCCCGGAGCCCAATGCGGGGCTCGAACTCACGAACGATGAGATCATGACCTGAGCCAAGGTTGAACACTTAACCGACTGAGCCACCCAGGCGCCCCAGAAATAAATTCCTAAACCAGGAAACTGGGATCAGGAATCACCCGTCAGCACTAGTTGGGTAATGTGCTGATAGACCGCTGCCAGTCCCTAAAGGAAAGTGATCTTACAATAACCCACTTTTTTTGCCCACTACGGCTTCTTTGTCCTTGCTCCCCTCTGCCTGTCAAAGTCTTTCATTCTGCACAGCCCTCAGAGCTCCTTTCTGGGAGCTGCCAATTGATGAATCATTGGATAAAGCTAATAGAATATTTAAAATGTGCTCGGTTCAGGGACGCCTGGGTGGCTCACTCTGCTAAGCATCCAACTTCGGCTCCGGTCATGATCTCACAGTCGTGAGTTCGAGCGGAACTCAGGCTCTCCATGCAGAGAGAGAATGGACTTCTCGAGAAGTTCTTGAGGTGTTCTGTGGGTGCTTGGGTGAGTGCACCTGGGTGTAATGTTGTTTGTCTTGGGGAGACTGGGTGTGACCGCTGGTGTCCAGCAGACTTGGGTGTCAATGGGCGAAGCAGATCCTATACACAGCCCCTTTCTTGCGCTCAGATCCACTGGGAACCCCGCAGCTTGGGCACCCCCTTCCCTCTTGGCCCCCTGCAGGCGCAGAGGGTATCCCAGGAAACTGGGATTGATTGCCCTTGGGGGAGGTATCTTCTTACTGATTGGTCCCTACTCTGGTGGCGGCCAGGAGAGGTGAGGCAGGAACCCTACAGATGTGGGAGTCTGCCCTTTCTGGAGTCTGCCCTAGGGCAGAGTGCTCGTGGCCGAGACAGACTGCCGTGAGCTGGGTGTGCTAGGGAGCCCAGGACTCTATCCAAGGGCAGGACTCCAGACCGTGTGCCCCAACTGCTCTCCTGGCCACCCCACCCCCAAAGGCCAAGGGCAGCCCTGCTACCGGTCTCTGCCCTCTCCAGCTTGCCCCCCTCCTTCCCTCCCCTCTGCCCCCTTCTTCCATCCCTCCTTCTTTCCTGGACTTTCTCTCCCTCGGTCCCTCTCTCGGTCGCTCTCTGTCCCTGTCCCGGTGCTGTCTGCTCTTCACCACAGCCTCGTGTCCGTGACCCTCTCTGACCATCCCTGTTCGTTGGCACCTGGCCGGCTGTTCCACTCGGTCTGTCCGTGCCTGGCCTCACCCAGGAGCCCAGGTCTCTGGCGGGCCGGGTGGCGGGTGTCGGGGCGGTGGGGGGTGGGGTGCTGGCCAGGGCCCCGCGCCGCCCCCGCCCGGCACCAGGCACGCCCGGGAGCGTCTATATAAAGCGGCGCCGCCCGCTTCGGCCGTGCAGCCGCCGCCGCTCCCGCCGCCGCCGCTCCCGCCGCCGCCGCCCCACCGCCCGCCAGCCCCGCCGAGCCGCCGCCGCCCTCCAGGTACCCCGGCTCCTGCCCGCGCCCCGGGGAGAGGCAGGGAGGGGGGCTGCGGGCGCAGGGGCCTCGGGGACCCAGCGCGCCGCCCGCTGGAAGGGCCGGGCGCTGGGACCCCGACGCTGCCCGCAACCTGCGATGTGTGTGAGCCTCGGGGGTGCAGAACCCGCGGGGTCCCCTTGAGGCGGCCGAAATCTCACCGCCTCCTTGGGGGTGGGGTTGGGGAAGCCTTGGACACCTCCTGTCAGGGACAGGACGGGGGCACCGTGGCGGCCACCTGTCCTCCCGAGTCATAGTGGCTGGGCAATGGGGGTACAGACTGGGCTGCCCTGACTCCCTCCTTTGTCTCTCTCCCTCTGTCTCTGCCATCAGTCTCTCAGCCGCTCCACCTGTCAGATGGTGAGTCTCCTCTGGTCCTTCCCCCCCCCCCCAAAGGCCCAAGCCCCTGGCCAGAGGGAGGGCTCAGAGGGCAGAGCTTGGCACCTGACAGCCTAACCCTGGAGGGCCCCCTGTGCAGACCGCAGGGACCTGTGACCAGTGGCACACACCCCTGTTGACTCCCCACTCTGTGTGCCAGGCACTCCATCTCTCCCCCATCAGCCCTGGGGATGGGCATTGTTGGTCCCCTTTGGCATTCATTCATTCATCTGGCAACATTTCTTGTGCACCTGCTATGCATCTACTATGCGCACCATTCTAGGCTCGGGGCTATATCAGTGAACACACAGTCTGGGCTCTCTTCTAAGAGAAAGCATGAGCCTCCGAATTTGGCACTGGTTGGCTCCGAGGAAGCCCAGGTCTCAGGCTCAGGCCCGCCCTCCCGGCCACAGCACGTGGTCTCCGCATGACTGACATCCAAGCCTCACCGGCATCGTAGGGTGGGCTAGGGCAGAATGCCAGGCCCCCACAGAGCCCAAAGGAACCACACAAGTTACCCAAGGTAGCCCAGCCTGTGCCCTGGAGGACAGGCCTACCTGTGTCCCCACCTGTGTTCACACTGAGCCCCTGAGCAGCCTCATGTGGGCGTCAGCCAGACTCAGAGAGGGGCAGGGGTGTAAAATTTCATCCAAAGAAAGCATTCCCATGACTCAGAACATCTGAAAAAAGGGCACCGGCTTTCTCCCTGCCAATGCCTAGCACCGTGCTGGGCACACAGTAGGTCCTCAAGGCCCACCCTGATGGCAGTGGACCAGATCCGTCTACATATTTATCAGCAGAACTCCAGGAGGGTAAACAGGTTTCGGAAAGCAGAGAGAAACGAGCAGCTGGAGAGTGATTGCTCGGTTCGTCCGTTCATTTATTCTTCAGACAACGTTTATTGAGAAGCTATGGTGTGCCAGACAGTTTTATGGACCAGGGCTGCCTTGATGAACGAAACAGACCAAAACCTCTGGTCCTGTGAACCAAGCTAGGGCAGACCTTGGCATGGGATGGGGGGCAGGGGTCCAGCCAGCCACACGTTGCTCTCTCCCCGCCCCCGGGGGCACTGCACCTGCAGTTTACAAAGCACTCCCACCTTCGCGTTCCTGGCGACAGGCCCTCATCCCCTAATCCAACTCCATCCTCTCCTGGTTCCTAGGACAGTGTCTGCCCTGAACGTAACCCAAGGTTAGGAGAGTGGAGGGCTTATACCCTTGGGTGACTTAATGTGTCCTTTGCCCGCTCTGCCCAAGACCCACCACTTCTGCCCCTCTCAGCTCTCTCTGGATCCGCTGGGTCCCGAGTGGGACTGCCCGCTGGGCTCCAAGGACCTGGAGGAAGAGGGGGGCCCATGGGGAGGAGGCTCTGGCCGGCCACCGCCGGGCTGCTTCTCTGGCTCCTGGCACCACGACGTGGGCTTAGACTGCAAGGGGTCCTCGGAGGGAGCGGAGGCGCGGGCGTGGACTGTCTACTACTATAGTCTCCTCCAGAGCTGTCTGCAGCAAGCTGGCCTTCCGGAGACCCAGGACCGCAGCCAGGTGCCCCGCACAGGTACCCGAGGGGCTCCGTGGAGGGGGGGCGGGCATCCCTGGGAGGGGGAGGGAGGCACCCTCAGCCCGCCTGCTTCCCAGCCCTGTCAAGGTCAGCCCCTTCCCCCAGGCTCTGGCTGGACCTGAAGCTAGGGAAGTGAGGCCAGTCAACTTTGGGCAGGCAAGTATCGTTTCAAAGGGCATCTGGCACCGGGAAAGTCCGAGATCCAGACTTCCCTCTTATCCCCAGAAGACCCTGCCACGGGATTTGTAACCACGTTCTGTGAGCCAGAGCTTTCATAGAAGTGCCTCGGGAGCTGCTCTCCAAGCAGCTAACAGTTGGGACGCAAGACTCCCCCCCTGCTTTATCTGTTTTATATGTCAGATGGCCACAAAGGTTTTGTGTGGACAGAGGGCTCACAGGTAGAAGACATGAAAATCACAGACTGGGCCCTATGTGGATCACAGACTGGGAAACTGAGGCATAGGGACTCCTCCTGCACTGCATGGGGGCCATGGGTCAGAGAAAGTCAGTGTCAGAGCGTAGGCTAGAACCCAGGTCTCCGATCACCCAGCCTCCAGTATCTTCCATGCCAGCTGCAGAGAGAAGGGAGCCAGCCTCATGGGGCGGGATGGGCAGGCGGCTTCTCCTTCTCTCTCTAGTTTCTTCTCTGTCCTCTCTACTCTTCCCATCCCACACTGGGAAGGACCTGGGGGCCTAGGGGGAGGGCAGGGCTGTGGAGCAGGGCAGGGCAGGCAGAAAGATATCAAGGGGAGCCCCTGTTGAGCTTGGCAATGTTCTTTCCCCTCCCGAGGCTGCCCTGGTGCGGAGGTGACCTTATGCATTCTGGGATCTCCCAGCACCTTTCTGTCTGTGCTGCTGGAAGGAGGGGTCCAGAGCCCGGGTGAGTGTGTGCCCAAGTTCCCCCACCCCCTCCTACAGAAAGGGCAGCCCTGCCCTGGCCCGGCCACATCCCAAAATACCCACTGACCCTGGCAACTGCCTACATTCCACTGGGCCAGCTGCCATGCTCGGAGTGGGGGTGGGTTCTGGGAGCAGCTGCCCCCCACTACCCAGGGGCCCGGGCTGGAGGCGGAGGGCTTGGGGGCATTAAGCCTTCCCTGGCCAGCAGCCCTCCTCCTTCTGCCCGCAGGAAACATGCTCCTTTGCCTGTCCCCTGCTTGGCTGATGAAGGTGCCAGCACCTGGGCAGCCAGACGAGGCGGCCCTGCTGGTCTCCAAGGCCGTGAGCTTCTACCCGGGGGGCCTGACATTCCTGGATGACTTTGTCCCCCCACGCCGAGCCACCTACTTCCTGGCAGGCCTGGGGCTGGGACCTGGCCGGGGTCGAGAGGCGGCTGAACTTGCCCGTGACCTGACCTGCCCCACAGGAGCCTCGGCTGAGCTGGCCCGGCTGCTGGAGGACAAGCTGCTGACCAGGAGGTTGCTGGCTCAGCAGGGTGGCGTGGCTGTGCCAGCTACCCTGGCTTTCACCTACAAGCCACCAGCACTGCTGCGGGTGGGGGACGCCAGCCCAGGACTACGGTTGGTGGAGCTGAGTGGCAAAGAGGGCCAGGAGGCACTGGTGAAGGAGGAAGTAGGGGCCTTCCTGCGCTCCGAGGCCTTGGGTGATGCCCTGCAGGTAACAGGTTCCTGCCTCCGAGGTCCGTACAGATGCCAGCAGGATGGGACCCCTGGATGGTTACCAAGTCCTGCTGGGACGTTGTCCCCAACTTTGAGTCCTGCTGCTGGCCTCTCTCTGTGGCAATCCCTTGCCTTCTGATCTCAGTTTACACTTTGGATCTTATGTATGAGCAGCCCACCCCCCATTACCTGGGGTGGTAAGGAGGCCCCCTTCCCCTCCCTGTTGCAGGTGGCTGTGAAGCTCAGCGGCTGGCGCTGGCGGGGGCGGCAGGCACTGCGTCTGTACCCACGAGTGGAGCTGGACACGGTGGTGGACACGGTGCTGGCATTGCTGGAGAAGCTAGAGGAGGAGGAGAGCGTCCTGGTGGAGGCTGTGTGCCCACCTGCCCGGCTGCCCTTCCCAGGTGAGAGCCCCCCGGGCCAGCCGGGAGCGGGTGCTTGGCTCGGCCTCCTGGCTGCTCTGTGCTGGGCTCAGGCCTCGCGTCTTTCCCCAGGCCGTCCCCCACCTGGGCCTGTGCTGGCTGTGCGGATCTGTGCTGTGGTATGTCGGACACAGGGTGACAGGCCCCTGCTGAGTAAGGTGAGTGTGGCCCGGGTTCAGGTCCTGACCCTGCTGCCACAGCCCAGCCCAGCCCTAATGAGCTGCTGAGGGCCCCTGGGCAGAGAGAGGACAAAATCTTTGGGGCGGAATCTTGGTGGCCTCTGGGAGGACTCCTGGGTCTGAAGATTTTTCCCTCCCCTTCCTACACCAGGAGCTCTTGATACTGCGCACAAGGCACCAGGGCCCAGGGCTGAATCCCTTTGCCAAGGAGCCCTTGCTCACAGAAGGGTCTGACCCAGGGTCCCTGAACCTCCAGTGTCCGGAGCCCTTTAGGAGGGGCCTCCAAGCTGGGGAACTCAGGGCAGCTTGAGGACCCTCCGGGGAGCACAGCTCTGAGCCAAGCTGAGAGGGAGTCTCAGCCCTGCCCTCACGGAGCTCTAGGGTCGGGCACACCGGGGCCGCACAGGTCCCCCCGGGGCTGCAGGAGTTAGGAGCAAGTAGGCTTGGAGCCTTCAGGGGACAGAGACCCTAGCTGGGCCTGGAAGGGAGCCTGGGTAGACGCCCCTCAGGGTCTCAAGGACCAGATGGGCAGTGGCAGCGGAAAGTGGTCTGTGCAGTTTAAGTCACAAAGGAGGACTGGGCTACTTGAATGTGCAGTGAGAGGTCTGGCCTGGATCCCGGCACGGGGGTAGGTGTGCAGGGGCGGGGGGGGGGCGGTGTTAGTCCCGGGAGGGCTCCTCTTGGGCCAACACCCTCAGCCACACCCTGCCCAGGTGGTGTGCAGTGTGGGTCGTGAGGACCGGCCTCTGCGGCACCGGAGCTCCCTGCCACAGTCGCTGGAGGTGGCACTGGCCCGGTGCGGCCTGGGTGAGGCGACGCAGGTGGCGGTCGTGCGGCGGCGCGTCAAGGCAGCGGCCGAGGCCGCGCTGGCCGCCGTGCTGGCCCTGGAGGCCGGCCTGAGCGCTGAGCAGCGCGGCGGGCGCCGGGCCCGCACTGACTTCCTCGGTGAGCGCGGGCGGCCCGGGCCGGGGCCAGGGGCGGGGGTCGAGGCTGCAGGGCAGCCGGCGCTGAGCCCGCCCCCGCCCCCCGGCCCAGGCGTGGACTTCGCGCTGACCGTGGCAGACCGCGCGCTGACCCCCGTGGCCCTGGAGCTGAACGGCGGCCTGTGTCTGGAGGCGTGCGGAGCGCTCGAGGGGCTGTGGGCCGCGCAGCGCCCGCAGTCGGCGGCCCAGGAGGTGGCGGCCGCGCCGCTCGTGGAGACTATGCTGCGGCGCTCGGCGCACTGCCTCATGGAGGGCAAGCAGCTGCTGCTGATCGGCGCGGGCGGCGTCAGCAAGAAGTTCGTTTGGGAGGCGGCGCGCGACTACGGGCTCAAGGTGGGCGGGGCGCGGGGCGGGGCCGGACCCGACCTCGGGACCTGAGTGGTGGAGGCGGCGCCCTGGGGAGGAGGGGGCGGTGTGAGCTACGGGGCGGGGCCAGCATCGCTAGGGGCGGGGCCTGAGCTGGGCGTTGCCCAGGAGTAGGGGTGTGGCCCACCGCCCCGCCCAGGTTAGAAGTCAACTTTTTTTTTAATTTTTATAAATGTTTTATTTATTTATTTATTTATTTTTGAGAGAGAAAGAGAGAGAGAGAGAGACAGACAGACGGACAGCACGAGCAGGGGAGGGTCAGAGAGAGAGGGAGACACAGAATCTGCAGATAGGCTCCAGGCTCTGAGCTGTCAGCACAGAGCCCGACGCGGGGCTCGAACCCACAAACCGTGAGATCATGACCTGAGCTGAAGTCGGATGCTTAACCGACTGAGCCACCCAGGCGCCCCAGAAGTCAACTCTTTTTGGCCTCTGGCGGAATTCTGTTCCCGCCCTGGTGTAAGAGGTCCCTGGGGAGGGCAAAGAGTCATCCAGGGCAAAAAGAACACAGCCCAGAAGGGCTGGAGGGGCTGGGGAGTCCTTCAGTGTTGGTACCAGAAGCGGGACCCTGAAAGCCAGGCTGAGGAGCCTGGCCCCAAACTGCAGGAAGGACAGGCCCTTCGAGGTTGAATTCCTGAGGGCATGAGGAGGGCGCTGGGGAGCAGCTTACAGATCCCGAATCAAGTTCACAGCAGTGGCCTCACATGGCAGAATTGAGCCACGCAGGCAGAGTAGGCATTCTTATCGGCCCTGAACAGATAAAACAGAGGTCAATGTCTGGTTCTTCTGGCCCTAATCTACCACGGTGGCCTCCTCTCCCAGAATCCTCCCCTCCAGCCATTCCTATGCCTTTTCACTCCCTGCCTCGCACATAGTGTTCACTTGGAATGTCTTTCCACTCCTCACGCCACCTAGTGTTACAGTGCAGACAGCCACCCTCCCCTCCCTCTTCAAGGAGCTGTCTCTGCCCTGGCTACCATCTTCTTTGTGTCCGCGTACCCCAGCGGGCGTGAGATTTGGGGCATAGGGCCCCACTGGATTCCTTTATGGACACCTCCCTGCCCCCTAGGGTCAGAACTCTTTGGGTGAATGACGATCAAGAACATGATGCCCAAAGCCACCAGACCACCAGTCCCAAACCCTACTGGTAGTTTCCCTACAAGCTCTGGGCAGAGTGAGAATGAACCCACCAGCCCTCTCCCTCTCTCTTTGCTCCAGACCCTGCCCACCCAGATCACACCCTTTCCCTCCTGCATCTTTCCTCTGGCTGATTCTTTTTTTTTTTTTTTTAATGTTTTATTTATTTTTGAGAGAGAGAGAGACACACACAGTGTGAGCAGGCGAGGGTCAGAGAGAGAGGGAGACACAGAACCCAAAGACAGGCTCCAGGCTCTGAGCTAGCTGTCAGCACAGAGCCTGATGCGGGGCTCGAACCCACGAACCGTGAGATCATGACCTGAGCCAAAGTCAGATGCGTAACCGACTGAGCCACCCAGGCGCCCCGCCTCTGGCTGATTCTTACTCAGCTCCCGACCGAAGCATCGCCTCCTTTGGGAGGCCTTCCTTCCCCTTCAGGCTGGGTTGAGTGTGCCATCTCTGCACCTTCAGTTAGTCATCATCAACAAATATTTTCTGAGCGCTTAGAACTGGTGGACCCGTCTCCCCTGGAGGGCCGGAACCACGTTCTCGGGGGGCCCCCATCCTTTCTCCCCAGCGCCCAGCATAGGCTGACCTGGGTGCATTGCCCTCTGGTCGTTTCTGCAGCTGCACCTAGTGGAGTCGGATCCCAACCACTTCGCGTCCCAACTGGTGCAGACTTTCATCCACTTTGACGTGACAGAGCACCGGAGGGATGAAGAGAACGCGCGCCTGCTGGCGGAGCTGGTGCGGGCACGTGGCCTGCAGCTCGATGGCTGCTTCTCCTACTGGGACGACTGCCTCGTGCTCACGGCCTTGCTCTGCCAGGAGCTGGGTCTGCCCTGCAGCCCCCCCGCCGCCATGCGCCTGGCCAAGCAGAAGAGCTGCACCCAGCTGCACCTGCTGCGCTGCCAGGGCCCGCCCTGGCCCGCACCCTCCCTCCATGCTGTGCCCTGCTGCCCGCTGGAGAGTGAGGCCGACGTGGAGAGGGCCGTCCACCAGGTGCCCCTGCCAGGTGTCATGAAGCTGGAGTTTGGGGCAGGCGCAGTGGGGGTGCGGCTGGTGGAGGATGCCCCCCAGTGCCACGAACACTTTTCCCGGGTCACCCGCGACCTGCAAGGTGAGGCCGACCACCCCGGCATTGGGCTGGGCTGGGGGAACGCCATGCTGCTGATGGAGTTCATCGAGGGCACCGAGCACGATGTGGACCTGGTGGTGTTCGGCGGCCGACTGTTGGCCGCCTTCGTCTCCGACAACGGCCCCACGAGGCTGCCTGGCTTCACCGAGACGGCAGCCTGCATGCCCACCGGGCTGGCACCGGAGCAGGAGGCGCAGCTGGTGCAGGCGGCTTTCCGCTGTTGCCTGGGCTGCGGGCTGCTGGATGGCGTCTTCAACGTGGAGCTCAAGCTGACCGGGGCTGGGCCGAAACTCATCGAGATCAACCCCCGCATGGGCGGCTTCTACCTGAGGGACTGGATCCTGGAGCTCTACGGTGTGGACCTGCTGCTGGCCGCCGCTATGGTGGCCTGTGGCCTGCGGCCCGCCTTGCCCACCCACCCACGTGCCCGTGGCCACCTGGTGGGTGTCATGTGCCTGGTGTCCCAGCACCTTCAGGCGCTGAGTTCCACCGCCAGCCGTGAGACCTTGCAGGCTCTGCACGACCAGGGCCAGTTGCGCTTCAATTTGCTGGAGGAGGTCCTGGTGCCTGGTGACTACGAGGAGCCTTACTGCAGCGTGGCCTGTGCGGGGCCCAGCCTGGCCGAGGCTCGTCTCCGCCTGCTGGGCCTCTGCCAGGGTCTGGGCCTCGACGGGCCCCAGTACCCTGTTGCCCACTTCCTGTCCCACTTCAAGTAGTGCCTCTCTTTCTATAGCCCTGTCCCAACCCTGGCCTGGCTCCCTCAAAGGCCTCAGGTGTGTCCCAGAGTGGCAGGGCCATTTGACATGAAGGCCTCCTGGGTTTGAGGGCCACAAAAGAAAGTATCTTGGTGGGGGGGGGGGGGAGGGCAGCGCTGGCCCCTCTTGCTGTCAGTCCAGCCCAAAGGCCCCAATTCTGTCCCAAGACTCTAGCCATGGAGGAGCAGCAACAGCTGCGTGTGCGCGCACACACACACCTGCCCCAGGGAGGTGGGAGCGGGCCCAAACTTAGCCCATCCTTGTCATCCCTCCAGGTCTGCCTCTCTCCCTGCAGCCTACAGGAAGAGAGAAGCCCCTGGCTGGCCCCTGGCCTTGGGCAAATCCTATGAAAACCTGAGACTGAACCCTGTCTTCCTATTCTCACCCCTCATTTAGCAAATTCCAGGATATTTCTAGAGCCTGCTGACAACTTTAGGCAGTGCCTGGCCTGCCTCGTTTGGCCTGAGCAGTAGAAGCAGGTGACCGGGGGTCAGCAGTAACCATCTCCTCTTCAGGCAGACACTACTGCCCCATTCTACAGATGAGGAAACAGGCTCAGGGAGGAACAACCATTGCCTCAAGGTCATACCACAGTAGATGGGGCAACAAGATACAAGGTCCAGGTTTCCACTTTTACTATCTCATGTGCCCACTCAGCTTCTAAACCCCACTCACCTCCCTGCCCTTATTCATATGCGGCCTTAAGACAAGTGAACACCTTCTCCACCACGCTTTGGTGCTTTGGCCTCTGGCATAACTATCTCGAATTGGCAGAGGAGAGTCTACACTCCCTTCCTAATTCAGGGGAGGCTGTTTTAATAACTCAGTACAGCACAGGAGCTGTGAGCAGCTCCACAAGCATCCCTCTCCAAATAAAGGCTTATGGACTAATGAAATATCTGGCATCTGGCTCTTGCGACTTGAACATCTCTCTTTTCAGGTAGATGAGGGGGTGGGGAAGGGAGGAGGGAGAGGTGGCTGGGGGATGCCTGTAGCATCTGGAGCTAAGGATAAAACACCACACTGGCCAGGCCTCTGGGGTGACCGTGAGCAGGGGCCTGCCACGGTCACCCACAACGGGACCCAAACCTGAGGGTCCGTGGTGGGTGGGATTTCGACCAGAGGGCCACATCCAACCAGACAAAACCTCCTCCAGGCTGGAGACTCCTGAGTTCTGTCCATCTGAGTTCATATTTAACCTCCCCATTGAACTGGAATGCACATCCAGACAGCCTCCAGCAATCAGAACTCATCCAAGACCTGGTGCGGCCCAAATTCACACACACACACACACACACACACACACACCCGCTCCCGAGCCCGATCCAACAAGAAACCATGCCCAAATCTAAAGTCACAGACTAGGTCTGGTGTATTCATTCATTCATTATTTTAACCAAGTTTTATTAAGCACCTATTCTGTACCAGGTAGCAAAATTATGAAAGGTACTTAAACTGGCAAGGCAGCAAACTCCAGCACAAGCCCAGATTTACGGGTGGATTGAGACCCAAACCCTTTCTGGCAAGAACCTGGCAAAGAAGTCCAGCCTCCTGGGCGTGGAGCCGTCACCCAGTAAATGCTTTGACTTGCAGGGTCCTCGAGTCGGGTGGCACGTTAAGGAGACGGAGATGCAGCTGCCTCTCCTTCAGGGGCGAACAGAGAGATGCGACCTGCCTTTCGCCACCCAGCCAGCGCACGGCTTGAACGAGACTGGGAATTAAGTTTACAGCCATACCTGCATGTACCTCTGTCCCATGCAAACTCAAACTCTCCCCAGAACCAAGATGAGCGCCTTCCAGGTAGCTCTGGTCCGGTGCCGCCCCGGGGGAGCAGTGCTGGCAAGTCTGAGAAGGTCCCGCCAAGGAGGGTTAAGCCGGCTTTGGCGTCCCGGCACTCTGGAACTACAGTTCCCGAGAGGCCTTGCGCTGGGCGCCATCTTCCCTCCCCTCCAGACTAAGCTGGCCTGTGGGAGGGAGGGGAAACCCTATACGTCATCGGCGCGCGCGGCTGCGGCCTCGGTCGCGGAGTGATTATGTACAGACTACTCTCCGCCCCCAGGACTGTCAGTCCGAGCGCGGCCGAGCAGGGGCCGAGGGGCCCGCCGGGCCGGCGCCGCTATGGCGGCCGTGTTTGACCTGGACCTGGAGACGGAGGAAGGCAGCGAGGGCGAGCCGGAGTTCAGCCCCTCGGTGAGTGGTCCTCCTGGGCGCCACTCGATCCTGCAACCGATCCCATCCCTAGGCGGTGGAATCGCGCTGGCTTCCCCGAGCCGGTGTCTCAGATCCCGGCCCCTATTAAGCTCTGACCCATCCTCACCCACCCCGACCTGTCTTCCAGGCCCCCAGCCCTTCCCCTGGTTCTCCCTTTTCTGCCCGCGGCCTCTCCTGCCCAGTGCTGGCCCATCACCCGCTAGCTCCCATTCCTGACCCCCTCCTCCCCTGGCCCCAGTAGCCCAGCTTGAGGGGGAGGGCTCCTGGTACCCTCCTCGGCTCTTACCCCTCGGTTTCTCACAGGACGTGTGTCCCCTCGGCGAGTTGAGGGCGGCTGGCCTGGAGTGAGTGAGGGTTGTGTCGCGGCGTGCGGTGGGGGGGCGCCGGGAGGGAACTGGCTGGGGAGGGAGACCGGGGGCGTACTGGAGCCTTGCCCCCGTTAACCTCTCGTGTCCATAGGCCTGTGGGACACTGTGAGGAGGTGGAGCTGACGGAGACCAGTGTGAACCCGGGCCCTGAGCGCATCGGGCCCCACTGCTTTGAGCTGCTGCGTGTGCTGGGCAAGGGGGGCTACGGCAAGGTACGGGCCCTTCCCCCACTGGTCTCCCTGCCTCAGTCTTGCAGCAGCAAAGGGTCTCAAAACAAATCAGACTTGGAAATCAGCAGAGCCTCCCTCGAACTCTGAGATAAAAACATAAAGGAGGGAAAGGCAAATCCTCTCAGAGTTAACCTTGACATTTTTACTGCCCCACCCTTGGGTGGCCCTAGGCCTCTTGGTCTCAATGCCAGAGCTTGAAGGTGGAGCTTTTTGAAGGTCGGATATGGAGAGGGAGGTTGAACCTGTCTCCCCTGCCCTACAGGTGTTCCAGGTGCGAAAGGTGCAGGGCACCAACGTGGGGAAAATATATGCCATGAAAGTCCTGAGGAAGGTGAGTCATTTGTTCGGCCACCAGATCCTCACTCGGTGGCTGCCATTCCCCAAGCGCCCCTCCAGGCTTCGGGAAGACGGTAGTGAACACGCTGGAGGAAATGGACGGGCAATTGCTGGCTTATTGCCCGTTGCGGATATATCGTTTTTATAGTAGTTCTCACCCGTGGGC
The DNA here is from genome assembly GCA_028646485.1 of Cryptoprocta ferox. Taxonomy (NCBI): domain Eukaryota; kingdom Metazoa; phylum Chordata; class Mammalia; order Carnivora; family Eupleridae; genus Cryptoprocta; species Cryptoprocta ferox. The sequence continues at coordinate 4,799,520 of CM053575.1, read as the reverse complement.
TGTTTTGCCTCCCAGGGGACAGTTGGCAATTTCCGCATACATTTTCGAGTCACGGCTGGAGGGGGTGCCACTGGCATCCAGCGAGTAGAGGCCAGGGGTGCTGCTAAATATCCTCCAGTGTACCAGACAGTGCCCACAACGAAGCATTACGTGCCGAAGTGGAGAAATACCTCTAGAGGAGGGTGACCATTGTCATAGCGGAATTATGGGGAAGTACAGTGGCGTGAGAAAGGGTGGCAGGAGGGTAATGGCTGGAGGCACTAAAGGAGCCCGAGGCGCCCACCTTCTGACCGGTCCCCGCCTCTTCAGGCCAAAATTGTGCGCAACGCCAAGGACACAGCACACACGCGGGCTGAACGGAACATTCTAGAGTCAGTGAAGCACCCCTTCATTGTGGAACTGGCCTATGCCTTCCAGACCGGCGGCAAACTCTACCTCATCCTCGAGTGCCTCAGTGGTATGAGCGTGGGCCCAGCCGGGGAACCAGGGCCAGGGAACCAGCCAGGAAGCACTGGGAGCTCTGGGGGAAGCCCGGAGAGATGTGGTGTGTAGAATGGCTAGGGGGCCCCCACACTCATCCGTCCGTCCGTCCATCCATTCATTCATTCATTCATTCATTCAGCAAACGTCTGTCCAGCACCTCCTGTGTCCCTCACCTGTATTGGGGGTGGATGGGAACAGCGAAAGTTCTCGTACAGAACCCCAGGGGCTTGTTTTGTCCATATCCACCACCCCTTCATGTCCTGTTCGTCTCTCCTGGGTGCCCTGTGTCCGGTCAGGTCCCAGATCCAGCTGGTTCATTCTCGGCAGTGTCCTCCATCATCTCCACTCTCTTGAGGGGAGGGCACGAGTCACAGTTGTTTCCTAACCGGGCCCGAGGCCTTCAGCTCACCCTCTTCCTAATGTCTCCTCCTCCAACTCCCAGGGTGTTCATCGTCTCGGCCTGGAATTGTCCCCAACACTCCTGCTCATGTGGCTCCTTGTAACTGCCCGCACAAGTCTGGTGCCCCCTGTTGGCCATGAAGCTGTGGGGCCTGCTACCTCCCCACGCCCCATGGGCACCAGATGGGCCCTGTGAGCTCCAGTATCTGTGTGTGTCTCAGCACCCCCTTAATTCTCATTGCTACCATGGGCTTCGTCCCCTCACGGCGGGAGTAATTTGACCTCCTCTGTGAGATTTTTGGGTTAAGCTCTTGCAGCTGTTGCCTCAGTCTGGCATATTAGAGCACGTGTGTGCATGTCTGTCTCCCCATTAGACTGAGCTTCCTGAGGGCAATGGCTGGGTCTCTGCATCTCTGTGTCCCCAGCTTCACCCCGCACAGGGCCAGACACCGAGTAGGCGTCGGTAGATGTTTGCTGAATTGAATTGAATCCCCACGGCAGCTCTGTGAGGCAGGTAGGGCCGGAATTATGAGTCCCACTCTCCCCCGAGAAGAAACCAAGATTCAGAGAGCAAGGGCACCTGCTCCCCGCCCACAGCTGCTGACGTGTTTGTGTCACAGGCGGTGAGCTCTTCACACATCTGGAGCGAGAGGGCATCTTCCTGGAAGACACAGCCTGGTAGGTATTAGGTCTTGCCTCTCCTGAGGGGCTCCAGGGATCCCCTCTCCCCAGAGCCAAGCCCCACCCCTACTCTCACCTTCACCCTGTCCCGTCTCTGCAGTTTCTACCTGGCAGAGATCACGCTGGCCCTGGGCCATCTCCACTCCCAAGGCATCATCTACCGGGACCTCAAACCTGAGAACATCATGCTCAGCAGCCAGGGTGCGCATGTGTGCACGCCTCCCCTCACCCCTGCAGCTGCCTGTGCGGGTCGGAATCTGCGGGGAGGGCTGAGGAGCACCGTGCAGGGAGCCAGGGCCCTGACCACCCTCTCCTACGACTTCTTCAGGCCACATCAAACTGACAGACTTCGGACTCTGCAAGGAGTCGATCCACGAGGGCGCCGTCACCCACACTTTCTGTGGCACCATTGAGTACATGTGAGTGGAAGCTGCCTGGGGCCTGGCGTCAGGGGAACTGCCAGGAAAGGCCTGGCCCGACTGATGGTTTCACCTGGCCCCCAGGGCCCCTGAGATTCTGGTGCGCAGTGGCCACAACCGGGCGGTGGACTGGTGGAGCCTGGGGGCCCTGATGTATGACATGCTCACTGGATCGGCAAGTCCAGCCTCCTCGGGAGGAGGGGGGGGGCGGGGTGGGAGGGGGTCCCCATCCCGGGCAGGGGCAGGGCCCGGGGTGAAGCCCACAAGTCTCCTCTCACCCTCTGCCTTCTCCAGCCACCCTTCACTGCAGAGAACCGGAAGAAAACCATGGACAAGATCATCAAAGGGAAACTGACGCTGCCCCCCTACCTCACCCCGGATGCCCGGGACCTCGTCAAAAAGGTGGGCTCCGCCTGGGCGGCTCGGTCAGTTAAGCGTCCAGACTCTCGATTTCAGCTCAGGTCACGATCTTAACGGTTCCCGAGTTCGAGCCCCGGTGCGGAGTCTGCTTGGGATTCTCTCTCTCAAAATAAATAAATTAATTAAAAAAAAAAAAAGGTGGGGGGGCGCCCTCCTGCTCCTGGTCCAGTCCCCATGTCTTCTAGGCCCTGTATGGGGTCCTCGGGGCTGTGGGACAGCCCTGCTTGTGCAGTACGCCTTCGGGACGAAGCAGCAGTCGCCTTCGGGACCTGCTTTGGGGTCCCAGACCCTGAGCCTGGGCCGTAGCCCTGTTGCGGGCCAGCTGCCGACCCTGTGCGCCTCCCTAGTCCAAGTCCTTGGGCAGCAAAACAAGACGTTCATGATGAGCTAGCTGCTCTCCCATCGAGACGAGTCACTGGGGGGAAAGCGGGAGGGTGGGTTTGGAGGCTGCATCCCCGCTGAGGTGCCCTGGGGGGGGATCCCAGGTACCCCGGGTGCCTTTACGAAGGCTTCATGGGGAAGGGCCCCTGGGACCAAACCTGGGAGGTCCCAGGGTGGTCTGTACGTGGAGACCACACTCCAGGGGCCTTCTCCCTCCTCTGCCCTACCCATCTCACCTTTCCCAGCCCCAGCCCGCCGCCCCCTCCCCGGGAACGCAAAGGAACACACAGTCAGTGTCTCTCCCCCAGACCCTCACCCTCTGCCCTTGCCTGCAGTTTCTGAAGCGGAATCCCAGCCAGCGGATCGGGGGTGGCCCCGGGGACGCTGCTGATGTGCAGGTGGGTCTGGGAGCACCAGGAGAGGGCAGGGCTGAGCCCCCAGAGGACAGGGGGCAGGCAGGGCCTTAGGGCAGAGGGAGATACTGAGGGAGCCGAGGAGGGTGAAATGGTGGCATGCTTGGGGGTACTCTACCCACAGAGACACCCCTTCTTCCGGCACATTAATTGGGACGACCTCCTGGCTCGCCGCGTAGACCCCCCTTTCAGGCCCTGTCTGGTGAGTGGAGGTCCTGTCGGCCTGGGGGGCAGGTGGAGGACCCGCTCGGACGCCCCCTGACCCCACCTCCCCGTTCGGGGCGCTCACAGCAGTCAGAGGAGGACGTGAGTCAGTTTGACATCCACTTCACGCGGCAGACGCCAGTGGACAGTCCCGATGATACGGCCCTCAGTGAGAGCGCCAACCAGGCCTTCCTGGTGAGGTCCCTTGTGGCCCCGGGGGTTACGGGGACACGGGCAGGATGGTGGCTAAGGGGTGGGGGGTGCTGAGCGTTGCCCAGCCCTGCCTCTGCCCCTCGTCCCCAGGGTTTCACGTACGTGGCTCCCTCTGTCCTGGACAGCATCAAGGAGGGCTTCTCCTTCCAGCCCAAGCTCCGCTCCCCCAGGCGGCTGAACAGCAGCCCCCGGACCCCGGTCAGGTACCGCAGGGGAGGGGGCGTGTGTGGCTGGAGGAGGAGGCCGGTTCTGGCCCTGCCCGCCCACCCCAGGGCTAGTCTCCGCCTTCCCTTCTACCCCCGTGGCCCCCCATCGTGGCATGGGCTGCCTGGCTGGGCACTTGACCTCACAGCCTGTGTGCCCAGGCGGCGGGGAGGTGGGGTGGTGGGGGGAGTTGGCCCTCTGACCCCGGTGCTGGTAGGTGCTGACTCAGCCTTGGTTTTGCCCGCAGCCCCCTGAAATTCTCGCCCTTTGAGGGATTCCGGCCCAGCCCTGGCCCAGTGGAGCCCACGGAGCCTCCCCTACCTCCTCTCCTGCCACCGCCACCGCCGCCCTCGAGCTCTGCCCCCCTCCCCATCCGACCCCCCTCAGGGACCAAGAAGTCCAAGAGGGGCCGTGGGCGCCCTGGGCGTTAGGGGGACGGATGGCTGTGGGGGGAAAGCAGGACCCTCGGCCAGTTCCAGAGGCCTGGAGGTGTGTCCAGGAGTGAGTGTGTATGACAGCGTGTCTCTGCTGGGGGTGGCTGTGCCCCTGAACCATGCCCATGAAGGACCACCGGCTGTGGCCGTCCAGTGGAGTGGCCTTGCCGCCCAGCTGGCCTCCCGCGGTTGAGCTGTGCCCTTGGAGAATTAAACTATTGAATCATGGCACTGACCTGGCTCTTCTCTTGGACTTCTAGGGGGCAGGAGTGGGGGGGGGTGCCGGGAGGGGTCACCACAGGACCACAGAGCCACAGGGCTGGAGAGCTTTTATTTCAGGTGGCTGCCCCGTGCCCATAGGGATGGGTGGCCTTCCTGGTGGGGACAGGGATGCACAGCTCTGGGGTTGGAGTGGGTGGGGGAGCAACAGTCTGAGAGTCTCCATCTGGGGGTGTGGGTGACAGCGGGTCCAGGGCAGGCTGTGTCCAAGCAGCCATGGTGGCTTGGGAAGCAGGGGCATGGTGACGGGGATGTGACACCACGCTGGCTCCTACAGTGCAGTGACGTGGAGGTCCTGGCCCTCAGCCGCTTGGGTGCTGTCGTCCCAGGCCGCGCTGCCAGCAAAGGCGTGCAGGTCACTCAGCAGGGCCTCAGCACTGCCCCCTGAGCCCGCCGGCCCCTGGGAGCCGAGGCCCAGGCCTCTGTCGGTGTTACTGTCACATGCTTCCTCAGCGGGCTCTGGGACCTGCCCGGGGCCCGGCCCCTCCGCGCACCGCTGCTCCTCTTCCCGGGACTCTGGCTCCTCCAGGCCGCCAACCAGGTGGTAGTCCTCTTCCACGTCCTGCTCGTCCTGCTGCTGCTCTGGGTCCTCATCGGGTGACCCCTGCTCAGCCCGGGCCCGGAGCCAGCGGCCCGGGGGACTGGCCCAGAGCAGGCGGCGGGTGCGGCCCCACAGTGCGGCACCCAGGCGGGCTGGGTGGTAGTAGCCCCCTGAGTCGCGGCTGAGGCGGCGCCAGGCCAGCGCCAGGCCGGTGGCCAGCAGGAGCAGCAGCAGCAGCAGCAGCAGCACGATGGTGCCAGAGCTCGAGCCCCCGCTGTTGGTGCTGCCGCCCGAGCACAGGACCCCTGGCAGGGCCAGCAGTGCCCCAAGCCCTAGGGCACGGGGCAGGTCCTGTGGGGAGACAGGCGGGGGGGGCTCGTCACCGGGGGTGGGGGGTCAGGCTGGGGGAAAGCTGGTGGCCGGGTCCTCAACTGCCTCTTGGGCAGAATGGGGGAAGTCAAGCAGAAAAAGCCAAGTTCTTAGCAAGGCCCTGGTCGTCTGAGATCTGGCCCGGGGCCTCTGATGCCCTTCCCTTGCCACCCCACCTGCGCCGCATGAGCCCGCACCTGCCAGGGGTCTGCGTGTGGGCTGTTCCCTCGGCCCGGGTGCTCCATCCCTGCCGAGAGCCACAGGGCTCGCCTTGGCTCAGGTCATCTCGGGGAGGCCTGATCTGCCCCTGAGCGCCACCCTGCCGCCAGGCCAGCCTGGCTCTACTTTCCCCTCCCTTGTGCTCCCTCGGCGGGTAGGTGCTTGCTATTCACGGTCTTATCCGCCCACCAGCGCGAGTGGCCGGGAGACGGGCCTCCTCACGACTCCAGCACTTAATTTCCAGCACACATAGCAAGTGCTCAGTTAATACTGGTTAAACGTGTCAAGACTGCCTGTGGGGTGGGGGCGGGGTGTTGAAGGAGGGAGGCCGCCACAGGCCGGTTGTTGGGGCTGGATCTTCCTGAGGCCTGGGATGGAGGGACCGCCTCCAAGACAACTGTTTACCCTCCACTTGGCCAGGTCTCGGGATGGGGGGCCCTGAAGCCCCTCTTCCCTCCCACCTGTGGGACTGCCCCAGCTGCAGCACTTCCGCTCAACTCCCCGTCCCTGGGGGCCTCAGGCTCACAGGGCCAGGGGCTGGGGGAGGCCAGGCCGCTAACAGAGGAAGCCTGCGGTTGGAAAAAGGCAGGTGGGGGGGGGCGGTGGCAGAGGGGGAGGGGTGCCAGGGTTTCAAGCGGGCCTCCTCTTTGCCCCAGGCCCTCTCTGCCTGGGTTCCAGGGCCGAAGTAGGCTCAGTGCCCAGGTCCCGGGTCCCAAGCAGAGCAGGTGAGAGGGTCCAGCAAAGGTTCTTGAAGGGGGTCTAGGCCTGGAGTGGGGCGCTAGGGGCACACCCTGAATCCCAGGGAGGCCCAGCTGTGTGGTAAGGGGAGAGAAAGGCCCAGGGTCTGCCCCGTGCTTGCCCTGGGTCTCCCGCTTCTGCCCTGGACTGGCTGCTTCTGCCCCTGGGCCCCAATCGTGGGCGGGGGGGGGGGGACGGTTCTCCCTTAGCTCCCAGGGCCCAGACATTCCGGCCCCCAACCTGTCGCCCCCACCCCAGGACCCAGTGGGCTCCCGTGCTCACCATCAGTCCGCCGACCTCAGTGCTCGGGCGCCCACCACCAGCTCTGGCTGTGCTGAGTGGAAGTGAGCTCCGGGGCTCAGCTGCAGCCAGGGGTTACTCGATGCTTCCGCTTCCTGCCCACAATACCCCACCCAGCACTCCCTGCCATCGTCCCCTGGTGGGGGGCCTTGGGCCTCTCTGGGACCACCCTAACCCACCCCAAGAGCCTCATAGGTCTCTCGGGTGACACTGGGGCTGTGACCAGGCCTCCGAAAGGAGGAATGGCACCGGCTCCAAGCAGGACATGGTCCTGGGTGTCCACAGGTCTGTGACCTCAGTCTCTCTACTTGGCAGGATTCGGGGAAGCGCTGGCTGTGGGGGATGCTCGTGGCCCCCAGGCCTCCCTCGTAGCTGTGATCCCCGCGGGCCTCATTTGTCCCCAGCCCTCCAGACTTCCTTTCCCAGCCCCACCCTTTGCAGAAGGGCAAACCTGGCTTTTAGAAAGAGAATTTTATTTGGAATGAAAATATAGAGCCTGTCCCTCCCACTTACTCTGGGGACGGAGCAGGGAGCTGGGGGGAGATGGCCCCTCAGAGTATACGCTCGCCTTGGTACAAAAACCCTCCACAGTAATGGTGACAAGACCCAGGTGGTGGCTCGAGCCTGGGCCCACAGGATGGGTCGGGGTGTGGACTGTCCCTGAACCTGCCCTGGAGGCCCCGGGCAGGGGCGGCAGGCAGCCAGCTGGCAGAGGGACTTGCCAACAGAGGCTGGGTGAGAAGGGAGTGGAGGAGGAAGAGGAGGAGGAGGAGGAGGAGGAGGAGGAGGTGGGGGGATTGGCACCCCCTGGGCCTATGGTCCTAGGCGTCCCCGTTCTCTACTCGGCCAAGCTGCTCCTCCAGGCGGCCAATGCGCTCCCCCTGCTCCTTGACCAGCGCCCTCAGTGCCCGGAGCTCCCGCATCACCTCCTCCAGCTTCCCAGCCTCCTGCAGGGACAAGGACAGGGATAGGCAGTCGGGTCACAGGGGCACAGAGCGTCACAGAGCGGCAGCCCTCCCCAAACCTACCAGGCGGGGGCCTGAGCCCAACACACAGGCAGCGAATGGTTCAGGCACACACACAGCAGACCAGGGCAACACCTGGGGCTTCCCAACGCCACCCCAACAGTGAGGCACGTACCCCGGCTCCGGCGAGGCTGCCGCCGGGGGCGGTGGTGTGAGCGGAGGCAGCGGACGTGGAGGCCCCCGGGCGCGCCGAGCTGGGGGCCGGGGCGGGCCGGCTATCGGACAACACGTTGCGCCGGCTGACCTTCAGGTCCCGCTGTTTGCTGGGCACGTAGGCCTCCCGCAGGGAGATGAGGATGGGGTTGGCATCCCGCCCGCTCACCCACTCCTCTGCCTCCAGGGCCGCCTCGGGCCCAGCTGTGTCAGGGTACAGATCGTCCTGGAAGAGGTCCGACTGGGCAGGGGGCGGGGGAGGGTGGGATCAGCCAGGGGCCCGGTGTCAGGGTCCTCTTGTCTGGACCCCGGGCAGCCAACCCCTTCATCACTGTCTTGGCCTCTAGGCCTGTGCGCTGTCAACCCAGCCTCCGACGGCCTGGCCTCGAGTGGCCCCTCTGAAGCACAGATCTGTCATTTCACTTCCTGTTGGGATACGCCAACGGCTCCCTCACAAGCCTTCCCGACACTCCAGGGGCCAGCCACGTGCTTTCAGGGGATTCTGGGAGCCCTGTCTGCGTGCCGTGGGCTGGGAGCCCTGTCAGCCTCCCTCACGGCTCCGCTCCCTGGCACGCGCCTGGCACGCAGAATGGCACGCTCGGAAAAGGACGGAGCTCGTCCAGGGCTCTTGGCCGGACATCTGAGGCTGGGCCACAGCGACTAACGCCCTCCTCACCCGAGTCTCCACTGCAGCCAGGCTCGCGTCCGCTCTCCGCTCTCGCCTCTGTTCCCTTTGCCTGGCCGATGCCCGTGTTGGAGGGCCGCACCCTAGCCGTGCTGCCGGTCCTGCGTTGCCTACTACAGGGAGCCCTCCACGGCTGCCCGGCTCCTGTCTGTCTCCTGTGGCTCTTCCGGAGCAGGGCCTCAGCTCACCCTGTCGCATCCCTGCCTGTCCCCTGTCTGGCAGAGCCCAACACCTGGCTGGGTATGACCAGCCCACTGACCACATCCATACTCAACCACGTCCCATTCACAGGCCTCACCCTGGTCACCCCTGCATGGCCTGTCTGCTGGAGAAAGGAGTGGGTGGGCAGGGGAGCAGGTGGCCTCACCTTTCTTGGCACAGTCATGACAATGGGCTCACACTTGCGTTCATGCAGTTTGTAGAACCTGGGAAAGGGAGGGGCGGGAGGAGCCATGGGCGGAGCCTCCCTTGGCCCCCTGCACTCCCTTCTCCCAGGCCTCGCCCCACCCCTCCACACTCCGACCTCTGACCCTGGCCCTGCTGTGGGCCGGTTCCTGCTCCTGAGCGGCCTCCGGATCTGACCCCTCACCCTGGACAGCCATGGGCCTGGCCTCTGCCGCTGGAGCCGACTCACCCCTCTGCAGCCGGAGGCCACCCGGGAGGCCCTCCTTACCGGGCGATCTCACACTTGCTGACCTCCAGGCCCCTCTTAGGCATGCTGCCCATGCCCCTCTGGGGCTCTTTGCTGGTAAACGTGTTCAGGAAGTGGATGTAGGGGGGCTCATCCGTGATCTCAAAGTACCGGATGCTGGAGTCACCCTGTGGCGGGGGAGGGGCCGGGGTCAGCACTCAGGCAGGCAGCCTGCCTCCCTGCCCCCCGTCCCGCCTGCGAGCCCCACCTTGCCGCACACGTAGACCATGTTGGTGTCCGGGTCGTAGAAAGGCAGCAGGGCCCCGTTGCTCGAGTCCAGCTCCTGCAGGGCCATGGGTTCCTCAAGGTTGTCCTGGCACATGGGTGGGGGGGCAGTCAGGCCAGAATCTTCCCACCCCTCTCCTCACCATCCCAGCCCCCCGGTGAGGACTGGCCCCAGACCGCCTCCCATGCCAGCTGGCACGGCCCCCACCATGCCAGATGGGCCCTCTCCCACCCTCCTGCATCCCCTCCATTCCCAGGGTCTCACTTTCCTAGCCTCCTCCGGGCCTCCAGTCTACTCCCAGGCCACGGAGCCAGTGCTGAGACAGTCCCCACCACGTGGGAGCTGGGGGCGCCAGGCAGCACTAGCTCCCGTCTCAGAGGGGCCTGTGGCGGTCACTACACGGAAGCACGGGGCTGCGGGACAGAGCACTTCAGGGCAAGGGCTGGGAGGCTTCCTGGAGGAGGGGGCCTCTGCACTGAGCCCTGAAGGCCAGCCAGATGGGAACAGGCAAGCAAAGGAGGGAATGGCCTTACAGTTGGCAAGAATGATGTGGTATGAGACTCGGAGGGAGCTGGGGGCAGTGGGGGGCCTGGAGAGCAAGGGGCGAGGACAGAAGCGGCCGGCAGGGTGCCAGGTCCCGAGAGCCTCAGGTGCCAGGCTGGGAACCCTGGGAACCACAGGCCTCTCTCCAGGGTGACTCCTGCCCCCTTCGCCTGGGGTGGGGCCCCAGTCTCGATTGAGCCTGTCCCCTCAGGCCGGCCGTGGCCACTCACCGGGTCCCACAGCGCCAGCTGCCGCTCGCTCATGCGGCTGAAGCCCGTGGTGAACACCTTGCCATCCGCCAGGAAGGTGGCCCGCATGGGACGGGCCCCCTCGTGCGCCCTCTCCCTCTCCTGTCCGGGGGACAGAGAGGTCAGTGCAGCACCCCGACAGAGCCCCCTGGCCTGTCCACTTCCATCCTCGCCCTCCAGGGCCACGTACCGCCACCAGGGTGCCCCGGCGGGGGTCGATGATGCGCACGCTCTTGTCCTTGCACGCGGAGCAGAAGAGGCTGCCGTTGCGGCTCCAGCTGACGTTGTAGATGAGGTCGGGGTGCAGGCTGTCCAGGCGGTACAGTTCCTCTGCCGTGCCCACGTTCCAGATGAGCACCACGTTGTCACAGCCTGCCGGGCGGGGGGCCATCAGCCCACCAGGCTGGCTACGACCACCCTCCTGGGGCCAGACCTGGCCTCTTGACCTCTGTGGTCAAGCTTTACCACCTGTCAGGTGGGCCTGGGAGAGGGTGTGGGCTCCGGAACTGTGCGCAGAGAGGGGCAGGGGTGTGTGTGGGGGGGTGGGCAGTGCACACCTGCACTGAGTAGCACGTTGCGGGCGGTCGGGTGCCAGGTGACGATGCCCACTCGCTTGGTGTGCCCCTCCAGCACCACGACCGGCTCCGTCAGCGGGGAGGCCAGCCCGTTCTCTGGGATCTGCCACACCTGCAAGGAGGGGTGGGGACGCCAGCTGAGGCCTCTGCTTGGCCCCTACTGGCAGCAGCCTCGAGCCACACCTGCGACCGGGGCCCAACCACAGCCCCGTGCCTCACCATGACGGTACAGTCCTCTGAGCCGCTGGCGATGACTTCGTCATTGTGGGGACACCAGTCAATGTCCAGGACGGGTCCCGTGTGTCCGCACACCGTCGGGTAGGCCTTGTCAATGCGGCCCGTCTGCGGGCACGAGAGGGGCAGTCAAGGTGAGCAGGAAATGTTTGGTGCCTTTGACCCTGACTCGGTGGCCATAAAAAACTGTCTCCATCTGTGCTAATGCCACGTAGGCAATAAACGTAGGTTATGACACCTGCCCAACAGCGCGGGGATGGGCGAGATACGCAATGTGAAGTGAGCAGACGGGCCGGCAGGTGTGGCCAAGTCTCCAGTCCTTCCCCCAGCCCTGACGGGGCCCACCTTGCTTAGGGGGAGCACCAGGAAGGCACCCCCGCCGCTGGCCTCCACAATCACCGCCAGGAACTTGGGGTTGACTGCGCAGAAGGTGCTGTCCCAGGTGACGCGGGACACTCGAATATCTTCATAGCACTGGTCGTTCTTGACCGGCTGTCCGAACACATGCCGGAACTTGCTCTGCCGGACCACTTTGCGGAAGGACATGTCTGCAGGGGGGAGAGGCCTTGATCAGCCCTCACCCACCCCAAGAGCCCCCAACCCCCCCAGGGCTGCATGCAGGGCGGTGGGGAGGACGCAACCAGGGGCCTGGTCATTATGACCCTCTTGGCTTTCAGTTTCCCCAGTTATGGAACAGGTCACAGGGGCAGACCCTGCCTGCCACCCCCCGAGGTGGCATCTGGGGGCGGGGGGGTGTGTGTGTAAATGCACTGACCCCAGGCCCACACTGCTGAGTGGGGAGGGGCTTTGCAGGACCCTGCCCAGGCGCCTCCCCGCCTCTGGTACGGAGAAGTGGGAGGTGCCAGAGCAGGGCAGCTTAGCTCCTCGGAGGGTCCTAGTCACTTGGAAGCAGGCTCCTTCCAGCCCAGGATTTGGAAGCTGGGTGATGGCTGGACAGACCCAGGAGGCAGGAAAGGCCTCCCCTGTGCAGCCGCACTGCCCTCGGCCCCGGTTCCGAGCCCCAGGGAATGTGCAGTGCCTGCAGGAATGTGCAGGGAGCTGCAGGGAGCCCCAGGCCGGCCCAAGGGGCCTGGCAGGACTGGGCGGGCGGGAAGCGGGGGGTCAGGCCGCCGCTCCCGGCCGCAGAGCATCCCAGGGCGCCTTGGGAGCGGGGTCCAAGGTGAATCATGAAGGGGACAGGCTGGGTGGCCACAGGGAGTGGGGACAGAGGGTGGGGCGCCGCGGAGGGGAAGGGCCCCTCGGCCTCGCGACCCCCCACCCCAGCCTCCTGCAGCCCCGCGCCCGCAGCCCAGCCCGGCCCCCCGCCCGCGACCCCAGCCCCGGCCCGCCGCGCTCACCGGGGACGCCGGGGACTGCGGCAGCGGCCTCGGGCGGCTCCGGATCCCGGCCTCTGGGAAGCAGGAAGCGGGAATCAGGAAGTGACAGAGGAGCCCGGGGCAGGGGGCGGGGGGGCGGGGCGGGGGCTCGCGGGGGCGGGGCCGAGGTCACGCGCGGAGGGGCGGGGCGGGAGGCTGCGAGGCGCCCCTGGAGGCCGGGAGCAGGCGGGCCGCGGGGGCGCGGGGGCGGGGCCTGGCGAGCCCTGCCCCTCAGGCACCCGGGCGCCTCCAGGGCCGAGGGGCAGGGGTGGGGGCGGGGCGGGAGGGGCTGCAGGTGCGGGCGGCGCGCTGACCGCGGCCCCTTCCCCGGCTTGCTCCTTCCGCGGAGCCCTCAGGAAGGAGTACGAGGGCTGGGGGCCGCCCGCCGTCCCAGTCCCCATCCCGGTGCGTTCTCCCGGGTCCCCCAGCCCACCCCCCACTCAGGCTGACAGTCCGTATATGCACGTGCCTCTCTTCAAAGGTTACAAAAGGACACGCTCTTGATGAACTATGTAAATACAACAGCGGGGTTTGAAGGGGCAAGTGGAAGGCGCCAGCCCATTCCTTCCGATGAGCACCCCTGGGAGCACTGCTGGGAGCACTGCTGGGAGCACCGCTGGGAGCACTCCTGGGGCCTGCCGGGCCTCCCTATTAAAAATAGAAATGGGGACATGCCCCCTGCCGCATCCCTCACACCTTCCTTTCTCTCCTCCATCTCCCAGGGAGGCCTGGTGGTCTGTCTGCAGATGTCTCCCTCCTCCTAGCTAACTCCTGTGACAGGGGCCCAGACTGGCCTCCCCAGATCTACCCCATCCCTGTCCCTGTCCGTCCCCCCCCCCCCGGGGTGGGGGTGGAATAAGGTATCCCTGTAGGTCTGTCAGGCAGAATCTGCCCCCTCTGCCTGGGACTGGTGTCCCCAGGGCACTGGCCACCTCTCTCATTCCTTCCTTGAGATCCTGACAATCACCCCTTGGTCACCTTTTTCTTTTTTCCCAGAGAAATGGGGGTAGGTGGGAAGAGGAGGAAAGAACAAAGCCAGAAGGGGTCTTTTCTGGGGCTGCAGGAGGCCCCACTGTGTGTCTCACGCAGGCTGGGGCTCATACCCTACTCACTCCTTTCCTCCCCTGATGAGGAAACGGCTCAGAGAGGAGGGGTGCCTGCCCCGGGTCCCCCCACCAAGATTGAGTTTCCATCTGTTTGGCTCCAAAGTCCTTGCTTTTCCCTTTGTTCCGGAAACCCTGGGGCAGGCGGACCCTTCCAAAAAAGGACAGGAATGAGGGTGTTTTGGAAGAGGGAATGCTACTTACGCCTCTTTCTCCATTGCCCCCTCCAGGCAACAGCCAGGGGTTTGTCTAAAGCCCAAATAACACCCCCTACCCGCCCTTCGCTCCTCATTGCCACACTTGAAATAACATCCACAGCCACTGCGTCCCCCTCCCCCATTCGTGACCTTCCTCTGTCCTCTCTGGTCCCAGTGACACTGGTCCTCCTGTCCCTGAAACAAACCACCTTCCTTCCCACTCCAGGGCCCGGGTACAAACCGTTCACGCCATCTGCAAACTTCCCTCAGATTGTGAAAAGGCTCCATCCCTCACTTCCTGCAGGGCTCTGCCCAAATGCTGCCTTCTCACAGGGCCCTCCCCCCCCCCCCACTGGTGGCTCTCTGGCCCTCACTTGTTCCCCCTGCACCCTTCTTAATCAAGATCTGCTGTTGTATAATTATTTGTGTATTTGCTTTTTGTCTGCCTCGCCCCCCCCAGGATGTCAGCAAGTGGAGGGTAGCACCTGTCTTGTTTCCTACTGTATCGAAGCACCTAGAACGAGACCTAGTGCTCAGCGTGTGTTCAATTCATGTACGTTGAATGAATGAACGAACAGCAGTTCTGAGCGTACAATCGACAATGTTCGTATTCACAGCTCTCAGAATACATCTCTCCGTGCGGCGTACCTCTCACCTGGAGAAGGGATGAGTCTCCCAGAGGGCAACAGGAGCCCAGCCCCATGGGGTGTGTTAAGGGGTGAGGTAGATGGACTGTGGAACGTCAGGGATGATGAGCCCTCCCTTCAACCTCAGCGGCCTTGGGTCTTTCTTCCAACACAAAACACTCTCTGGGGGCCACCAGGAAAACTCCCCTTTATCCCACAAAACCCTTCATGCCACTGCCCTGTCTCCTGGATCGCAATTACCCGGTATGGGTGAGAGTCCCCCTCAGGGACCTTGGAGATGGGGCTGGCCCACTCTCCAAAATGCTGGGTTTGGGGTGGGGACCAGAGTTACTGGCAGGTGGCTGGCACAGGGTTTGAGTGCCTGATCTGCCTTCCATGTTGACAAAGCTTTGGGACCGCTATCTGGGAGGAGGGGGAGGGGCACTGCAAGTCCCATCCCTGTCTCCAGGGAGTGTGCACCCACGAGGGTGGGCGAGTGTGAAAGCATTTCTTGCAGAGAGGGAGGCAATATGGTGGACAGACGATGCCTAGTGGGCAAGATGCTGCCACGTGGGCTCTGGCCCGTGGGTCCCAGGCCTGGCTGAGGCTTGGGGATACCCACTGGCATAATTAAACCAATGGCTAACAATTATTAAGCACTTACTCTGTGCCAGTCAAGGATCCAAGTACTGCACAGGGATCAACGCTCCTAGGAAATGGGAACCATTGTTATGATCCCCATTTTACAGAGGAGGAAACTGAGTCCCAAAGAAGCCAAGAGCCTTGCTGAAGATCACACAGCTGGTGAGTGGTGAAGCTGGGATTCAAAAAACCGCTGCGGGGCACCAGAGGCCATACCTCTCACCCCACCCATGTGTCTCCAAGAACAGAAGCCTGGCTGGAAAGTCACCTAGCAAGTGCTCGATAAATATTAGCTGAAGGACTGAATTCAACAAATTCATGCCTGTTCAGAAATCTCTGAACAGGGTCCACAGTTCTGCCACCAGGATATGCTATAATTATGCCCTTGGCATTGCCACCACCACAACCACCGCCACGGCCACCATTCAGCCAGCTCCCCTGGGCTCAGTTAATGATAGCAGCAGCCCTTGCAAGAAGAACATGACCATCCCATCGTACAGAGGAGGAAATTGAGGTGAAGAGGGAGCTGGCAACCAGCCCCCAGATCTGCCCGCACCTCTCCGGACCCTCCGCACAGCCTGCTGCCTTTTTAAAATAGAGCGCCCTGCAAGGGTAGCACTTCAATGTCTGCTGTTTACACCTGCCAGTAAGGGCGTCTCTCAGCCGCTGCAGGTCGCAATGCTGAGCTACTGGGAAAGGACTCGGGGAGGAGGTTAAAAGGGGAAAGGGTTCAAGATTTTAGAACACGGGGTGGAGGGCAAGCTAGCAGGGGGGTTGGTGTGGAAGAGCGAAGGGGAAGAAGGGAAGTAGGGTGAGGGGTTCCGAATGAGATCTTCGGCACTTCCCAGTTTTTCTTGCAGTGTCTGCAGCTTGAGAGGGAAGAGGTTGGCTCTGCCCCAGAGATGCTGTGTGACCTCCTGGGGCCTGCACCCTTCTTGGAGCCACTGGTCCCCAGGGCTGTCTGTTGGGACATCGTCCCGTCTCTGCACGTGGGCTGAGTGCATAGACGGGGCTCAGATGGAAGCAGGATTGAGCACTCGATACTTGCAGCCCCCCGCGGTGAGTGGAGGGGGGGGCTGGTGGACACTCATTGAACCCTTGAGTGGAGTAGATGCTCTCTCAGGTCACCTGGGCATCTGTGGCCGAGAACCGGTCATGGGCACAGCTGATCTGCCCCAAAGCTCACAGGACCCCAGATGCCCAGGCCAAGGCCATGCCTCCTTTCGTCTCCAGCCCCCTGCAGGGACATCCCTGGATGCCAGCGGATGGAGAACATTTGTTCACTGAGCCCCTACTGTGTGCCAGGCTCCTGCCGTCACCAGAGCCTGATTTGAATCCAGGCTTGGTGGCTCTCGCCTCCACTCCCACTGCCTTGCCGAGGGATGCCCTGCACCAGGCTCACCGCCTGTGGAACAGGCACAGAAAATCAGAGAGGGCCAGGCTGAGCAGCAGCAGGGCGAGCCGCGTGCCTGCTGGCTCTTGAATGCCTTCCTTGAATGCAGGGATTTCCTCCTTTGGCCTCCTCACCCCCAAGTTAGAGGGTGAGACAGGGAGGACAGGAAGGAGGAAGGGTTACGGGGAGGTCCGCTCAAGCTCAGGGAAGTCACCCCTGCTGTCTTTCTCCTGCAGAACTGAGGCTCAGGGGAGACGGACAGTGGGGCCCAGGGGTGTTGGAGGGCAGAGCCCAGCGGCACCCTGTCGGCTGTGACTGTTGGGCCACTGTGTGTGGAGGGCAAGCCCGGAGAAACTGAGTCGGACCTGGGTAGGGACAAGATGATCACGACAAACTGCCTGGGACTTTCGGTGCTTCATTTTCACTTCCCCCAAGGCCTCCTGCCGGCCCCAAGGGACTTGGTGGGTTTTTTCCGTGATGACTTCCTCCACGGCTCCCCTCCTCTCTGACTGGCCGGTCCCCTGTCTCCCTCAAGCTCTTCCACTGCCTCGATGGGCCTGAGGTTTCCCGGACGCTCACGTGGGGCCCGGTCCAGGGGCCTCCTCTGGGGGGACCCTGCTGGGGCCTTCTCCCTCAGCGTTAGCGGGCACAGCCAGGGCCTCAGGGGCTTCTGGGGCGGGATCTGTGGAGGGGGCAGAAGAGGGTTCATCACAGGGGCTTCGAGCTGGGCTGGATGCAGGTCCAGGGGTCTGGGCCTCAGGGCTCTCGTGTGGCTGGGCCACAAAGTCCACGTGGGGCTGGGATTCGAGGTTCACCTGGGGCTGAACTGAGGCGTTCAGCTGAGGCTGGATCACAAAATCTGCCTGGGGCTGGGCCACCGAATCCGACCGTGGCTGTGCTGTGGGGTCTGGCTGTGGCTGGGCCACCGAATCCAACTGTGGCTGTGCTGTGGGGTTTGCCTGGGGCTGGGGCCCAGCCATTGGCCCGGGAAGAGTCTGACTCCCAGAGTCCACTTGGGTCTGTGGCTCGGCCGGTGTGAGGCTGCCGGGCCGTTCCTCGCAGACAGCTGCCGAGAAGGAGGAGAGCACGGCGCGCAGCAGGGCCCGGAGGTCGGCACTGGCCAGGAGGCAGAGGAAGGGACTGAGGCAGCTGTCGAGAAGGATCAGGTAGTCGGAGTAGACCAGGGCTTCCCAGAGCAGGTAGCCGGGGTAGATGTCCCACAGGAAGGCCAAGTACAGCAGCTGCGCCAGGTGGTAGGGCAGCCGCAGGACCACGTAGGCTGACAAAACGGTCTTGGCCACGCGGGCAAAGCCGTGGCAGGCTGTGGGCCGTGGCCGGTGGCGGCGGCAGGTCCCGCAGGCAGCAGCCTGCGTGAGCACGTGGCAGACGAGAAGCAGGAGGAAAGGCAGGAAGCCCCCCAGGACCTCGAGCATTCTCAGCGGCAGCTCCTCGTGGTCCCAGAAGTCCAGGCAGATGACCAGGCCGTACCACCAGACAGTGGCCTCGGGGAAGATCAGCCAGGGCACGCTGAAGAGCGTGGCCAGCACCCAGACCCCGGCGCAGACCCAGAGGGGCAGGCGGACCGGGCGGTGCCCAGGGTACCAGTGTGGGCACAGAGCCAGCAGGCAGCGGTCCACGCTGAGGGCCGCCAGCAGGAAGAGGCCGGAGGAGTAGGACACGCCCCACAGGAAGTAGTAGAAGCGGCAGGCGGCCGTCCCCAGCGGCCAGTGCCCTCCGTGCTGGATCTCCAGGATCTGGAAGGCCGCTGCCGCCAGGAACAGAAAATCAGAGAGGGCCAGGCTGAGCAGCAGCAGGGCGAGCCGCGTGCCCGCTCCCTGCCGGGCCTGGGAGCCAGCCAGCCACGCCATGAGCCCATTGGCTGGCAGCCCCAGGAGCAGAAGGGCCACGAGGAAGACAGTGTCCCAGCCACCCTGGGGGTAGTAGTCTTCGTCATCCAGCTCCGTGCGGGGCCCGTGGCCAGCGGCACCCAGGTTGGCTTCCATAGCAGTGTCTGTCTGAGGTCCCCGGTGTGCTGTTGGCCACGGAGCGGGTGCCTGATGAGTCAATGAAATCAGGAGGGACTGAGTATGAGAGAGGCTGCTGGGTATCTCCAGGCAAGTCACTGTCCTTCTCTGAGCCTTTTGGGCAGTTAGCCTCTGCCAGGGACATTAAATAGATGACCTTGTGTGGGCCTCAGACCATCCATTTTACAGGTGAGGAGGGGAAGGTTCAGAGGATCAGTGACTTGCCCCAGGTCAGAGATAGGACCTGGACCAGGGCTGAAACTCGGACCTAACCATTCTGCCTCACGGAATCCCAGTGTGCCCAAGCGGACTAAACCAGAGGCTTTTCTTTTTTCTTTTTTATTTACTTTTAATTTTTAAATGCTTTTTTATAAAGATGTCATGTACACATCCTTTCTTAAAACTTGTTTTAATATTTATTTATTTTTGAGAGAGAGAGAGAAACAGAGAGAGACAGAGGGCTAGTGGGGGAGGGACAGAGAGAGACAGAGACACAGAATCGGAAGCAGGCTCCAAGCTCTGAGCTGTCAGCGCAGAGCCCGACACAGGGCTTGAACCCACGAATCGTGAGATTGTGACTTGAGCCGAAGTCAGTCGCTTAACCAACTGAGCCATCCAGGCACCCTTTAAATTTTTTAAGATGTTTATTTCTTTTTGAGAGAGAGAGGAGAGAGAGAGAGAGAGAGAAACAGAGTGCGAGTGGAGGAGAGGCAGAGAGAGAGGGGGACACAGGTTCTGAAGCAGGCTCTAGGCTCTGAGCTGTCAGCACAGAGCCTAATGTGGGACTCGAACTCACAAGCTATGAGATCATGACCTGAGCCAAAGTCAGAAGCTTAACCGACTGAGCTACCCATGTGCCTCAATTTTTTCTCTTTTTAAAAACAAATGTTTTTATTTGAGAGAAAGAGAGCGCATGAGCGAGTGGGGGTGGGGCAGAGGATCCAAAGCAGGCTCTGTGCTGATAGCAGACAGCCCAGTGCGGGGCTCGAACTCACAAACTGCGAGATCATGACTTGAGCCGAAGTCAGGCACTTAACTGACTGAGCCACCCACGCGCCCTTCAAACATATTTTGAAAGCTGGTGAATCTTTTCTTCAAATAAAAGATTACCGTGGAGTCCCAGGGTGCTCGAGGGAAAACAATTTGAAAACCATTTGGTCAGGTCATCGCAAGCCCCTTTCCTATCCTGGAGTTCAAGTGTTTAAGATTCCAAGAAGGGGAGGCTCAGAGTCCCACGGGCCCGTAGGAGGCCAAGGGTGGGCAGGAGCCTGGGCGGGGGGAGGCCTTTCCCCACAGCAAGTGCAGCTCATGAACTCGGGGTGAGGTCTGCAACTCAGGGCCTGGCAGCCTGGGGCCAGAAGGGCTGTCCCGGAAGCAGCCAGAGCCTCTCCGTCATCCTCAACCCCCACCTGTGGCCCTGTCCTCATTCTCAGCTCAGGCAGAAGGTGGCCCCTGAGGCCACCAGACAGAAGGCCGAGGGGGCTCGGCAGTGGGGTGATGGGGTGGGTGGGACTCAAGAGGTTGGCTGCCCCTTCCCCCCCACCCCCACTCCTCCCACCTTCCCTCACTGGCCGAGGGGGTTTCCCTCTGAACTTGGAGAAAGTCCTGGCAGCACTGAGCCAGGGGAGGAAGTAGATGCCCCAGAAAGGCTGGATCCTGCCCGTGGCCCATGGCTCCAGCCCCTTGGCCTTCCGCCCAGTGGCTTCCTCTCCCCTAGTGCTCTGCCTCAGGCGGACCCCACTCTGCAAGCTCCAGCCTCTACTAGAGCAGAGCCCTGGGCTCCCCCGAGCCCCAACGGGTGAGGCCCGGCTTACCTGTGAGGCGCGGCTGCTGGCCGGAAGGAGCAGGGCGTGCCTGCCTGCCCAGCGGTCCAGCCATCTGGGGGCCCCCCACCTGCTGTAGGGCGCCTGGCGGCGCTAAGGCGGCCGACGTGAAACCCAAGCTGAGAAGCCATCAATCATTCATGGGCCTGGGGCTGCTCGCTGGGAAACCCTAACCCCAGTGTGGCAGGGCCAAGTGACCGGCCAGGCCATCCCATCCCTGACGGAGCCACATGGCTAAAACCTCCTCACCCGGGGCCCCTCTGCCTCAAGGCAGGCTCCGGGTCCCCCCCACCCCCAGGGTCCGCCTCCTCCTAAACCATTCCATGTCCCTCAGTCTCTGAGATCTGGCCTCGCTTCCTCGATTTCACAGACCCTCTGCCCCAGCCACAATGTCCCCATGGGGGACAACGCTCCTATCCTCTCCGACCACCCAGCTTTTGCCTACGTTCCTTCTCCTGAGATGACCTCCCTTGTCCTTGCTTAGCTGAGTCCTGCTCCTGTCACACAACCGGGCTGAGTCCTTGACTCTTCAGTGATATTGCCCCCATTTTATAGACAAGGTGACTGAGGCCCAGGGAGATGAAATCGCTGGGTCTCCCGGCTCCTAAGTGGCAGAGCCAGAGTCCCAAGTTCACGGCAGCCCCGTGTCCTGGCACCCTTGTTGCTGAGGACAGTTCTCTTGACCCATCTGTCTCTGCCCCCAGGCAGAGGGCTGGGATTAGGGCCTGGAGCTGCCTGCCTCACTTACCCTAATCCCCCTCAAGGCTCCATCCCAGGCAATCAGCTCTCAGGGTAGGGGTGCGTAAGCAGCTTTATGGTTCCTGAGAACCAAGGGTGTTCCCTGGCGCTGCGTCTCTGAGTCCTGTCGCCCCTCTCCACATGGCCACAGAACAGGCGAGGGGGCAGCGCGCCCCAGACCCCCAGAAGCCTCCTGTGGAGGCTGTGGCTTCCAGGAGTGGCGCTGAGGGCCTGCCCTTGACCAGAAGGAGGAGCAAGAAGGAGAGGGGACTCCGCGGGTCCCAGAAAGGTGCTGCTGGCTCTGAGGAGCAGACCCCCATCCCTGGCCCCGAGGCCCCGGGGAGCAGCAAGAGCCCCTCTGGGACTGAAGAAGGACACGAGGGGACAGGCCGTGCAGCCCCCAGGCCAGCCGGTCGTCGCCAGTCCCACCGACACCGCTCTGTCACCAGGCACGATGCTGCTCAGAAGACCTACGGGCCCCTGCTCAACCGCGTCTTCGGGAAGGTCAGGTGGGGCCTGGGCTGGGGAGGGGGGACCACACTTGTGCCCTTGGACTCTGCCCGCCCTGCCCCTAGGACCCAGGCCTCCTAGCACCTCTGCTCCAGACCCAGGACTGCAGGGGCAGGGTTTTTACAGTCTGGGGAAGGGTTGGTCTTGGGCTTGGCCCGGAGGCCGGCAGAGCTGGTCTTCAAACCCAGGATTCTGTGAGAGCTCTGGGCGCCCCCGAGCAGGAAGGTGGGGGGGCGGGGTGTGTCATCTCTTCTCCGGGGACCGTGGGACTTCAGCTGCCTTCTCCCGCCCTTGTGAGACTGGCCCCACCCTGGCCACCGCGGGCTAGGGCTGGAGGAGGAAGGATAGCCCCCAGGGACATGCTGGACTGTGCCTCTGCAGGACCGCGAGCTGGGCCCCGAGGAGCTGGATGGTGAGTGGCCCTGGCTGGTGGCAGTGACAGGTGGGAGGGGTCCCTGAGCGGGGCTGCCCGGGCCTGACCTCACTCCCCCGCAGAGCTTCAGGCCGCCTTTGAAGAGTTTGACACTGACCACGATGGTTACATCGGCTACCGGGAGCTGGGCGACTGCATGCGGACGCTGGGCTACATGCCCACTGAGATGGAGCTCCTCGAGGTCTCGCAGCACATCAAGATGCGAAGTCAGTGACTGACCCCCACCGGTCCGGGGCGGGGTGTGGCCGCAGCCCCCTGGCTCTGTGCCGCGGCTGGGCAGCCCTGGTCCTCCTGAGTCTCATGGTTCGGAGGACGATGAGGAGGTGGCGGGGGTGGGGTGGTGGCTCTGGGAGTCCACAGGGGTGATGGTGGGAGTGCGTGACAGTTTCTAGGGCATTTTGACAGTCTGACATTAGCCTTGTCAGATGCAGGCACGCCGGGGTCAAGGAAGGCACCAGTGACCCAAGAGAGACCCTTGGGGCTCGGGCCGAGGACCCCCTCTGATGGTGCTCCCTGCTGATACCAGCCACCTGGCTCTCTGTCTCTGGGTCTCTCTGACCCTCCTGAGGCTCCTGAAAGAGGTTCAGTGAGACCTAGTGTGACAGAACCCTGGCCACTCCTCGTGATCAGATGTCGGATGGGCGGGCGCCTGTGGGATCATCATTAGCTAAATTGTCAAATATCAGATTCCCTTCATTCCAGGACACCTGCATGTGCTCTGTGGTTTCCAAGATGGGATGTGACTTACACTTGACGTGGACATTTAGTGCCAGGCTCCTCTTTTCCCCAAAGCTCTTTTGACCATCGGTGTTTTTTTTGTAATTGACGGCATCTTAGAATGGCAGGACTCCATGGGCATGCTCCTTAAGAGGCGTTTATCCCTGCCAGCCACGGGGTCCCAGCGTGTCAGAGCCATGAGCTACACACCCCTGGCAGCACCTAAGAGTGGGTTCTCTCACCCTTGCCCCAGGATGAGGAAGGAGGTTTAGTAAGTCACCCAAGGCCATCGGCACCCAAGGTCACCCATGCCTCATCGGCAGCACAGCCAGGGTATAACCTTGGGGCTGCCTGGTTCCAAACCTTGACCTCTCCACCCCTCCCCACCCCCACACTCTGGCACCTTGCCCTGTGATCCCTGTGGAGAACGGGCTCCGACCTCCTCCCCCCCTTCCCTGAGGGCATGGATGCTGGGTGTTCCTTCCTGGATGTAGAGCTGGGGAGAGGCTGGGGTCCCTTCTCGGGGCCCCAGCCTTCTCCATTGTGACACTCTGCCTCGGTCCACAGTGGGGGGTCGCGTGGACTTTGAGGAGTTTGTGGAAATGATGGGCCCGAAGCTGAGGGAGGAGACGGCACACATGCTGGGGGTGCGGGAGCTGCGCATCGCCTTCCGAGAGGTGTGGAGTGTGGCCGAGTTGGGTGCTGGGTGGGTGGCTGGGCGGCATACATGCTGGCCTCCTCCTAGCCAGGCCAGGAGATGGGGCACTGTGGGGGAGCTCAGCCTGTGGAGGCCTGGAGCCCTGCAGATGGTGGGACTAGGGCAGGTGAGGGATTGGAGAGGGGCCAGCTCACTCTCAGCTGGAGGATCCACCCAAGGAGACTTCCTGGAGGAGGGGGCCTACTGTCTCAGCCTGGGAGGAGGAGGAGGAGGAGGAGGAGGAGGAGGGTTTGGATGGGCGAAGGTGGGGACATCCGGGCGCGGGATGTGGCAAGGTGGAGATGGGTCCAGGCAGAGGCAGCTTTGGGTGGGAGGGACTGAGCCGTGCTGGGATCCTAGTTTGACACGGACAGAGACGGACGGATCACAGTGGCAGAGCTGCGGCAGGCGGCCCCCGCTCTCCTGGGGGAGCCGCTCGTGGGTCCTGAGCTGGACGAGATGCTCCGAGAAGTGGACCTCAACGGGGATGGCACCGTAGACTTTGATGGTGAGTCTGCTTCCCAGACAGACCCCACCCCTCCAGCTCCCAGGATGATCCCAGCGCGTCCTGGGATCCCTGACCAGGACTGGCCCAAGCCCGGCCCCTTCTCTCCCCCAGAGTTTGTGATGATGCTTTTCACCCACTGACGCTCTAGAAGGGAGAATGCATCGCTCCTCTGGCCCCAGGCCAGCAGGCTTCATGCTGTACGCCCTCCCCTTGAGGCCTCAGAATGGAAGAGACCCAGCAGCCCCCACCTGGCTTCCGTCCTTGACAACACCTGGCTGGAGACTTGGCTTGATGTCACCCACCCACCTTCCTCCCCACCTTCCTCCCACCTGAGCTGCCTGGAGGAAACCTGCACTCAGCTGCCCATCATTCTCCAGTGTGAGCAAGATTTGGATTTCTCCAGACCCTCGGGAGGTAGCAAGCTCCCTGGCACTGTAGTATTCAAAGACAGGGGTGGGGGGTGGAGTTGGGGGGATTCTGGAAACATGGTGAATTGAGAGGGTGGCTGGATGCCTCCCACGACTTGTGTAAAAATGTTAAAAAAACAAAACCACAAACTGAACTTGCAAGAAAGCCAGGGATGACCCCGGTACTAAAGACAAAGCGAGAACTCAGAGCTGGGTGGTGGGAGAGAGGGGACACCATGGGGGTTTTAGACATGGAGAGAGGTTCGGGAGCCTGGGCTCTGACACCCATGAGTGACAGAAGACCTGTAAGAGGCTGGAGAACGGGACACGAGCCTGAGTACATTCCAGGGTCTCAGAGGGCTACCCTGTTCTAAAAGGGGACCAAAATATACCTCCACCGACCAGCCTAAGGCAGCAGCAAGGGTGTGGATGTCCAGGGCCTGGAGTGGAAAAAGCTACCCTAAGGAACCTGAGATTCAGCCTTGCACATTAGGCAGGAGTGTCATCTATCTCCATAGTATGGAAAGCCGAAAAAACAGGCAGAAGCTACTGGAAGAGCCCTCTTCAGCCCAGAGCACATGGGACTCGACAAGCAAACAACAGCCCTGTTACCTCTGAAGATGAACTCATGACAAAGAATCACAAATCACTCGAGAAAACAAGTCACCGTGAGGGAGACAGGGCAGGTGCAATAAACGGGAAAATCAGCACCCCAAAGGGCAAGTAAGAGAAAAATCTGAAAGAGACCACAAAGTCAATGCAAACAAAAATGAGATGAAAGAAGGGAGAGAGGCCAGTATGTAGTAACAGGCTAGTATGAAACAGAACAGGAAGATTAAAAAGAATAATAGAACCTCTAAAAATAAAGGATACAGCCATTGGAATGAAAAAAAAATATCAATGGATTGGTTCAACAGCAGATTAGACACCATTTAAGAGAAGATTAATGAACTGGAAGCTACCTCTGAGAAATCACCCAGAAGGCAGCCCTAAGGGATAAACAGATGGCAAATATTAAAGAGTAGTGGAAAGCCATCAGGAGTCTCAGGAGAAAATACAGAGAATGGACGTGAGGCAACACTCAAAGATGTGATGGCTGAAACTCTTCCATAAAGACTTCCACAAAGACAAATGCCCAGACCGAAGGAACACAGTGGCGCCTCAGAAGGATGAACCAAAACAAATATATATCTAGATGCATTCCAGCGGAACTCAGAACACAAAAGAAAACCTTATAAACAATTCAACTGGAGACAAAAGTCAGATTACTTACCGAGGAGCAGAAATTAGGCTCTACGAAGACTTATTTTTTTTTTAATGTTTTATTATTTATTTTGAGAGAGAGAGAGAGAGAGAGACAGTGTGGGTGAGGAAGGGGCAGAGAGAGAGGGAGACACAGAATCCGAAGCAGGCTCCAGGCTCCGAGCTGTTAGCACAGAGCCCGACACAGGGCTCGAACTCATGGACCGCGAGATCGTGACCTGAGCCGGTCAGACACTTAACTGACTGAGCCGCCCAGGTGCCCCTCTACGGAGACTTTTCATTGGCTACAATAAGGGCCAGAAGACAGTGGAATAAATTGTTCAGCATGCAGAGGAAAAATGATCGCCAGTCAAGGAGCCTATACCTCACTCAATCATTATTCAGGAAAAAAGGTGAAATATCAACTTTTCTTCAGGAAACAGAGGCTGGTAAGCGTTTCCTACCCATGTGCTCTCATTGAAGGAAATTTCAGTAAGAAGGAAATTCAGACCAGAAGAAAGGCGGAGTATGTATTAAATTATGGTCAGGGAAGAGATCGGGTGGAGCTAAAGAGTCAGTAACTATAAAAAAGTTAAGTTGCGGGATTTTAAAAATAAGGAAGGACGAAAATAATAGACCAAATAAAACAGAAGATGGGAGGGAGTACTTTAGACATGATAAAATCTTTTTTCTCATCTTTCCTAGAGGAGAATAGATTCATTGATCAGCTTTAGACTTTGTTAATCATTTAAGAATAGCCATTAATCCAGGGCGCCTGGTGGCTCAGTCGGTCAAGTGTCTGACTTTGGCTCAGGTCATGATCTCATGGTTCCTGAGTTGGAGCCCCATATCGGGCTCTCTGCTGTCAGCACAGAGCCTGCTTCGGATCCTCTGTCCTCCTCTCTTTCTTCCCCTCCCCTGCTATTCTATAAACCAACCAACAAACAAACAAACTTCAAAACAGTGCAAATCTTTATCTTTTTTTTTTTTTTAAGCCATTAATATAACAGAAATAGAGATAGAATGTTCCCTTCGGTGGTCAAATCCATAGAGGAAGAAAAGAGGGGAAGTGAAGAATTCTTGATTAAACCAGTAGAAGGCTAGAAAGGGGGAAAAAGGGGCGCCTGGGTGGCTCAGTCGGTTAAGCGTCTCACTTCAGCTCAGGTCATGATCTCACAGTTCATGGGTTTGAGCCCCGCGTCGGGCTCTGTGCTGCCAGCTCAGAGCCTGGAGCCCGTTTTTGGATTCTGTGCCTCTCTCTCTGACCCTCCCCTGCTCACACTCTCTCTCTCTCTCTCTCTTTCTCAAAAATAAAATAAAACATTAAAAAATTTTTTTAAAAGAAAGAGGGGAAAAAAGTAAAGAAAAACAAACTCCATGAAAACATTAAAATGGAAGGTAAAACAGAACGTAGGAGTAATCCCTAAACATATAAAAATTACAATAACTATAAGCAGATTACGTTTTTTGGTTAAAAGAGAGTCTCAGTCCCAGATGAAAGTTTCAATATTAGATTGGATTCCCTGTGACTGACAGAGACACCAAATAACAAGGCCTTAAACTGGAAAGAAGTTTATTTCTTAGGTGAAACCCAGCTGTATGGTCTTCGGGAACCCAAACTCCTTCCGCCAGGTGCTCCGCCATTCCCGGGGTGTGCCCAAGTTGGTGTGTTTTCTGGGTGGCAGGACGGAGGCAGGGACAAAGAACAAAGAGGGACAAAGAGCGTGAACCATTTATACCCTATTAGGGAGCGCTCCTCCCCTGGTCCAGATGGCTGCAAAGGATGCTGGGAAATGCAGTCTTTCTTGGGGGTGGCCACATGCCCAGCTAAAAACCAAAGGTTCTTCTACCGCAGGGCAGAGAGCAGACACCAAAGGGCAGATACCAGCCTCCTCCCCACAGCGGAGTGCAGGATCTAAGGCACATGCAAGCAGCCTAATGACAATCAAAAGGCTGAAAGTGATGGCTTGCGACGCAGAGTTACTAGGAGAAAATGGACCAACGAAAGCTCGCATAAGTACAGGCATAGCAGCCAGAAACGGGCAAGGAGGGGAAAAGCATGAGGGATAAAATGAGGCACAATTCACTAAAGAAGTCGAATATTCCTCATCTGGACACAACTGTCGATGTGTTTTTCAACTGAAAAAGAAGTTACATCTAGAGTTTAGATATTCATGCTTCCCTGAGGACAGCATTACTGGCACTCCAGTTTGGGTTACGTGAATTCACCAGCAAAAATCAAGCACCTTGGTCACATGAAAACGTTACACGTTGTGATTCGGCGTTGTCGATGCGTTCATAGGGACCGAGGGTTGGCAAGCTTCTTCTGTAGAAAGCCAGGTAGGGTAAAGATTTCAGGCTTCCAGGACCCGATGGTTTGTGTCGCAAGTGCTCAGCTCTATGGCTGTCGTTAAAATTGCCCAGCAGCCCTAGTCCACATACAAACAGGGGTGGCTGGGTTGGAAATTTGGTAATTGATTGATTAAACTTGATTTTTTGACCCTGCAATTTGAATTTTATAAACTTCTTCGTGTCACGAAATCTTACTATTCTTTGACTTTCCCCCCAACCGTTACTAAAATGTAAAAGCCATTTTTTGCTTGGGGACCGTATTGGGCCTGTGGGCTATAGCTTGCGGACACCTGCTGCAGTCTTAGTGTACAGAGACTCACCACTTCGGGAATTACTTGGTGTTAAGATTGTGGAATGACGGGGGCACCTGGGTGGCTCCATTGGTTAGGGATCCGACTTCGGCTTAGGTCATGATCTCACGGTTCGTGAGTTCGAGCCCCGCATTCAGCTCACTGCTGTCAGCACAGAGCCCACTTTGGATCCTCTCTCCCCTCCTCTCTCTGCCCCTCGCCTGCTTGCGCTCGTTCTCTGTCTCTCTCAAAAATAAAAAAAGTAAACTTAAAAAAATAGATTGTGGAATGACAAATAGTTATGGGCATAGCAGTGACTATTAATTGCCTATTTGCTCCCAATGAATGGTTTTCATAATTTTCCTTTTTTCCTGTTTGTTCTGATTATATTCATTGAAATGTAATTTCAGGTCTGATTGATCTGGTCACACAAATTTGTGGGCTTATGTTCTGAATGTCATTGTTATTTCACTTTTCCAACTTTTATTTGCTCTTACTACGGTGTTGGTCCATGACGGATTAGAAATGAACGCTGATCCTTTACCACAGCTACTCTGAGAACCACTGACTTAGGAATTCCTGTATCCAACTAGTGCCCCCAAAAGTGCCCTGATTGGGGGCTGACGGTGGGAAGTCTGGGTGGGCCAGGAGAACAGGAGTGGGAACAGGGTCTGGGTGTTAAGTCTTTCAACAAAGTCACAGAAACCTAAAGACAGTCTCCCAGCCCAGCCCACGTCTCTTCTCATCGCCATTCATGTTCCACTAGAAAGACAGAGTGTAAACATCTAAATATACGAACAGGATCTCCTCAGCCCACTGTCCTTCAGCCCACCGCCCTCCCTCCCTGGGGTGGTCAACTGGCCACCACACATGCTGGGTGCCCTCACCTCTCCCTCCCACCCCCAGGGGTCTCAGAAGCCTTGGGTTCTGTTCCTAACCCTGCCCTTGGGCGAACCCGTCCCTCTGGACCTTGGTTTCCTCATCTGTAAAATGGGACTGAGGTGGTGATTATCAGAAATAACCTGTGTTAAGGGCTCAACTAAGAGCCTTCTAAGTTGCCTTAGAAGAGCTTGATAAACGGTAGCTATTATGATCTCGGATTTCAGGATCCTCAAAGATTCTGTGTCCTGGCTCGTGAGATTCTGAGATGCTCTGGTTTTCCAAAATTCTCAGTTGGTCTGTTTCCAATATTCTGTGGTCCTAAGAGTCCTGGATCACCAGGTTCTGTCATACCCGCCCTGCTTCCCGTTGTCTCTGCCCCTACTTCTCCCAACCCTTCAGCTGCGAAGTAGGGCAGTGGGCGGAGAGGGCCGGGCTGCTGCCTGGTCGTGGCCCACATTCAGAGCTGTGGCAGCCCAGGGCCCCAGAGCCGGGCTGCAACCGGGCTACCAGCCTCCAGGCCCCAGGCCTGCGTCATCCCGGTGCCCTTGGCCGCGGCCCCCTGGGCACGCACCAAGGCGGCTGCGTCTCCGCACCTAGAGCGGAGGAGCCAGTCTCAGAGCCTCAGGACGGTCGTGGGTACAACGGGGAGACGGGTGCTCCCGGAGCCAGCAGCTCCAGGCAGGGCCTCCCTCGGCTCTTGCGGGAGGGGCTGCGGCCGGCGCAGGGCTGGGGGGAAAGGATCAGTGGTCTCTTCTGGAGCGAAGCACATTCTTTTATTAGCACAGAACAACACCAACGCAGCAGCCCCGGGGCCCGAGAATAAGTTAAGGCACAGAGCAGGCAAGGGACGGCTTTCCCAGGCCTGGGTAGTGGGCAACCTTCCTGAGCGAACTTCGAGGGGGGCTGCGGGCTCGAGGGTCCTGGCGCTCTCCCCCTGAGATGAGGAAACCAGAGCGGGGCGGGCCCCAGGAGCGCCCCCTGGGGCCGCCCGCAGCCGCGGCTGGATGCCGGCGCCCCGCCCGCGGCTCACTTCTCGAAGTAGGGCAGGTAGAAGAACTGGAAGCCCCGGTGGCCCTTGACTGCGCAGTAGATGAAGATCACGTGGTAGACTGCGGGGGCGGGGCCGGTCAGAGCCGAGGCCCCGCCCCCGCCCCGCCCCGCCCCGCCCCGCCCCCGCCCGCAGCCCTTTCGCACCTCCCGGGACCAACAGCAGGAAGCCGGGCACGAAGAAGATGGCGCTGGAGACACCTGCAGGGGGAGGGACCGAGTCAAGGCTGGGAGGCGCGGGGCGGGCCGGGTGTCACTGCCTGCGGTAAAAGGGGTCGTTTCCTGCCAAGCGGGTGGAAGCAAACTTCCGAGGGGGCTGGGGGCTCGCGGGTCCCGGAGGAGCTCCTCCCTTGTGGGGACCCCCGCTGCCTGCGGAGGTAGGAGGGGGCGCTCACCTGGCGAGGGGGCCACCTCCAGTCCCACGGCGATCAGGATCAGCACTGCACACAGATGAAGCCGCGACGGTGAGGGCGGGAGGAGGGGGCAGGCGCTGGGGGCAGGGCGGGGACCGCCACCCCCCCTCCCCCCGCAAGGCCGTCCCCAACCTGAACCGGAGGTTCCCTAGCCAGAGGGCCCTTCCTGGGAAGCTCACCAAGCTCTGTTTTCAGAGCAGGGCACCTGGCAGGGCCTGGGAAAAGTCTGAGAGGAGAGTTTTCTCTGCTTCTGGGTGTGGCCTTTAGTCAATCGACAAATATTTATGGAACACCTGCTGTGTGCCTGGTACTGGGACTCCCGCAGCGAAAGGCAAATGAGGTCCCTGCCCTCCTGGCCCTTCCCTTGTGGTGCAACCAACAAGGAACTCCAACCCCAGTGATCAGGGTGTGGGAGGGCCAGAGCAGGCAGCATGGGAGCCTGGGAGGTCCGGGAGGGCTTCCTGGAGGCAGTAGCAATGAAGCTGAGCAGGGGTGGTGACAGCAATAGCAGCTAACATTTAGTTACCACTTACCAGGTGCTGCCAGGCACTGGACTAAGCTCGTTACCTGCACTGCTTTATTGTCACCGTGACTCAAGGAAACAGGTATTATCATCCCCATTTCACGGAAGATGAGACTGAGGCGCAGAGAGCTGCATGTGGAAGGAGGAGGCGATCGGACTCCGGAGGCTTT
The DNA here is from genome assembly GCA_028646485.1 of Cryptoprocta ferox. NCBI lineage: Eukaryota > Metazoa > Chordata > Mammalia > Carnivora > Eupleridae > Cryptoprocta > Cryptoprocta ferox. The sequence continues at coordinate 4,768,330 of CM053575.1, read as the reverse complement.
GCTATGGGCATGGTGCAGGCAGAAAAGGAGCGGAATGCTCTAGGCAGAGGGAGCAGCATGGCAAAGGCCTCGAGTCTGGAGGGAACTTGGGGCCTTCCAGGAGCTTCCAGAGTGGAAGACTGGAGAGGCAAGCGCCTGGGCTTGAGGAGTTTGGCAGGGCCTGTAGCCCCCCAGCCCCGACGAGGGATGTGGACTTTGGCTGAGGACAGTGGCTGGTGGGGAAGTCATGGCTGGGTCAACTTTTCAGACCCAGAGGGTCTCGGGTCCCCAGTCAGAGGATGGGACTGGGGGTGGTGGGGGAGCAGGCTTTCCAGCAAGGGGGGGGGGGCGATAGAGCATGGAGGCCTGAGGGGCCGGCATGGACTGCTAGGTGACTTGGGCCCTGTACAGAGGCCCTCAAGAAGGGAGTGGTGGGGGCTGAAGCACTACCTGCTACCCTGGCTGGGGGCTGGCGGCCTTGCCCACTCGGAGGAGGTGTCGTCTAAGTCCTCAAAGGCTCTTTATAGGCCTGGTAATGTCACTGATGTGGGTTTAAATCCCAGCTCATCTACTTCCCAGCTGAGGTCTGAGCAGGTCGCTTTACCTGGCTGAGCCTCTGTCCTTATTTGTGAACTGGGATGGTAATAATGCCTGCCCTTGTGGGCACTGGGAGAGAGAACGAAATGGGATAAGGCAGGTGGCCAGTGTGACCAGTGCCCAGCTTGCAGTGGGTGCTGGAGAGAAGCTGGTGGCTCCCCCGCACACAGACACTCAGAGCTGAGGCAAGGACACCTCAGGGGACTCTGACCGTGCTGGAGGATGGACAGCAGCTGCCACAGCTGGGCTGTCCTTCCGAGCCCCTCTCGATCCCGACCCTAGGTCCTGTCTGGGGATCCCGATTCCTCAGCCCCATAGAATGAGTCAGAAAACATCTGGCTGTGAGATCTGCCTGCTCTGGTCTTCAGTTTCGCCATCTGGGCAATAGGTGTACCCAGTGAGGGGCAGGGAGAGGTCCTCATCAGCTCTGACTCCAGAGAAGGGGCCATGATAGGTGCTCTGTGGATCGGGCTGGCAGGGCGCTCGGCACCCCTACGGGGAAGGGCGTCTCCCTGAGCACGTGTCCCTCTGGTTCTGGGTCACGGTCCTACCTCTCACTTGCTGTGTGACCTCCGGAAATGTTACCCTGCACCTGGCTCGAAGCAGACACAGAGTAAACGGAAACTGTTGCTTGTTTGCTCCCTGATGGATTAAATGGCTAAGTTAAAAAAAAGAAAAGTCTGGAGCACTGGACCAGGTTCCATTTTCAACTGTGTGTGATTTCCTGGCTGTGTGGCCAGGAGACGAGGCCTGCTCCTCTCATGGCCTCAGTTTCCTTACCTGTAAAATGGGGGTGGGGTGATGGCAGCTGGCTGGATGTAGGGTATGCCAAGGGGGGGGGTGCAGAGCCTGCACAGAGGGAGGACAGAGCCCTCATGGGGGTAGGCAGGGGACCCTCAGGGACACTCACCCAGCCCCAGCAGCAGGAGTAGGAAGGAGGCCAGCACTACCCGGCGGTTCTTCTGGATCAGAGGGTGTTGAGTCCAGCTGGGCGGCAGGAGAGCAGGAGGAGTGTGAGAAGTGACAAGAGCCCCACTCCTCCCTTCCCCTTCCCCACCCAGAGGGCTGAGGGGGGAGAGCCAGGGCTGCCCGTCTGGGTCACAGACTGCAGGTGGCTGAAGCAGGGCAGGGTCTCACCTACAGCAGGCGTGGTAGGAGCGCTGGGTGCTGTTGCTGATGGTGCTGAAGGACCACTGGGAGCTGCGGATGGACGTTCGGCTGGAGTCCCTGCTGGCCAGGCGGGCCCAGGGAGAGGCGGGGGAAGTGAGGAAGGAAGGGTCATAATGACACGGTGGGGGACGCTGCAGGGACTAGGGCTGGCTGGGTGTGCCTGTGGGATAGGGGGCACTGAGAGGGGACACAGTGAAGAGGATTCAAGGGCTGGGGTCTCTGCAGGACTGAGGATGGGAAAAGGCTGCAGATTCGAGCCAGGGATTCCTGCAGGACAGATGACCTGGGGGAAGGTAGGGGCCAGACCAGGCTGGGGGGGGGGGCGTTCTGCAGGATAAAGAGCCTGGTGGGGGTGGGTGGGTGAGGCTGGCACTGGGGTAGGGTGACCCTGCAGGACAGGGGAACCCATGAGGGGAGAGGGGATCAGGCTAGGAATCTTTGTAGGACAGGATGTGACAGAGCTGAGTGATGTGAGGTGAAAGACTGGCCAGGGACCTTGGGGAAAGGAGCCAGGGGCTAGAGGCACAGGGTGGGTCCCCACCTGGCCCTGACCTGATGTTGACTCCCCCATCCGGCTCCGGAGAGGCTTGGGCTGCGTCCTCATCGTTCTCCAGGTTCTATTCCAGAACACAGGGCTCAGAGGGGTTACTGGGCCCAGGCCCTTCCTATCCCTCCCCAGGGAGAGGTGAGCCCACACAGCTGTTTGTCAGCCGCCTGACAGCTGCTCCCCTGGCCCTCCACCCCCCCCCCCCCCGCAAAACGGGTTTGATGATTCACAGACACTGAAACCCAGGTAGGAGGTGGGGGTTGGGGGGGGCATCAGAAACCACAGAGGCTGGTTGAGGGCTCCCAGCAGGGTCCCAGGGAGGGCCAGGAGGGCTCCCAAATTTGGGAGTCTGGGTAGAGCTTTCAGAATGGTATTTCAGGGCCCAGTATGGAGGCTCCGGATTTGGGGTGCCAAGGAAGGGCAAAAGCCCATAGTTTTCAGGTTTGGGGCACAGGAGTCTGGTACTGGTCTGGAAGAGAAGGATCCTAGAGTTGGTGGAAGTCCCTTAGGGAGATTCCCAGTTTAGTTGGAGTCAAGGCATGGGCAGGGACTCATCATGTGAGTGAGGGCCTCCCGCTCTGGGGTAGGGAAGTGGGGGGGGGGCTTCCAGAACTTAAGAGGGAGAGTGGAAGGTTCAAGGGTCTGCCCCGGAGTTTGGGCAAGATCTGGCTGAGGTACAAGAAGAGCTCTCTAGCCCAGCGGGGAAAGAGGGGGTTGGGTCAGGACCCAGGACAAGTGGGGACACCGGGTGGGATTTCCGGCTGGGGCTGGGGGAAGAATTCCCGGGTTCGGTGGCTGGGGACCAAAATCAGAGTTGAGAGGGTCTGGGCAGGGCCTTGAATCAGCGGCTACGTAGGCTGGGGCGTCTAGACAGATTCTCCCTTGAGCTGGGGTTCTCCAGGGTCCGGCCTGGGGCACCGCCCGGACCCGGGCTGGGGTTGAGGTGGGCCGGGCCGTTCACCTGGTAGCGCAGCCGGGACTGCTTGTCCTCGTCGGCCACCTCGAACCGGGCCCGGCGCTCGAAGTGCAGCGGCCCGAAGCGGGCGACCCCGCTGAATTCGGGCCCCGGGCCCGCGTCCTCCAAGGACAGCTCGAAGGCGTCATCGATGCTGAACTGGGGCCGGGCGGCGCTCATGGCCCCGGCCCGCTCAGGCGCCCTGCGCCGCCGCCATCCGAGCCCGCCAGCCCCGAGCGCCACGGCCCCGCCCCCGCACGCAGGGCCCGCCCCCCGCACGCAGGGCCCGCCCCTGCACGCAGGCCCCGCCCCGTGCTGTAGTCTTGGGAGTGCGACTGCCCGGCGCCCTGGCCGAGGCCCCGCCCCCACGTAACGGCCCCGCCCCTGCTCGCCCTCAGCAGGCAGGAGCTGCCGAGCGCCGAGCGGGCCAGGGGGCGGGGCCTCCTTTGGGGACGGCGCAGAGACCCCGGCGCCTCCCAGCGGCCGCCTCCGCGAGCCACAGCGGGTGTAGCTCTCGCTTGCAATCCGTAGGTCTGTGTCTTGGGCTCGGAGGGGCAGACCGGCGCCAGCCTCCCAGGACCCACATGGAGTCTTCTGCCTCCCAGCCTGCGCCTCGAGTGCCAAGGAGACTCCTAGGACCAGACTGTGTCCCCACCTGGACTAACCGCGGCTCTGCATCGGTTGGGTATTCTCACCATAGCAGATGTGGACACTGAGGCTCAGAAAGCTTATGTGGCTTCCACTCCTCCAATCCAGTGTCCACTCAGCATCCAAAGTGATCTTTTAAAAGTATATCTCATCTTTTTTAAGTAAAAAAATGTTTTGTTTTTAAAGTATGCTGCCAAGTCACTCAATATCTGAGTTCTTTTTGACTAAGGCCCACAAAGCTGTGAATGCTCTGTTCCCTGCCTACCTCTTCAATCTCATCAAGCCCCTTCCCGCGCCCCCCCGCCCCTCTTTCACCCCCCAGCCACGCAGGCCAAACTCATTCTCACCTCTGGGCCTTCGCACATGCTGTTCCCGATGCCTGGAAAGCACTTAACCTTGCTCTGTCACAACTGGGTCCTTTCATCCTCTGCATCCCTGCTCAAAAATCAGGTATCAGAGAGGCCAACCGTGATGATGCAATCTAAAGTCAGTAGCACATCATACGTAGCTTATCTGAGATTAACTTATTTTACGTTGTTTTATTCACCAGTGTGTCCCCAGTGCCCAGAACAGTGTTTGGCCCTGAGTAGATGCTCGTTAAATATTTGTGGACGAAATGAATGAATGCTTTGCCCAAATCCCCAGTGCTTACAGGGGGTAGAACTGGGGTTGGAACCCAAGCTCCCCTAGTTCCAGGGATGCCCGTCTTCCACCCGCCACACTTCATTGTATGACCTCATGGAGAGAGTTGAATCCTTCCTGCTTCTCTCTCAGTTCCCTGTAAACAAGGCCCCTCTCAGTGTGCCCAGTCAGCTTCCTTGAATCCTGTCTGGTTCTCTACTGTACATGGCTTGGGCGCCACGTGGATGCTTGCAATTTACAAGCATGGTGTCGTGTGTAAAACTCATTCTGTTGTTTACATTTTTACACTTAAGTTTCCCACATGCCTCTCTTTTGTTACTTCTGCTAGTTGCATGTAACATATCACGCTGAGCATCTAGCACCTTTAGTACCCACCACACCCTTCAGTGATGCACCCTTAGCTCGGCCTCGACACCCCTGTCGCGTACATCACTGCTGTGAACATCTTCACACTGTCTCCTTATGGACCGTGGGAGAATTCTTCCTGAAGTAGGACTTCCTGGCCACAGGGTACCTGCACCCTTGACTTCACAAAGTACCGACGATGCTCTCCTGGGTCCTGTTTGAATTTCCACACTTACCGTGAGGGTTCTGGTTTTCTCTTCACGCTTGGTTTTCCAGTTTTCTAGTGCTTACTAATCTGACGAATCTAAAGTGGCTCCTAACTTCCATCTGGGTTCTCTGATGACCGGGGAATTTGAACAGCTCTTCATGCACTTGGCAATCGTGGTGGTTCCGTCTTCTGGGTATTGTCTGTTTGGGGAGCCATTGTGTATCTTTCCTACTGGTTTCTAGCCTTCTTTCTGATGATTTGCATGTCTAGACACAGCTAAGTATCAGTGCTTTGGTGTTGCACGGTCTCTTGTCTTTGTCTCCTTACTTTGTCTGAGTTTCCCTTAGTTAACAGTGCTCGGAGTCCTGGGATGGAGTGCAGGCTTGGGCCCACAGCCCACGTGGGCGTTCTCGGCGAGCGCAGCCTTGGCTGGGCCCCCCACCGATGGATGATGGGGGCTCTGGACGCCAGCGCTGCCCCCGAGTGGCCCCGGGACAGGCCACGACTTCCTCTCCCACGCCCCAGCACTCTCGCTCAGAGACCTGCAGGTGGTGCCGCAAGAGCTCTCCGGGGGCTCAGTCGAGAAACCTGCTGAAATGGAATCCTGAGGAGTTCAAAGACCCTCTGCTACAGGCCTGGTTTCAGCCCTGTTTTGCCAATTTGTAAAACAAGCTTGTCTTGCCTGTTTTGGCTGCCTCCCCCCTGCCCCTCCTCCATTGCAACCTATGCCTTTTCCAAATGAGGCTGCCGGGGATCCACGCCCCTGCCATCCACTACTTGAATTCCAGTTCTCTCCACGTTTCTATTTGAGGACTTCTCTAAAGCCCGTGGTGTCCAAGGACAAGGTCCTAAGACTTTCCATGAACAACTAACCCTTCTGTCTGTCTATGCCTCCCACTTTCTCTTCCTTCTGCTTCTCCTTTTTGCATTGCAGAGCCCCTCCTACAAGTATGAGCAGAAAAGAAAGGAAAGCGAAAGAAAGAAAAGAGAGAGAGAGAGAGACCTAACCACGGGCCCAGGGTAGAGATGCCCACGGACAGGTTCCTGGTGGACCCAATGTGAGGAAAACGGCTCGGAGCCCATGTCTCCGGAAGCATTTGAAACACCCCAGCAGCAGCGCACGGGGGGAAGGCACAGAATGGAACCACATCAGACCCTCATCTTCAATGGACACTGGCACAAACAGGCCAATCAGCTGAGGCTGGACAGAGGGATGCGGATTAGGTTATAGGGACCTGGTGCCAAATACCTCACTGTGTTCCCAGCTTCCGTTGAGGGCAGGACCAGACCAGAAAGGGTGTAAACTTCCAAGAAACGTGGCCCGCTTGATGTGCTCATGAGTCATTTGACCCCTGATATACAGGTGACGAAATCCTTGACTCACGATTTTCTACAGCATATCGCTAATCGGCAAAATGAAGAGCAAGACTTTTCAGACCATTTTCAAGCTCGAAACATTCGTTTCATTAACATTCATGAAAAACGACATCATGTTTTCTTGCCCCCCACCCACGCGGGGAAATATTGTGCCAGAGGTTTGGTGTATTTTTTAAAATATTTTTTTAACATTTTTATTTATTTTTGAGAGGCAGAAGAGACAGAGCACAAGCAAGGGAGGGGCAGAGAGAGAGAGGGACACATAGAATTGGAAGCAGGCTTCAGGCTCTGAGCTGCCAGCACAGAGCCCGATGCGGGGCTTGAACCCACGAACTGTGAGATCATGACCTGAGCTGAAGTCAAATGCTCAACCGACTGAGCCACCCAGGCGCCCCGGGTTTGGTGTATTTTTTAAACGAACTAATTCATGAATTACTTTTAAAGATTTTATTTTTAAGTCATTTCTACACCCAACACGAGGCAGGAACTCATGACCCGGAGATCACGGGGTCCCATGTTGTGCCAACGGAGCCAGATAGATGCCCCTGTAAGAGGTTTCAACTTACTTTTCCTCAAGGGTCAGCCTTGGTTTGACTTTTGGTCAGAAATGGGTTAAACTGGGTTAAACTGGAAGGCGTTTTGTTTCTGCCTTAAACAAGTCATCCCAGAAGAGCTTTTTTTTTTTTTTAATGTTTGTTAATTTTTGAGAGAGAGAGAGAGAGAGCATAAGAGGGAGAGGGACAGAGAGGGGGAACAGAGGATCGGAAGTGGGCTCTGTGCTGATAGCAGTGAGCCCCATGAGAGGCCTGAACTCATGAACCGTGAGATCATGACCTGAGCCAAAATCAGACGCTCAACCGACTGAGCCACCGAGGCACCCCGGAAGAGCTTTTATTTAATGTCCATTTATTTTTTGAGAGAGAGAGACAGAGCGCGAGCAGGGGAGGGGCAGAGAGAGAAGGAGACACAGAATCCGAAGCAGGCTCCAGGCTCTGAGCTGTCTGCACAGAGCCCGATGCAGGGCTCGAACTTACGAACCGTGAGATCATGACCTGAGCCGAAGTCAGACACTTAACCAACTGAGCCCCCCAGACACCCGTGGAAGAGCTTATTTTTTAAAACACTGCTTGTTTTTCAGACTTTAGTCTACTATGTTTTTATAGACCACCTGACATAAGTCCCTTTGCTCTGAGGCGGTGTCTCAAACCTGATCTGGAAGTATGCTTTCTGAGGGCCGCCTTCACCCTTCCCGATAGTTTCATCATCTTTCCGGGCTTGTTCTCCGTCGAAGCAGAGGGGCAGCTGGCCATGCCCGTCCGTTGGGATATCTAGGATCTCTTCGTGGTAGTACTTGGTATTCCTTGGCTTTCTCTAAACTCATACTCCAGGCCAACTCAAAACACAAAAACCTGTGAACATACGTGGAAAATGGTAACGGGTCCTGTTTGGTTCCCTCTGTCTGTCTGTTTTGCTCACAAGCCATATTGGTCTGACTGTTGGCAGTATCGTCCGAGTCGTGTGTTTGGTCCAGGTAAAGGGAACTGCTGCCCGCTGCCTGGTTTGTTCCGTGGACCGGGGCCTAGAGGGCCCAGGATCATCTCTCAAGGAGTTAAACGTCCACTTCAAAGGCACCAGGAAAAGAGGTAGATCAAGCCATTTGCAAACAAAAATTTATTGCGTTTCCTTCCAGAGCTTTGTGAATTCGTGAAAGAAGGAAGGAAAGAAGGAAGGAAGAAAGGGAGGGAGGGAGGAGGGAAAAGAAAAAAGGATCAAAGTTTACAGACTGCTCAGTTCAGGCTAAGAAGGCAAGAGGTGAGAGCTTGGGCCATCGTGGGCACCGGGCACTCCTCAGCAGATAAGCACTAGCAT
>CM053575.1:4651614-4759493 GCA_028646485.1 Cryptoprocta ferox | reverse complement strand
CACCCAGGCGCCCCTGGCCTGATCATTTTACCAAGTGTCACAATAAGGTAGTTCACGGACTCTGGTGCCAGACCACTGGAATTCCAGTCTTCTTACTAGTGTTGGGATTTTGAAGGGCCAGGACTAGGATAAAAAATTTAAGAGGATACCAAAAGATCTGGTAAACAAGATCAATAATACTTTAATGCATTTAATGTTTTAAAAAATCAAATTTAAGGCAAAAATACAAGATGAACAAAATGTCAACAATTTAAATAAAGACACAATTTGACTTTGCATGACTCACATCCTTCAACTCACCCTCATCCAACCTTGAGCCAGTTACATAAATTCTCAGTGCCTTAGTTTCCTCCTTTGTCAGATCGAGGTAATCATAGTGTTTCCTTCATAGCATTAATTTAGCATTAAATGACTTAATGCATAGTAAGGAGCATGGCATGGTGCCTGGCACATATAAGCACTCGATCCGTGTTGGGTATCACAATTTATATTAAGATCCTTATGTCTACGGATTCTGTCTTTGGAGGTGGTACAAGCAGGGATTCAGATTTATTTCAACGTAGAGTGAGCCAGTTTTCCCAGCATCGCCGACCAATCAGCTCTTTCTCCCTCGGAACTGTGGTGCCATTTTTATCATATATCAAGTATCCAGGTGTTAGCATATATATCTATTTTATTTTATTTTTAAAAAATTTTAACGTTTTATTTATTTTTGAGAGAGAGAGAGAGAGACAGCGTGAGCAGGGGAGGGTCAGAGAGAAAGGGAGATGCAGAATCCGAAGACAGGCTCCAGGCTCATGAGCTAGCTGTCAGCACAGAGCCTGATGCGGGGCTCGAACCCATGAACCGCAAGATGACCTGAGTCGAAGCCGGAGGGTCAACCTACTGAGCCACCCAGGCGCCCCCATATATATCTATTTTAAGCTCTCTTTTGGTTCCTTTCGTCTGCTTGACTAATTCTCAGTCAGTATCACATGCTATTGATTATTATGGTTTACAGTGGTTGTTTGTTTCAGAGAGAGAGAGAGAGAGAGAGAGAGAGAGAGAGCATGAGTGGGGGAGGGGGCAGAGGGAGAGAGACAGAATTTCAAGAAGGCCCCATGCTCAGCACAGAACCCAACGCAGAGCTCCATCTCATGACTGCGAGATCGTGACCTGAGCTGAAATCAAGAGTGGGATGCTTACCTGAGCCACCCAGCCACCCCATACAGTGTGGTTTAATATGACAGGGCAACGTCCCCTCCTCCCGCCTTTGGTCATCTTTTTCAGACTTGACCCAGCTTTCTATGAATTTTTATTCTTCTAGAGAAATATGATAAAAAGATTTTCCAAGTTCTTCAGAAACCATCTTAATTTTCACTGGGAGTTGAATTAAATTTCTAGATTAATTTCAGGAGAAATCCAGCTTCAAATGTTAAGCTCTTCTAATCATTAAAATAGTATGTCGCTTCAGTTATTCATGTCTTCTTTTATGTCCTTAAAATCTTTTCTCTCCAAAAAGTTCAAGGCTGTGTTTTTATTTCTTAAATGCTTTCTTTTATTGGTCTTGTGAATGGTACCTTATGTTCTATTACATGTGAGTTAGTGAGTTATTGTTGTTGTGAAGAGTGTTATTAATTTTTGGTACCTTTATTTTATATCCCTGCAACAGGGCAGAATTCTCTGATTTGTTATAATAGTCTGCCCATAGATTCTGTTGGATTTTCCATGTATATAGAATCACTCTCACAATTTCTTTTTCTTGGTTTATTGCTTTGGCTAGGACTTCTCATACTATGCAAAACAGTATTATTGGTAGAGAGCATTCCTTGTCTTGTTCCTGCTATTGAAAGGAGAGTGGGGCTAAATGGGTGATGGGTATTAAAGAGGGCACTTGTTAATGGGGAGCACGGGGTGTGAATCACTAAATTCTACTTCTGAAACCAATATTACACTGTATGTTAACTAGAATTTAAATAGAAAATTTGAAACAAACAAACAAAAAGAGAAATGTGAAGACTTACTCCATCATACTTAATCACATATGGCTTTTTATAACTCTGAGAAAGCTCCTCTTTTTTCTTAACTGTAAGTTTTTTTTATCATAAACAGTCATAGAACTTTATCAAATGCCTTTCCTGAATATTTTGAGATAACCACCTTTAGTTCACGGATGTGATGAATTGCAATGATAGATATTTCTAATGTTAAACCATTCCTTTGTTACTGGAACAAGCTGTACTTGATCTTGATGCTTTTTCTTTTTTTTTTCTGAAAAATTTTTTGAAAAAATTGATTTTTAATTGTGAGGAAATACACATAACATAAAATTTACTATTATAAACTTTTTTTTTTTGAGAGAGAGAGAGAGAGAGAATGCACACACGAGTGCGAGAGGGGCAGGGAGGGAGAGGGAGACTGAGAATCTTAAGAATCTTAAGAGGCTCCAGGCCCAGTGGTGAGCCTGACTTGGGGCTTGATCACAGGGCTTGTGAGATCATGACCTAAGCTGAAATCAAGAGTCCAGAGCTTAACAGACTGAGCCATCCAGGCACTCTTATCTTAAACAGTTTTAAATGCACAGTTAAGTATATTCACATTGTTATACGACCAATCTCTAGGACCTTTTCATATTGTGAAACTGAAATTCTATATTCATGAAACGATTGTTCATTTTCCTTTTCCCCAGCCAACCACAATTCAACTTTGTCTCTATGAATTTGACTACTCTAGGTACCTTATATAAATGGAATTATATTGTAGTTGTCCTTTTTTTTTAAGCTTTTTATTTATTTTGAGAGAGAGAGAGAGTAGGTGAGGGGCAGAGAGAGAGGGAGAGAGAACCCCAAGCAGGCTCTGCGCTGTCCCACAGAGCCTGATGTGGGGCCTGAACTCATGAGCCATGAGATCATGACCTGAGCAGAAACCAGGAGTCCAACGCTCAACCGAAGAAGCCACCCAGGCACCCTGCCTCCCGCCCCTGCCCCCGTAATTGTCTTTTTGGGAATGACATTCACTTAGCATATTGATACCTTTTTATGTACACTAGTGGATTCAATTAGCCTAATATTTCAATTAGTCTTTTTCACATCTATGCTTATCAGTAAAAATACTTTTCTTGGCTTGTGGTATACTTATCTGGTTCAGGAATAATCAAGATTAAACTCGCCTCTTAAAACATATTGGTCAGCTTTTCCTCTTTTTCCATTTTCTGAAACAATTTGTATAAGATACAGACTACTTGGTGCTTCACAATTTGGCAGAACTTGCCTATAAAACTTCCTGTGATGGTAAAACGCAAAAGCCAAGCAAACAAAGCACGCACGGTTCCTTTTCACCTTTGGGGACCCACCTCTCTAGGGGGACACGGTGTGGGAAATGAATCCCAGTAAGTGTCTGAAGCATTCAGCACCTGGGTCAGAGGGGAGGGACAATAATCCTTCCCAGTTACGAGGACAGGATGGAGACCCGGCTCACAGGGTTACCTAATCCTTGACATTGGGAGAAGACTCCTACCGCTATGGTTCACAGCTAGTTGCCAGAGGCCGAGGGAAACCTTGTTTTAGCCCACAAAGCACCTCACTTCCATCAGTTACGTATTTCCTAATATTTAATATGCACCTACTGTGTGCCTGACACTGTGGATTCAGTGGACACACCCACTCCCGAGCCCACAAGGGGCTCTCACGGTCTCTCGAGAGTTACTGTACTCACAGGAAAAAGCCCACCTTCCCCTCCCTCTTACTCCTTGTTTTATTTTTATTTTTCATTAATTAATTAATTAATTTTTAAAGAGAATAATCCAGGACGCAAAAGTCACTATTGTGCTAGATATGCAAAGAGAAAAGGCCTGAAAAGAACACACAGTAATAGTAATTTTAGGGAGTGCCGTTACGGGCGGGGGGGCTCCGAGCCCGGTAAATTGTTAAACTAGTGCAACTTTAAACGGGTTGGGGGGGGGGCGAGGCACACAACCACTGGCGAGGGCCGGTCCGAACCCACACAAGGACGCAGGGGAGAGGGACGCCCCGCCCCGCCGGCCACACCCTGGCCCCGCCTCTCTGGCAGGCCCCGGTCCCTCCCGCAGAGGGTCTCAGGCCCCGCCCCCGGTCCGCCGCGAGCGCTCGGCCGCCGCGCAGGGAACCAATCACCGTGCGCTTCTACGTTTCGTCCCTTTTTGGCGTCCGCCCTCAGCCAAAATGGCGCCGTCTCGGAAGTTGCCGAAGCCCTAGAAGTTGCCGAAGCAGGTCCGGAAGCTGCCGAACGAGTCCGGAAGCTACCGAAAGACAGCCGCGGGGAAGAAGGATGGCGGATATCATCGCAAGACTGCGGGAGGACGGCATCCAAAAGCGTGTGATACAGGAAGGCCGAGGAGAGCTCCCTGACTTTCAGGATGGAACCAAGGTTCGTGCCTAGCCCCCTCCCCTCAGCCCTTCTGCGGCGCGGTGCGCATGCGAGGCGGGAGGAGGCCTTAGGCGAGAGGTTGCGCATGCCCAGATAGCAGTGGCCAGTGACTCTACTGCTCACATGCCGAGCTCGACGCTGGTTGGTCTGAATTTAAGCAGGGGTTGCGTTTGGATACGTCTGCCTCGCCCCGTGGCTTGGCCGTGTGGCTGCATTGGTCGGGGAGGCCGTCAGTCATCATAAGAAGGTTGCTTCATAAGAAAGGGATTTGGCTTCAGTGTCTAAGCCGACCTGGCTCGGGAGGAGACCCGGAGCAGGAGACCTGGGACCTGGGAGGTGCCCCAGGACTGGCAAGGAGGCCGGCGGCCTCTGGGTTGTCAGGTTCAAATTCTTTTATAGGTAGGAGGGCCTACTGAAAACAGTTAAACCGGCTCCCGTTGTTTAGATGGGAAAAGCGGGGCCCCAGGGCACACAAACCCATTGCATATGCCCAGCGGTCAGGTCTGCCAGACTGGAGCCCTTCGGCGGGTCTAGGCAATGTTGCTCAGGACAGAGAAGGGCTGGGAACTTAAAGAACCTCCCTCCGTCCCCCTCTGAACATCCAGTCCTCTCTGATCCCCTCCCCCAAACAACCTATGTCTCCAGGCTTCCCTGCTTCTGCTCATGCAGGTCCCTCCTCCTGGAGTGCCTTTCCCAGTCGCCACTTGTCAGTAGAGTAAGGAGCTTCCTGGGGCCAGCCTGTGGGCCCAGCAGAGCAGTCACACAGAATGTGCACATGGAGGGTATGATCAAAGTCCTGGCCTAGACTGGGGACACCAAAAGTCAGAGCAGCTGTGCGTGGTGCTCCTCGGGCAGCGCTGTGCCAAGGTCGGGCAGCTAAAGATCCTGGCCTGGCTCAGTGTGAGTGCCCTGAGAGCGGAGGGGAGCTGCGTGGTTCTCCTGATCAGCTACATTGAGAGGGATCCTTTCTGAGAGAGAGAAGAGGTGTGGGTGTGGGAGCACGTCCCCGTGGGCTGGGGGGTTGATGACCTTGGAGAAGGTCCTGGCAAGGGAGATCCTGGACGGAACAGATACCAGGAGGGGAGACATTGTAAGCGTAGTGGATGCAGGTGAACGATGGCACCAAAAAACCAGGGACAGGTTTATTACATAACAGTGCCCAGGTTTGATTGAATGCTCCTAGTGCACTGTGCTAAATGCTGCACGAAGTTATGTCCTTTCATTCCCACAACGTGGGATAAGTACTGTTGTTGACTCCATTTTACTGGTCTGGAAACGGAGTTCAGAGACTCGGCATACACCGGTGTGGTGGGGCAGAGCGTGGGCTTCTCTACCTATTTCCTGCCAAAGGGTCAGTCTTCAGACCTCTTCTCTCTGCGCCCACCCCCAGATGATCTCCCCAGGCTCACTTAAAAACTCTCAGGGCGCCTGGGTGGCTCAGTTGGTTGAGCGTCCGACTTCGGCTCAGGTCATGATCTTGGGGCTCTGAGTTCAAGCCCCACATTGGGGTCTCTGCTACCAGCCGCGGAGCCTGCTTTGGATCTTCTGTCCCCCTCTCCCTCCGCCCCACCCCCTCTCATGCACGTGCTCTCTCTCAAAAATAAACATTTAAAACATAATAATAGGGGCGCCTGGGTGGCTCTGGACATTGAGCGTCCAACTTCGGCTTAGGTCATGATCTTGCAGTTTGTGGGTTCGAGACCCACATCGGGCTCCGTGCTGACAGTTGGAGCCTGGAGCTGCTTCAGATTCTGTGTCTCCCTCTCTCTCTGCTCCTTCCCCATTCGTGCTCCATCTCTCTTGCTCTCTCAAAAATAAATAAACATTAAAATAAGAAATTCTCCATGCCTGGACTATTCCCACATGTGTATTTCTTTCTTTCTTTTATTTTTAAATGGGAAGCTATTTTTTTTTCAAGTTTATTTATTTTGAGAGAGAGAGAGCACGCATGTGTACACACACTTGTGTGTACGGAAGGGGTAGAAAGAGAGGAAGAGAGAGAGTCCCACGCAGGCTCCACACCATGAGCCCGGAGCCCGACTCCGGGCTCGATCTCACAAACCTGAGCCAAAATCCAGTCGGATGCTTGACCGACCGAGCCACCCAGGCGTCCCCCACATGTGTATTTCTGGCTCCCGAATCACCATCTCCGCTCGGATGTCTGGTCGGCCGCTCAGACTTCACCCACTGCGCCCGGGCCTTCCCCATCTCAGCTAAGGGCCCTCCGACCTTCTGGTCGCTCAGGCAAAGCACCCCCAGTGTCCGTGGTCCCTTTCATTCTCTCACGTTCCACAAGGCTTCAGAATGCACGCAGGATCTGACCACTTCTCACCGCTTCTCCCGTCACCACCTTGGTCCAGGCCACCGCTGTCCCCCTGGCCTACTGTAGTGGCCTCCGAACTCACCTTCCTGCACGAGCCCTCGCCTCCCTGCATCCTTTCTGATCTGGGCAACTCTGGAACCCAAGTCACATGCTGTCCCTCCTATGCTTGGAGCCACCCAGAGTAAAGACACGACGTCCTCAGCACAGCCTCCAGGCCCTGCGGGATCCATCCCTGCCGACCCCGGTGACCCCACAGTGCACCCCTCCCCTCGTTCACTCTGCCTCTGCCACACTTGCCTTGATGCTGCTGCTTCTTTTGTTTTTTAAATGTTTATTTTTGAAAGGGAGAGAGAAAGCACAAGCAGGGGAGGGGCAGAGAGGGAGAGGGACACACAATCCAAAGCAGGCTCCAGGCTCTGAACTCTGAGCTGTCAGCGCAGAACCGGACATGGGCCGCGAGATCGTGACCTGAGCTGCAGTTGGAGCTTAACCGACTGGGCCACCCAGGCGCCCCAGCCTTGATGCTTCTTCTTCTTCTTTTTTTATGTTTATTTATTATTGAGAGAGAGACAGAGCGCGAGCAGGGGAGGGGCAGAGAGAGAGGGAGACACAGAATCGGAAGCAGGCTCCAGGCTCTGAGCTGTCAGCACAGAGCCCGACGCGGGGCTCAAACCCACAAACTGTGAGATCATGATCTGAGCCGAAGTCGGACACTCAACCGACTGAGCCCCCCGGGCGCCCCAGCCTTGATGCTTCTTAGCACACCACACAATCCCACTGCTGCTCTTTGGGCCTAGAAGGTTCACACCGCTTCGTACCCCAGCATCTGTCTGGCGTGCTTTCTTCTGTACTCGGTGCGGATCTCTGCTTAAAGGTTGCCTCCTCGGAGAGTCCCCCCGCCCTGTCCCCGTGTGTACATTCGCCCTGTCTTCTGCTGCGTTTTGTTTCCTGATCCATAGCCCTTAGCTCCACTGTGCACAGTACACTGTTTTGTTTGCGGCTCGTCTCCTTCCTCTAGAAGTTCCACGTGAACTCCATGGGCACAGGGACTTGTGTGTGCTTTGTCTACTGCTGTGTCTAGCACAGCGCTCGGGCACGTAGTAGATGCTCAGTAAAAATTTGTGGAAAGAATGTTTGGAGCCAGAGTGCTTGAGATCCCATCCCAGCCTGTCCACCCCCTAACCATGTGACTCGGGCCCCTTACTTCCCTCTCTGTGACTTAGTTTCCTCCCCTGGGTGGTGGGGTGAAGGTCAGGCTGTGACCCTCGGGCGAGGCCTGCCCCTTGGTGCCATCTGCAGGCCGAGAGCTGGGCTTGTCCTTGGGGGCTGGGTGGGAGTTTGTGCCCTCGCCTTATCCCCCACGTGGCCCGCAGGCCACATTCCACTACCGGACTCTGCACAGCGACAAGGAGGGCACCGTGCTGGATGACAGCCGGGTGCGTGGCAAGCCCATGGAGCTCATCATTGGCAAGAAGTTCAAGCTGCCTGTGTGGGAGACCATCGTGTGCACCATGCGCGAGGGGGAGATCGCCCAGTTCTGCTGCGATGTCAAGGTACCTGATGTCCCGCGCCTGCCCGTCGCGTCTGTGCAGCCATTCCCGAGTCCCCATCCCAGGGCCCCTGCCCTGGCGAGGCCTCCTCGAACTGCCTCATGGGAGCCGTACCAACAGGCATCTTCCGCCTTGCCCTCTTCATAGACAGACTGCAGCAATGACCCATACGACTCCTTTAATCCTCTCTGGCCCCTAGTCACTGTCAGGCTAGACATATATCAGCTGGAGGGTCTGACCCCTGCCGGTCGTCCCCGCCCACTCACCTCCCTGCCTTTCCTTTCCATCCCCTTCCATCCCCTTCTCATCCTTCAAAGTGAATTCCTGGGTTCACTACCCCCAGGAAGCCCTCCCTGACTGCTGGTGGTTGGCTTGAAACCCTCCTCTGGATCCTCTAACCCCTCATGCCCTGCACGGCCGGGATGGGGTCCTCTACCTGGGTCTGGGTGACGGCAGAGCAGGGATCGGACCTGTTTACCTGTAGCTCAGAAGGCTCAGCGCCGAGACTTAGGACACGTCTGCTGGCTGGATGTGACCCTAGCAGTCGGCCCCGCTGCAGACAGTGGGGGCCGTGAACAGAGCTGGTTGAACTGGGGAGGGCGTAGTCTGGTTCCCATCATCCCAAGAGCTGTTCCTAGTGAAAGTCAAAGGCCAGGTCCTCTATGCCTGCAGGTCTCCGCCGAGGGCTTTGAGTTGCTACCTTGGGCCCAGCCCTGAGATAGGCCCTGACTGGGGTGGGGATGGGGCGGGAGAGAAGGGAGAGACACTGAGAACGGAAGGTAGGGGCCCGCAGTAGTGGTGACAAGTCTAGCCCGTGGGCCGCACCCCTGGGAAGAGGCATGACTCCCGCTGAGCCTGTGAGGGCCGGGGAGATGGGTTCACAGTGAGAGTGGGCGTTAGCGTTGGGGGTGAGAGGGGTAGGGGCTTGGCTTGGTGGCCAGAGAGTGTGGCAAGAGGTGGGGGCTTGGCCAGAAGAGAAGCCTGGGAGGCCAGAGCACTCCCGAGGGAAAGGCCCTCCTGCGTTCCAGCGGCGCGGGGCCTGGGCCGGGTGCCGCCCCTCTCGGGGCTCCAGTGTCCTGTCTCAGGTGGCGATGGGGCTGGTGACCAGGCGGCCCCTGCTCACAGAGCCCCGGGTGCGCGCTCGCCTTTCTGCAGCACGTGGTCCTGTACCCGCTGGTGGCCAAGAGCTTACGCAACATCGCAGCTGGCAAGGACCCCCTGGAGGGCCAGCGGCACTGCTGTGGGATCGCCCAGATGCACGAGCACAGCTCGCTGGGCCATGCCGATCTGGACGCCCTGCAGCAGAACCCCCAGCCTCTCATCTTCGACATTGAGATGCTAAAGGTGAGGGGCCGCCAGGCCGCGGGTGCCTCACCAGACCGCCCCTGCCCGGCCTCGCAGCGGGAGCTGGCCCTTCCTGCCTGCCCAGGGCTGCTGGGCTCACCCTGTGGATGCACTGTTGGGGGGGTGTTGGGATGAGAACGGCCGGCGGCAGTTCCGTGGGCCTCCCTCCCGGGGCCCCTGCCTCCACCGGTCTCTGTGAGGGTGGGGACTGTCCCCATCTCCTTCACAGTTCTGTCCCTGGAACCTGGCATAGTGCTCGCCAAGTCGAGGGTGTTCCTGAAGCGTTTGCCAAATGGTTCTGCTCCTGGTGCCTAACGTCCCGAGCCTGGCCGGCCCAGAGGTCAGGTCTGCGGCCGGAGAAGCTGGGGTGCCCCTGGGGCCTCCCCCTGACTTGGCCCACGCTCCGGCAGGTGGAGAGCCCTGGCACGTACCAGCAGGACCCCTGGGCGATGACGGATGAGGAGAAGGCGAAGGCGGTGCCGGTCATCCATCAGGAGGGCAACCGGCTCTACCGGGAGGGCCGCGTGAAGGAGGCGGCCGCCAAGTACTATGACGCCATCGCTTGCCTCAAGAACCTGCAGATGAAGGTGCCGCCTGGAGGCCGTGGTGGAGGGGCGAGGGCGGGGCCCGAGGGAGCCGGCTCTCAGCATCTTCTGCCCTCTCCCTGCACCCCTGCGTCCCCCCAGGAGCAGCCCGGGTCCCCCGACTGGGTCCAGCTGGATCAGCAGATCACACCGCTGCTGCTCAACTACTGTCAGTGCAAGCTGGTGGCGCAGGAGTACTACGAGGTGCTGGACCACTGCTCTTCCATCCTCAACAAGTATGACGGTGAGCGCCGGGTGTGGGGCCGCACACCCGGTCCTGGACGTCACCCCCCCCCCAGCGCGGACCCCCTCCGCCCGGGCGGGGCTGCGGGCCCTGCTGTGCCAGTGACTTGTGGATGGTGTCGTGGGGGTGGGGTGTGGCGGGCCTCTTCGGGTCGGGAGGGCTCTGCACCGAGAGAGGCCCACGGTGCCGAAAGTCGGGCAGGCCGGGCAGCTGGCTGGTCCCCCCTACTCATGTCTTTGCGTGCCTGCCTCCCGCCGGTACCCCTGCAGACAATGTCAAGGCCTACTTCAAGCGGGGCAAGGCGCACGCGGCCGTGTGGAACGCCCAGGAGGCCCAGGCCGACTTTGCCAAGGTGCTGGAGCTCGACCCCGCGCTGGCGCCCCTCGTGAGCCGGGAGCTTCGGGCCCTGGAGGCGCGGATCCGGCAGAAGGACGAAGAGGACAGGGCTCGCTTCCGGGGTATCTTCTCCCACTGACGGGGCCCCGCCGGCCCTGCCTGCCCCGTGTAGCCCCCTGCTGCCACTGCCAGCGCCCCCATCCCCGCCCTGCCGTGCTTCTCTGTATAAAGGCCGTATTTATCTCTCCCTGGGCCTGCCGGGCTGGTCTGTTGGGAGAGCCGGGGTTATCACCTCGAATTTCCTGGTACTCGGGTGGTCTTGGGAGGCGAAGGATCGGGGACCTAATCCCAGCTTCCCATTCACCAGCTCCAAGACCTCTCTGGGCCTCAGTGTCCCCGACAGAGATAGGGAGGATGAGCTCCGTCACAAAAGGAAGTGGTTTTTTGCTGGCCAGGGCCGAGGTGCCCGGGAGCCTTCTCAGGGGGAGACAGAGGCACGGCCAGGGGGTGTGAGTGAGATGGTCCCCCAGTGCAGCTCTCCCCTCCAGCCTCTGGTCCCACGGTCTCACGGCCCCAGGTTCGGGATGTGGAGGTTTCAGTCAGAAGCGGAGTCTGGGCCCCTGCGAACTGAAAGGCTGGCCCAGGGCGGGAGGGCTGGATGAGGGGGGATGAGTATTCAGGGGACGGCCTCAGGGAAAAGGGAGGACACAGCCTTCCATGAGACCTCCAAGGCCCAGGCCCCCATCCTGGCCTCGCCTCTACCCTACTCTATGACCCTGGTCACACCTTGGCCCCGCTCCACCCTTCAGTGTCCTCATCAGACTGGAAACTGGGCTCGGTGGCCCTGTGGTACGGGACAGGTGGGCCGTCAGGTGGGATGCACGTGGTTTATTTTCATGGATTCACACACACTAGAAAAGCCCCTGGCCCCTTGCCGCATCCTCCTCCCCCCACCGAGGCTGGGTGCCTCCCACGTGAAAGGGGAGTAACACTGAGGGGCAGACAAAGATGCGGGGCATGGGTGGGGGGCCAGAGGTCTGGGCCCCCAGCCTCCCACATGTGCCATTCGGAGCCCCTCGAGTGCACGAATAAATAACTCGGGCCGCCCCAGTGCCGGCCTCACTCCTCGCTGTCCAGCTTGAGGCTGATGCTTCGGGGCTTGCCTCGGGCCAGGGTGCTGGGCGGTGTCCCCGGGCTCTCCCGCTCCACCTGACTGGGCCCTCTGGAGCGAAGCAGCTGGCTCTGCTTGCGGAGGAAGTCCACAGGGGCAGCCCCCCCATAGCTGCTCTTGGCCAGGGCGGCCCTGGAGGGTCCCGTGGGGGCATGAGGGTGGGAGCCGGCCTCCAGTTGGCCCAGGTGGGCCACGTAGCCATCAGACAGGAACTGTGGGCAGAGATGGGTAGGGATGAGGGCACCGTGGGCCTCAGGCCCACACGCAGCCCTCACCTGTCCCCGTCCCCCAGGCTCGTGGGCAGTGCTGGCAGCATTCTAGGGCTGGCACAGCCTGACCCAGTGTCTTCTCTCAGCAGATAGGAACCCCAGACTGGGAGCCAGAGCACCCTGGCTGTACTCCTATCTCTGCTCCTCTCCGAGCTTCAGGTTCCTGGAAGCTTGGCGGGAAGTAACAGCCTCTGACAGTAAGCACTTGCCCTGTTCCACCTCTGTGCACACTAAGCGATGATGTTCATGAAAGCTGTGGCGGTTGGTGCCATTTCATCATTTCCGTTCTACAGACAGGAAATTGAGGCTCAGGAAGCTCAAGGTCCATGGCCAGGGCCATGCCAGGGTGGATACGAACACTCAAGGTCTTGAGCACACTCCCCGCCTGTTATGTATCCCTGCCCAGCAGCTCCAAGCTGTTTATGACTCCTGTCCCAGGAGGAGCCCAGTCCCCTGAGGGCAGCTGGCCCCTTGTGTAGCCGTCCCGGTCAGGTGCTTCTTCACACAGGTGGTCTTCACGGCCTCACACCCAGGCTCCACTCCCCTGCCAGCTCCCAATCCCGGCCTGTACTTGGCTCTCACCTGGCACTGAGCTTGCAGCTTCCGCACGGCACGGCCCACGATGTAGGTCTGGCTCGGGGGCAGGCCCAGCGCCGCGTATACGGCCACGTCTTTGGGGGACCCGTAGCCGGCCACGATGTTCAGTTCTACCTGCGGTGGGAGAAGCCAGTCGGCCACCCCAGGGGGCGGGGCCGCGAGACCGGGGTGGGTCTCCAGGGTCAGATTACTTAGGGGCGGGGCTAGCCGACAGAGGCGGGGCCGCAGGGGGCTTAAGTCACCAGGCCCCGACCAGGGGTCTCTCGACCACTAGGGGGCCGGACCCTCGGGGCCTCTCTTGCCAGGTAGGGTCCCGGGCCCTTGGGGGTGGGGCCAGACAGGCCTGCGCAAGCCCTACAGCCCCGGGCCGGGATGAGGGCGGGGGGGCGGGACCCTCCCCAGGCGCACCTCCTGCACCAGGCTCTGCAGAAACATCGCCTTCTGGCGCAGTGGGTCGTGGGTGAGGCCATCGCAGAAGGAGACGACGCCGTGGGGAAAGTTGTGCTGCGACAGCCAGGCCACCACGCGGTGCTTCTGCATGTCGGGCCGGCCCGTTACGTACACGATCAGGTAGCCGGCGTCCTGCCAGTGCCTGCGGGGTGGGCCGGCGGTCAGTTCCGCCTCCGAGGGTGGGGTCGGTCACCGCGGCCGGCCGGGTGGCACCGCTCCTACCTGACCACATCCACCGCGCCGGCGCGCACCTTGGGGTCGCTGCCCATGATGGAGACGCTGGCGGTGAAGGAGCCGTCGATGCTGAAGACCACGGCCTCTGTGCCGCGGGCCACCACGGTCAGGCAGCACTCGGCGTACGTGTGGTCGCCCCTGCGGCCCACGAACAGTGTGAGCGGCGCGGGGCGCGGGTCGAGGCCTGGCGGAGCCCCGACCCGCAGAGGCCCCGGCCCGCCTGGCGCTCACCTGACCACCATGCGCACCGGGTAGACGCCGATGCCCAGCGCGCGCTCCAGGGGCACCGAGAAGGTGAGGCGGCCGGAGCTGTTAGTGACCTCGGTGCCGAAGTGGATCCACTTGCCTGACAGCGGCTGCGTCATGATGTAGACGTCCACCTGGTGGGGAGAGCGGGCGAGAGGGCCCACGGGGCGGAGCCTGAGTGGAGGAGGCTCTGGGCGGGGACCGAGAGTTCCCCGTGGGCGCGAGGTCCGCTCGAGGGGTGCGGGTCTGCCCGGGGCCCAGGCCCCCGTGTCCTGACCTTCTCTCCGGTGAGCGTGACTACGTCCAAGGGCCCGTACATGAAGCGCCCGTTCAGCACCTGGGGGCGGCCCTCGCACACCACTGTGTCGCTTGCCCGGTGGTTGGAAGTGACATTCTGGCGAGAGGAGACGGCGTGAGACCGCGGCCGGGAGACGACCGGATTGCAGGAGCAGCTGCTGAGGGGGACCCTGGCCCAGATGGGGGCGGGGCCTCTGCAGGAGGCGCGAGGCCCGAGCGGTGGGCGCTTTTCCGGCCCCGACCGGAGGTCACGAGTGCCCGTATGTGTGGACTTCGGCTCCCAGGGGTAGGAGCCGTGACAGGACGGGATGTAGAATGAGGCCGGATGCGGAGGGCTCGGATCCGAGGTCCGAATTAGCAGCGGAACGGGAGGAGGTTCCAGGTTCCCAGGGGCGGGGCCGAGACTCGAGGGGGCGGGGCCGGGACTGCAGGGGGCTGGACTGCCCCCGGGGAGGTCCGGGGAAGGTAGCGCTGGGGCGGGGGCGATGCTGCCGAGGGAGGGCTGGGCCGCTCGCCCCAGGATCCCCAGCGGACCCGCGGGGGCGGGGACATACCCGGATCTTGACTTGCGTGCGTTTGCGCTGCCACTTCTCTCTGGGGAAGGCCGGGCTGTAGATGGACGGCTCCTCGCACTCGGTCAGCTGTGGCTGCTCCTTCTCGATCACCTGTGCACGCGAGGCCACGTGACCGGGGAACCTGGGTCTGCCCCTCCTCTGGCCGGCGGCTCCCCACCCTTGTCCAGTGCTCATCGCCCACCCTGTGTGCCCGATCCCCGAGCCCACCTGGCGCAGGATGAAGGCCACCACATCAGCCGACTCCCAGTAGCTGGCGTGGAAGAGGTGAGGCAGCGTGACGGTGGGGAAGGCGGTGAGCGCCTCGGGGCAGTACAGCGAGTAGTCAATCCGCTTCGTCCCCCACCAGCGCTCCAGGACTGCACGGCCACGTTGGGCAGTGAGTCAGGGGTGCAGGGGTGGCCTCCCACCTCGTGCCCACGTGTCTGGCCCCTGGGTACTCTTTCCTCCCTCCTTTCTGCCAAGCCTGCTCTTTGCCAAGTTTGGGCTTGGGTACTGGGGCCCTCTCTTCCCAGAGCAAATGCTGGGGGCAAGGGTGTTTCCGCTGGGCTTTGGGAGGTAGAATAATCGTCCCCTCCCCAGGCTGGGTGGCTGGCTGACTTACTCTTAACCACCTCACCGGTGGTGCTGGGGGCAGCTGGCTGGGCCGGTGGATCAGTGCCTAACTCACTGCCCTTCCAGAAGGCACCGCTGGCAGAGGTGGGTGTCGAGGGCACCAACATCTCCAGCTCTTCCAGAAAGAGGCCTGAGTGAGTCTGCAGAGTGTCAGCTGGGGAAGGGGGGGCAAGCTGAGTGGTGGTCTGAGCCAGGCTGCCCTCCCGGCTTTCCATCTGGGGATTCCAGGACAGACTGGCCCTCACACCACCATCTTCCCCTCAGCCCTCCCTGCTCAGGTCTTGGCCGAGGCTGAAGTGCCCTCCATTTGGGTGGAAGTGAAAAGGGGAGGGCGTTCTCTCTTCTTATCTTCCCCTAACAGTCAACCGCATTCCTTCCATAATGCCTGCTACCACCAGCCCAGCGCAGGCCCATTTGTCTCACGGGCCAAATGGGTACCCACTTGCATGCCTACGTGAACATGCCCCCTACCAATATGTGTGTCTATGGATACACCCCTACAGGCGGATATAGCCCCGCATTGTGGCTATTCTCAGACACTGGCATCCCAGTGCCACTCTGGCTCCTCTCTTTAACCCAGCCGTCACCACTGCCCCCCACCCCTTGGCAGAGAATGTCAGAAGATCTTGGGGATCCAGACCTCACAGAGGGCCAGGGTAGAGCTCCTTGGTCCTGGGAGTGGTGACCTGAGAGGTTAGCAATGATATAGGAACCACCTCACATCCTCCTGGGGGAGGGGAGCCCATCCCTATCCCTCCCTGTTAGTGCCCTCCTCCTTCTCCCCTTTATCTTGGTTGGGGGCATACCCAGCAGCAGGGATGAGCCGTCTCCCAGGGGGAACTTCTGGTAGCGGGGCACGGCCAGTGGGGCGATAGCCTGGAACTTGGGGGCCAGCAAGGGCTCGAGGCGGGAGGCGCAGGGGTCGGCCGCATGGAAGAGGTTGTAGATCTGCTCACAGGCTGGACGCATCTGGGCCACTGGTACCCGGAAGATAAAGGAAGGAGGAGGTTCAGCTGGGCATGCTGGAAGGTAGGGGGTGTGGGAAGCAGCACCTGGCATGCTGGGTGACCCTGAGCCAGCACTTCCCGACCTGCACTCCCCGAGAGGTCACCAGGGTCCTGTTAAGCAGAGACAGGTGTCTCAGCTAAGAGGCGATCAGACCCTGCAACTGCTGACAGGGATTCAGGATGAAGCATTTCCTCTTGCCCGTCCGACCCCGGCTCACGCAGAGCGGCGTGTAGGGGCCTGAGTTCCTCCTGGTGCACTTTGGGAAACTTGGCCTTGGCAAGTCTCTGGGCCTCAAGTTCCCCTTCTCTAGCTAGGCCATTTAGTGTTCCATGAAGTATGGTGATAACACCAGCATCTTGCGTGTGACCAGAGAGACAGGGGAGGAACAGATGAAGGAAAAGGCGTGGCTGCCACCCCCACGCTGAAGGCTCACCCTCCAAGGCGGGCATCACGGTTTTGCGCAAAGCCAGCACCAGGCCCAGCGGGGAGCCAAAGAGGAAGAAGCCGGAGACCTTGAAGTCAAGGCGGGCAGCGCTGGTGGGGCCATCGGGAGCCTCAGAAGTGGCAGCAGGGGGGCAGGAGGCTGTGCTTGCCCGCCTGGGCTCCCCGGAGGAGGTGGTGGAGGGGGCGGCCTGCAGGCTGTGGGGGGGTGGGGAGGGGTGCTCAGTGCTGCCGCCCCCACAGCCCAGCACAAGCCCAGGGCAGGGGTGATGGGGCAGGAATGTCACCTGTTCTGAGCACCCTCGGGCTCAGGACTGGCCATGTCGCTGGGGGTGCGCTGGGCAGGCAGGGCTGAGGGTTCTGGGCTGGCCCGTCCCAGCCCCTCCACCCCATCTGCCAGGGGGTCCCGTACAGGGCCGACCTCCGGGGAGAGCAGCTCATTGTTCTAGACAGAACAGGGGACAGAAATATCCTTAGGGTTGGAGACGATTGGATTTCTACTTATTTGGAAGTGAGGAGAGAGGCTTGAAGGTTGGGCAGGGACTCAAGGGAAGAACTGGGGCAGAGCCCAAGAGGGGACAGAACGAGGCGGAAGGGAAGCTGCCTGAAGAGAAGTCATACTGCAGGGGCCGGGGTGCGGGGGTGGGGGGCAGAGACCGAGAGCTGGACAGACAGCCCCCTCCTGAGGAGGCAGGGTTCGGCCACACTGACCATGCTCCCTCGGCGGCTGCTGCCCCGGCTCCCGGTGCCCACGCTGGCACTGTGGCAGAGTGCGTCAAAGCCCAGGATTCCGCCGACGCCATCTCCGATCAGCACCACCTGATTGGGGAGAGTGGCGCCCTCAGGAGGACGGACGGACAGACGGACGGACGGAGGGCTCTAGCGGCAAGCTTCTCTGGAACATCCCCAGCTCCTGACCTGCCCGCAGAAGCCGGCACCCTCTGACGAGCGCAGGAAGGCAGCATAGGCCTGGTTGGTGCGGGCGATGACAGTGGCCACAGCGCCCTGGTATCGGGACGATGAGGTGGCCAGCAGTGGCAGGGCAGCCAGTGGAATGTGGTCCTGGGAGCGGGACAGGCTGTCACCGTCGTGGCTGTAGGGGCTCAGGCTGGAGGAGGAGGTGCGATGGGTGGGTGGGAGGGCCTCCGGGCCCCTCCACTGCCCCCTCCAAGTCCCCTCGGCCTGTTAGCAAGTCCCAGCTCTGCGGCGCCTTTGCGGGGAGCATCAGCCCCCAAGGGGCCTCTGTGACGGAGCCATTGCCTAGAAACCGAAGTCCAGCCCGGTGTGTGACTGGCCCGGGTGTCTGGCTTCCCCGCCTCCTCCCCCTTTCCTCACGGGCCTCTTTGGTCCCCGGAGCCCCCAGTGGCTATCTGCACCTTGAAGACCCTGGGCGGCCCCTGCCCTTCCACCCCTGACCAGTACTTGGAGACAAGGGCGTAGGCGGCAGCACAGATGGGAGGGCAGGGCACCAGACGCAGCGCCACGTGGCCCAGGGCCTCGGGGAAGTGGATTCGTGTGACAGCCTCAAAGGCCAGGCTCAGCGTCTGCACGTCCGCCTGCTTGGAGTTGGCATCTCCGGGGCCTGAGTCCAAGATGTTGCCACTGTGCAGGATGAGGAAGAGGGCGTGGACTGCGCACGCCTCGGCCCCCAGCTCCCCGGCTCCGTCTGGGCCCTGTGGGGCACAATGGGGGGCCAGGGGTGTCAGAGCAGTAGCCTGCCTGGTGGGGGGGCGCAGAACTGCAGATGTGGGGAAGCCGGCCGTACTCACCTCTGAGTCCCTGGGTGCTCGGGCCCCATCCCCAATGTCTTTGGTGGCCTCGGTTCCGGGGTCTATAGGACAGGGGGTAGCCAGTGAAGGTGACTGAGGGGCCTGCGGGGGGGCCCCTCGTCTGGCACTTCGGGGACCCTTGCTTTGCTGTCTGCCTCTTCCTCTGACCTCTCTCACCAGGCTCTCATGGGACATTTCGTGTTTCTGGGCCTTTGCACATGTTCGTCCTGCTGCTGTGAAGGACGGCTCCTCCCCACAATGCCTGTCTGCCTGGAAAATTCCTTCTAATTTTTTAACCTTTTTAAAATTTATTTTTGAGAGAGAGAGACACAGCGTGAGCAGGGGAGGGTCAGAGAGAGAGGGAGACACAGAATCCGAAGGCAGGCTCCAGGCTCTGAGCTGTCAGCACAGAGCCCGATGCGGGGCTCGAACCCACGAACCGTGAGATCATGACCTGAGCCGAAGGCGGATGCTTAACTGACTGATTCACCCAGGTGCGCCCAGAAAATTCCTTCGAATCCTGCCCTGTCCGGTATGGTGGCCACTAGCCACATGTGCCCATTTAAATGGGAAGGAATTAAAGTACAATACAAATTTCAGCTCCTCAGTCACACGAGCCTCATTTCACACGTGGCTAGCGGCTAGAGGATTTCCGTCATCGCCGAAAGTTCTGTGGGACAGGGCTGGTGCAATCCTTCACAATCCAGCTTAGACCTCACCTCCCACGTGAAGCCTTCCCGGACTCCAAATTCATTCCTCCATTTTTTGTGCTACGTCTGAACTTGGGGTACCCTCTAACCACCCATCTATCTCCGCCTATCTGCTCATTATTCACCTGATATTCAGTGCACGCCCTCTCTGGATTGACGCTCAACTTAGGGCCCCATTAAGCTTAGGACTGGGCTGTTCTGAGTGCCCGCCGCATGCAGGGTGCTGGTGGCTGGCAGTCTTTACCTGGGGTCCCTTCAGCCTCCACGGGGGAGGCAAAAGCGTCAATGAAGTCACTGGAGTTCCACTTGGTCATCTCCTTGGGGAAGACCTCGTCACTGTCCGAGAAGCCTTCTACAAGGACAGGGGGCTGTGTCACGGGCCGGTAGGAGCTGCTCAGGGACACCCCCGCCCCCAGCAGGGCCGAGGTGCTGACCGTGGGCATCAAAGAACTCCTCCTCGGAGCTGTTCTCAGAGTCTCTGGCGATGTTCTGCATCCGCCACTCGGACAGGCTCTGGGGAGACACGCCCCCTGCAGGGCCACATCAGTCTCAGCCTGGAGTCCAGCCCGAGGGCGGCTCCCTCCCTTCCCGGTGCCCCAGCCTCACCTCCGTGCTGGGATGAGTAGGAAGAACGGGAAGATGAGGACCACTGCTTGCCGAAACTGGCATCGGGCGAGGCATCGGGGCCGGGGGGTGCCTCGGGCCCATCGGGGGTGCCAGCGTGGCTGGCCGCAGCCCGGGCCTCGACACTAGGCTTCCCAGGGCCCTGGGCTTCGGGCCCCTCACTGCCCGTGTTGCACTTGGCCATGCGCTGTGCCAACATGCGGGCAGTCTCTTCCTCCAATGCCCGGATGTCAGCCATGCTCAGCTCCGTCCATTCATCCTGCCAGCACCAGGCCTGGCGGTGGGCCCGTAGCATCACCCGACGCAGACCTGCAGGTGCCCAGGCGTCAAAACCATGCCCCTCAGCCCGAGTTTCCCTGCCATTGTCTCCCCCCCCACCCCCCGCTGCCCCGGGCAGCCATATTCCCAGCTCTCTACAGTGGGTGATGGCTCCCATGGGCACACCACCCACCCAGAGCCACGGAGTAGGACAAGGCTGGTGCCATCCAGGAGATGGGAGTAGAAACTGGGGCATTTGTCCCCAGCTCTGAGCACAAACCCAACCCCAACACTCTGGGCAGCTGGGACCAAGCCTGCTTCTTGCTGTCTCTCAGTTGGCTTCCCGCTGACATCTTCAGAGAAGTTAACAGTCAAGGCATTAACAGTTAATGAAATTGTTGATAGTTAATGAAGGCGTTAATAGTTAATGGAAGTGTTGGCGCTTAATGAAGTTTGTAGTGAAAGATGATACCCATTCTGGGATGTTTTCATCTTAAGCACAGGAATAAAGTTAGAAGCTTCAATATCTAGGAAATAAATTAATAATGGCTGGATTATAATTATAAACTTCTGGAGGGAAATCTATCAGAATCTGACTAGCGGGGATATCTGTGGGTGATTTCATTTTCTTATTTGTGCTTTTCGGTATTTTTACAAATGCAAGACCAGGAGCCTAGATTATTCCCTAAGCTAAATACCGTCATGTGTAAGATGGGAAGCACAGCTCCCACTCGGTAGGGGTGTCAGGGTGTTAGAGGATATCTTGCATGAGAAGTGATTGGCAAAGGAACTCGCGTGTTGTGAATGCTCAGTCAGTGTTAGCTCTTAATACCTGGCCCCGCCTCCTGCTCATTCACAGAAGGGAAAATGAAGGTGCAGACATGCCAAGTAGCTCACTGGAGGTCCCGGGGAGCCCAGGACCCCAGGGGCCCCCATCCGGGATTCTTCCGTCTGCAGGTGGCCCACCCTCAGAGCTGGGGGCTGGGGGCAGGGCAGGGCTGAGCTGAGGGGGCTGTGGGGTTAGGAGGGTTAGGAGGGTGAGAAGGGGAGCTGGGAGCTGGGAGTGGGAGGGACCCCAAGAGGCTGAGTCAGAGTCACAGCCTGTACTTGTTAGTGTGTTGCTGGTTAGGGCTGCTGACCCTTCCGAGAGTTTCTAAGTCTCCCCTGGCCCACTAGAACGTTGGAGAATCCTGGAAGCCTAACGGATGAAAAGCAGCATCTCTGAATGTCAGAGCCTGCGTGGACCTCAGAGCTCGTGTCCCCAGCTGCTTGCCCTCCTGACTCTCACCTGTACCTCAAGGCTAGGCTCCCCTGACCCCCAGCCAAGCTGTGCCACTCCCCTGTGCCTCAGTGCCACCATATCAGGTGGAAATGATGGCTTTACGCTTCTGTGTCCCCAGTCGACAGGGAGCGTCCCTGGTGCATGCTGGGTAAAGGGAGCCCCCTGCGGCCCGGTGCTCACCGACATCATGGATGAACTGTTCGATCTTGGCCTGCATGCCCCAGTAGCGGAACTCGACCTTGCACAGCTTATAGGCACACATGAGGGGCCCTGTCTGGGCCGCTGTGCGAGCCCAGTCATCGGCCAACGGTCCCCGGCCCGTCTTGGCTGAGCGGTACAGCCGGGGGTCCTCTTCTGCCTTGTATTCTCCTGGGGCCACCGCATCCCGCACGATGTCGATGGTATCTGAGGGGGGTCCAGCGGCACTGAGCAACACCGGCCCCCTCCGCCCCTGCCCCACCCCCCTTCCCCGGAGCCAGGCAGCCAAGGCCAGGAGAGAGCCTGGGGCTTGTCAGAGGCTGCCCACTGAGGTGGCAGGTGGCCTGAGAGGGGCTCTAGGGTCCCCTTGCCGGCCCCAGGCCTCACCCAGGATGCGCTGTCTCCTCTCCGCTCCACTCAGGTTGAAGACATTCGGCTGCTGCCCCCCATCGGGCAGGTAATAAGTCTCTATTTCAATGGAGAATTTCTCCACAAAGGGGCAGGTGTACCTGGGCACAGGGCAGGGGTGAGGGTCACTACTGTGCCCATTAGGGCTGCCCTCCCTGTAGCCCCAGGCCTGCCCCACCCACTCACCGAGTTCGGGTGTAGGGATAGGCATTCCAGGACTCCTCCTCCACCTGCAGGGCGGCCTTGGGCAGCAGCGCCCGGAACCAGCCTGGGATGTGGGAGCCCACGTGGTACACCTTGTGTGTGTACTGCCCACTGCCGCCGGGCCCGTCCGTGTAGGGCCGGTTGGCCAGGATCTCCACGCCACTGCCCTCACCGCTCGACTCCTCCCGGCTCTTTTTCTGCACCCAGGGCAGAACAGAATGGGCAGCGCGGCCCCATCTGAGCTCCCGGGGTCCCCCAGCTCGGCCTGGCCCCCTGCACAGTGCTGGAGTCCTGGTCCCAGCCTTCTCACCTCCCTGAAACTTGACCCTGGCCCCCTGCAGCTCCCTGGGGTCAGGACTGCAGCTGCTGTCCAGTCCTGCACAGGCTTGCAGCCCAGCACTCATTCGAGTATTGATTGTCTGGTCTATTCGAGGCATAATGGGATTATCTTAATTGGGACCTGTTGGTGAATAAAACAAAGACCCCTGCCTGCCCTGTGGGACTTCAGTTCTAGTGGAGGTGGGGGTGGGGGGACATAACAGAAGCCAAGTGACAGGGTCTATTAGAGGTGGGAAGTGTTATGGGAAAAAGAAAGTGTAGACTAAGGTAAGGGGTATTGGGTTGGGATTGCAATTATGACAGGACGATCAGGGAAAGGCTCACTGGGAAGATAACGTGACCACCATTTGAACCTGACTTTAGTGGGGGAGGGCAGGTGTGGAGTGCAGATGTGGGGTGGGGGGAGCTATTCGAGGCAGACGGGATGCCAGCTCGGGTTCCTGAGATGGGGGTGTGGTGTGTGCTCCAGGAGGCCGGGGAGGGTGGGCTGGAAGAATCAGGGAGATCCTCTGAGAACCTGACCCCAGTCCCCTCCCTCTCTGGGACCCCAATACCTGCTCCTGTCACATCCCTTGTAGCTTGAGAGCACTCAGATCCTGCCCTTTTATAGCTCTGGAGCCTGAACTTGGCCCACTCAACCCCCTGAGGCCCGATCCCGGCCCTCTTGTCTCCTCAGACCCTGACCCTCATTTCTGGGGGTGGGGGGACAGGTCTCCCTGAGGCCTTGCACCAACGCTCTTCTCCCCCTGAAAGCCTGCTCGGCCTCTCTCACAGTCCAAGTCCAAACCCCTACTTCGTGGGTCCCTACCTGCCCCTCTCTATCACAGTTTTGGAGTCTGATCCTCAGCCCGTCTCCCTGACCCCCTGGGGTTGTCAGGATCCTGCACCCTCCGGGGACCAGCTTCCAGTCTTCTCCACCACCTAGCACCCCTCCTGGCTCCCTGCCTCTCACTCCTGCCTCCTCGGGCGCTCCTGTGCCGCCAGCAAGGGATTAGGATTCTAAGGAGGATTAAAGGAGATCAGAAGCGGGCTGAGCGTCAACCAGCCAGCAGCTGGGGCCCTTGGGGGATGGGGAGGCGCCACCAGGCCCTTCTGTCCCCTTTCCCACCGCCGCCCCCCTCCCCGCATTGGAAGGGGGACTTCTCTGTCCTCCCCAGGCTCTGAGTCCTTCTAAGCCCCAGAGCCGGGCTGAGGGGGGTTGAGCCGGCCCGGCCCCTCGTCCCAGGTGCGGCCTGCGCGCTCCTGCCGCGACCCCCATCTCGAAGTGCGGCCCCCTTAGGCTCCCGCTTCCCAGCGCCCTCACCTGGATCATGTAGAGCTGGGCCACCTGGTACTCATCCAGGCTCATGGGAAGCAGAATGTGGTACTCCTTGATGAGCATCCTGAAGGTGCTCGGCCGGCCGCGCGCGGCCTCCGCTCCGCCTGGCGCAGGGCACGGCGCGCCAGTCAGTGCGGGGCGGCGGCGCGCGGCCCCGAGCCCTGCGCGCGGGCCGGAGGGCGCGGGCCGCGGGACCCCATGCCTGGGCCCGCCGCAGGGGAGGCAGAGGCGAGCCCAGCGCCGCCGGGGGCCGGCAAGCCGCAGCGAGGCTGAGCGCTGACCTCTTTTCCGCGCGGCCCCCGTCCCCCCCCCTCCCCGCCGCCCGCCCGTCGCCACGGCAACCGCGCGCTGACGCGGGCCCCCCGGAGCGGCAGGCGCGGGCCGGCGGGCTAGCGGGCCGGCCTCGCCTCTCCAGCCGCGGCGGTGTCCTGAGTCCCCCTCAGAGCCGCATCCCTCGGGGACCCGCCCCCGGGAGCCCCGGTCCCCTCCTTCCCGGCCCGCCTTCCACAAGCAGCCCCTCGGGGCCCGCCCCCTGCATCCCTTTCCCCTAGCGGTGGGGTCGCGTGCCCCCCACGCTCAGCCAGCCACTTGTCCCCCGGGGGTGTCTCCCCGCAGAGCAGCTCCGTGCGCCCCTCCGTGTAGCGCCTGTCAGTGTCCGCCACCCCCCGCACCCGAACCTACCTTCCAGGACCAGATAACTAACCCCTCCGGCCCCCAGACCTGCCTTCCCCATTCTGCCCCGCAGCCCCGTCCTCGACTTCCCCGCCCCAGCATCCTTCCTGGACCCCCGGCACACGTCTGTGCAGCCACCCCCGTCATCCTTCCCGGGCTGACCCCTCTTCGAGCTGAGGCGGGAGTGGCTCCACCGGGTATCCCACGGGCCCCGACCCGGGGAGACCCGCTCCGCCCACCTGCGCCCCGGTTCCGCGCTACAGGCACCCCTCCCACCTCCCCACCGCGCACCCAGCGAGCGGGCGAGAGGCCCCATTGTCCCCACTTCCCTCTGCTCCCCGGCGTCCCCGTCCCCAGCCGCGTTCTTGGCCCGCCCGCCGACGTCCCGGCTCACCTCTAGTCTAGGGCGGGCGCCCCTCACCCGGTACGGGCGGCGGCGGATGGGCCGCGGGTCGGAGGCCGGAGCACCCCCAGCCCCAGCCTCGGGTTCCAGCAGTGGCCGGACCCTCTGGAGGCGCAGCGCGGGCCCATGGCCCCGACCTTCCTCCGGGTCCTGCCGCCGGCGCCCCTGCTGTCCCTCCCCGCCGCCCGCCGCGTCACGGCGGCCGCCCCGCCCCTTTCCTGGGCCCCGCTGGCCCTCCCCACTTCTGCGGGGTCCCCGCAGCCCCGCCCGCGGCGGCGGAGGGCGGCCCCTGCCTTCCTTCCCCAGGGCGGCAGGGGAAGAGGCAGTTAGTTCTCCAAATGCTGGCGTTTTGCTCCCTCCGTGTTCTTTGGGATCCCCTGAACGCTTCCTGTCTCCACCCGGCCCAGCCCGCCGGTGTGCCTCGGAAACACCGCAGCACCCACCCCCATTCTTGCCAGCCCTCGGGCCGGGGACCCAGGGTAGGGGAAATGCCGCGCGGCCTCCAAAGTCTGGCGAGAAGCTGGTCTAAGACTTGCCTGTCCCTAGGGGGTGGGGTTCCCGCGCCCCAGGCCTCTAGGGTCATTGAGCTCTACGCCTCCGAAGCCGTGGTCTAGCCCCTGAATGGGGCCCCATGGCCTTCCCCACTGATACCTTCCGGGTCCACAAGTCTGGCCAACCGTACCCTGGGCAAAGGCTGAGACACCTGAGGGCTGGGCTCGTGGGGCCACACCCTGCAGGCTAGAAGGCGCTGGGACCGTGGATGGCAGCACCAAGCAGGGTCTCACCCATTTTGGAAGTCAGTCATTTGGGTCTGCTTCGCAGGGGCTGCGGGGAGGGAAGCCGCAGCGCGCGCTCTCCGCGGAGGAGTCAGGATGTGTTGGGGAGCCTCCCATGGCTGATTCGGTTTAAGACGTTAGGGCATTAGGGCATGTGAGGGCCTGGCTTACAAGAACTGACATTTCCACCCTGCCAGACATCACGGCCAATCCAGGGAAAGCAGCCTCTAGGCCCAGCCGGAGACAGTGCCCTCCAGCCGCGGAGGCTGCCAAGGCCCTGCGCTGCCCCCTGGTGGCACCCTGTGTAGGAGGGCAGGGCTCCCAGCTACTCAAGTTCAACCCTTTCCACTACTTACACCTGAAGGCTGAGGGCTGGAGAAGGGCAGGGTTCCCACCAAAGTCGAGGGACAGACAGCAGGGGCCAGGCCGGGCCGGGCTGCCCTCGCTCCCACCACTGCACCGACCCTCTCCCCTCTGTGAGTCTCCTCTTTCCCAATTTCCGCCTGGCTTTGCGGAAGTACCAGACTCAGAAAGACTAAGAGATGAGAGAACAACTCCAAAGTATCTTTTATTTATACAAAAAGGGCATATTTAGCAAAAGACACTGAAAAAAGAGTCGCTATGGCCCAGGAGACAAGGCAGGGAGGTGAGAGGCCTTCGGAGGCCCGGCCAGGGGACGAGTCTGGGAAGAGTGGTGAAAAGTCCCGGGTGAGTGCCGAGTGGTGGGGGCCACAGAAGGGAGAAAGCTCCAGCGGATCAACACTGTTGGCAGGTCATGGGTGGGACTCACAGTGACCTCGCTGCTAACTCTTGAAAGAGTCCCAGTTAGTGCCGCCGACTGGAGTCGAGAGCCGCCCCCTGGTTCCTGGAGGGCACCCACCAAGGGAGACAGGACAGGAAGACCAGGCTGGGAAGTGCAACTCGGGGTGAAGGCCAGGGAGAAGCAGGTGCTCTGCAGTGGCCGGGAAAGGTCCAGACTCGGAGGCGCAGTCGCGTCCTGTTACGTGCGGGCGTTCCGCTCTGTCTCTGCCAGGCACTCTCTGACCAGGGCCCGGGCATGGATGATGCCTGAGGTGGGGACGCGCAAGTAACGCACAGCGACCCTCCACAGTGTCGCCCCCACCCCCCAGCGGAAGACCCCTCCCTCTCTGCCCCCCGTCAGTGAGAAGGACAAGGGGCTGTAATCTAACGAGGGGCCTCATAAGATGAGAGACGTGGCTAATCCTCAAAATTTGCCTTGTTGAAATACAAACGCCCCGGTCCTTCCCCAAAAGCTGACTCAATTTCAACTGCATTCAGAACACCTCTCTGGATAGTGACAGTCGCCCTTGTCTAGGCTTGGCTCAGGTGGCCTGCGGATGTCCTTCCCTTCCTAATGGAGTGTCCGGTGTTCGGCTCTTGCACAGGGAGGGCGAAGGCCTCACTCACCTCTCTTGAGGCGCTCCATGGCGCTCTTGCTGCCGGCATAGGTCGGCCGGATCTCTTTGCCCATCTCCTCTATGACCGACAGCAGGTCCGTGTAGGTGCTCTGGGAGCCCTGGGCGCCCGGTGGCTTCATTGCCTAAGTCAAAAGAGGACAGGGCGATGAACTCAGGCTCCGAGGGGACCTCCAGTCCCCATCCAGGGGCGATCCCTCAGCCCCACTCACCTGCACGTAACCCATGGAGGGCGGTCCGAAGTCGTTAAACAGGGGTCTGAAAGGGGCAGCGGCTCCCGGCACCGAGCCCGACGGCGACGGGACACTTCCGGCTGCAACACGCGCGAGTAAGAGGTCAGCGCGGGGCCAGGACGCCTCCTCTCAGCGTTCCAAGCCCCCGACCGGAGTCGCCCGGTTCCCTCCAAAGGGACGCTTCACTTCAGGCGCTCAACTTCAGGGACAAACACCTCCCCCTGCGCTCCACCAACCAGCCCTTACGTGACCACGCCCACTTCACAGGCCAGCAAACTGAGGCTCAGCGAGGGTAGGCGGCAGGCCCAGGGTTGCAGAACTCAGGCCGTCTTCTCGACCACCCGGGCAGGTGAGCAGGGGTAGAGCTGGAGCCTCACCTGTAGGGACCGGGGTGCCGGGTCCAGGGGTGCTGGAGCCGGGGGTGCTGCTGGGGGCGGGGGCGATGGGCTTGTAGGACATCCCCAACTCTCGGGTGCGGCGGACGCCGGCCGGCCGCTCCTCCGGGGTTGGCTGCTTGGCCGCTCAGCCGCGCTCTGATTGGTAAACCGGCCGCACGCCCCTGGTAAATAGAGCTCAGGCCGGAAGGGTAGGCGGGCACGAACGCTCTCTCACTCCCTATTGGTGCGCGAAGATGTCACTCGAGCCTCCTCATTGGCCGAGACCGGCCCCAACAGGCCGCAACCGCTGCTGATTGGCCTCCGCCTTTCGGGGCTCGCACCTGTCTGCTCCGGATTGGGCGGTGGCTGACGCCCTACGCAATTGGCGAGTTCGCGGTCCAGGCCGGCGCGCTCTCAATCCGATTAGTCCCAGGGCCCGAGAGGCGGGGCCTCGGAAGCCGGGACCCTGGTCCGGTCCGCCGCGGTTCACGCGGAGGGGTCTTCCCGGCGCGGGCGCCGCCCTGACGCTCCCTTCGCGCTGTTTTGGACGTCAGCCTCGCGCCGCCTGGTCTCGGTCCAGCTGGGGCTGTTACTGCCGCCGCCGCCACCGACCGCGCCTTTCCACCGCTCTGGGTGCCGGAGGACGCAGGGCTTTGACGTTCGGAGCCCTGCGTCTCACCCCGTGCGCTTTTACGTCACCTTTCACCGGTTCGACACCCTTTCCCCGGTCCGCGCATGCGCCCTCCTCCTAAAGCCTCCGTTTGTTCCTATGGCAACGGGTCCCTCCCCGAAGCAACTACCGCGCTTCTGCTTCTCGTTTGCCTAGTCGTCAAGTCTAGGCTGGGGTTAGGTGCGAGGGCAACCTCAGAGACCCCTCAGCCTGGCCCCCCGAGCCCCCATGCCCGGTGCCGCGTACTGACAACGGCAGGAGCAGCTCGCCTCCGTCGGCTACTCACTGCGCGTCGCGCCCTTGTCCCAAACCGATGATGAGAGTATCGACTGGGGTAGAATTAGCTGATGGTTCGAGTCTCACACTACCCCCCACCAGCGATTTCCTCCTGAGCAGGTTACTCACCTCAGCATGCTTGGGTTTCCCCAGCTTCAGGATGCGGACGCTAGTAACAGCTGTGTTAGAGGGTCGTTGTGTGGATAAATGAATATTCATTCTCCTCTTTATCCACATCTCTACCCAGACCCCTCCCCTCAAATCTCAGTCCTCATAACCCTGATCCTAGACTCTCCTCCAAACACTAACCCTTTCTCCCAGGCTGCTTTTCCTCTAAACTTTTCTGGCTTTGTGTGCCCCCTCGTGCCCCAGGTCTGTAGCTTTTCCTCATCCCCAGGACATTCATTCATTCATTCATTCATTCATTCAACAGACATTTCTCTGACTCTCTCCTCCGTCCCAGGCCTAGTGCTGGACACTGATTATATGGAAACGAACTGGCCACGGCGGCTTCTGTCCTCACGGCGCTCCTGGTCTCAGGGAGGGACGGACAGGGAAGCGGAGGCACGCAGTACAGTAAGACAACGTGAAGACAAAGGGTGCGTTGGAATTTAGAGGCAGGAACCTGCTTGGTGACATCACAGAAGTCTTCCCAGAGCAAGTGGCATTCAGCTGGTGAATGAACAAATAAACTGTGATGTATCCATATAATGAACTGTTATTCAGCAGTAAAAGGAAATCATCTATCGAGCCATGAAAAGACACGGAGAGACGTATTGCTAAGCGGAAGAAGCCAGTCTGAAAAAGCCAGGGGTGATGAGGGGTAGAATTAAGTAGCTGAACAAGGGATGTTTTCAATAATTGTTTAAAACTTGGCTTATGTATTTTTTATAATGTTCTTTCGTATTTAAATTTTTTTTTTTTTAATGTTGGGGCGCCTGGGTGACTCAGTCGGTCAAGTGTCTGACTTCGGCTCAGGTCATGATCTGACGGTTCGTGGGTTCGAGCGCCGTGTCAGGCTCTGTGCTGACAGCTGGCTCAGAGCCTGGAACTGTCTTCGGATTCTGTGTCTCCCTCTGTCTCTCTGACCCTCCCCTGCTCACGCTGTCTCTCTCTCTCTCTCAAAAATAAAAACATTACAAAAATGTTTATTTTTGAGAGAGAGGGAGAGAGAGAGAGAGAGAGAGGGAGAGAGAGAGAGAGAGAGAGAGAGAGAGAGAACACAAGTGGGGGAGGGGCAGAGAGAGACAGGGAGACACAGAATTCAAAGCAGGTTCCAGGCTCTGAGCTGAAAGCACAGAACCCAATGCGGGGCTCGAACCCATGAACCGTGAGGTCATGACCTGAGCCGAAGTCAGATGCTCAACTGACTGAGCCACCCAGGTGCCCCTATTTACGTATTTTTGAGAGAAAGAGAGAGTGGACGTGGGACAGAGGGAGAGAGAGAGAGAGGATCCCACGCAGGCTCTGCAGTGTCAACACAGAGCTCTACGTGGGGCTCGAACTCACGAACCGTGAGATCATGACCTGAGCTGAAATCAAGAGTCGGACGCTTAACCGACTGAGCCACCGGGCGCCCTGGATTTTTTTTTTTTTTTTAAGTAGGCTTCACACCCAGTTTGGAGCCCAATGCTGGGTTTGAACTCATGACCCTGAGATCAAGACCAGAGCTGAGATCAACAGTGAGATGTTCGGGGCGCCTGGGTGGCTCAGTCGGTTAAGCGTCCGACTTCGGCTCAGGTCGTGATCTCCCAGTTTGTGAGTTCGAGTCCCGCATCGGGCTCAGAGCCCGGAGCCTGCTTCGGATTCTGTGTCTCCCTCCCTCTCTGCCCCTCCCCTGCTCGTGCTCTGTCTCTCTCTGCCTCTCAAAAACAAGTAAACGGTAAGAAAAAAAAAATAGTGGGACGCTCAACTGACCGAGCCACCCAGTCGCCCTGGGGATTCTCTTTTTTAAGGCACTGGAACTATTCTGTATGATACCGTAATGGTGGATACACGATATTAAGCATCGGTCATAATGCTTTATGCAAACTTCTAAGAATCATTTAGGAGATCAGGGGATCCCAGGATGGAATGAAGAATGTGACGAAGGAACGAGCTGTTTTACAAATGTACGAGATGGCCTCGCTGAAGGGGTGGGGGGATACGGTGCTAATCTGGAAACGAGTGGAATCTGTGACAAGGAAGGCAAAGGAGCTACAAGTGAGCCCTGTAGCCCAGTCGAAGCGGTTTCCTGTGGGCGTGGGCGTTAGCAGCTCTAAAACCACTGCACATGCACACGGGAATTGAAAAGTAAGTAAATGAAGATGGATGATTTCTTATTTTTGGAATGAGAAGTTCCTTGTAAGCAGGGGGAGGAGGCTGGCATGATCCACGTGACGCTGAGTCGGAGACCTCGATATGAACTCGTGTTTCGCTCAATATAGATGCAGTAGGTTACATGCGGAAATATTTAAAAATTGTGTATACACAGGTTAGTATACACGCTTATCTGCTCTATCCGCTGAGAGGGCCTAGAAGCAATATAGCAGCCAGATCTTGGTTTCTTTTTTTTTAAGTTTTTTTTTTTTTTTAATGTTTATTTTTGAGCGGGGAGGGGCAGAGAGAGAGGGTGTCAGAATCTGAGGCGACAGAATCTGAGGCAGGCTCCAGGCTCCGGGCTGTCAGCACAGAGCCCGACGCGGGGCTCGAACTCACGAACCGCGAGATCATGACCTGAGCCCAAGTCGGACGCTTCACCGACTGAGTCACCCAGGCGCCCCGAGACCCTGTCCTTAATGAGGTGGATTCTAACCCCTCACCCCTTAAGTATGGGCTATGCAGAGTGGCTTTCTTCCAGAGAATGTAGTATGTAATGGGAGAATGAAAAAGTAATTTTATAGTAGAGAAACCTGACCAATACTACCTCAAGCCAGATGATCAAGGTCAACGTCAACAGTGAGGTCATGTTGATGCTACGTACCCTTGATGTGACGGGATGAGCGGGGGACTTTACCTCTGTGGTCTTCCTCCTGCAAACCCATAACCCCAGACTGATCTTGAGAGGAACATCAGACAAATCCCAATTTAGGGACATTCCATAAAATACCTGACCAGTGTTCCTTAAAACTGTCAAGATCATAAAAACAAAAACAACACACACAAAAAAAAAAAGAAAAAAGAAAACAAGAGAAGTCTGAGAAACTATCACAACCAAGAGGAGTTTGAGGAGGCGTGATGCCTAATGTAATGTGGTGTCCAGAGTGGGATTCCGGCACAGCAAAAGGATAGGAGAAAAATTATGAAATCTGCATAAAATATGGATTTTAGCTAATAATAATGTGTCAGTGTTAGTTTATTAATTGCAATGAATGGACCGTTCTAACATAAGATATTAATAGAGTGTGATGGTTAATGTTAAGTGCCAACGTGCCTGGGTCCCAAATGCCCAGATGTTTGGTCAAACGTGACTTTGGGTGTGACCGCGAGGGTGTCTCTGGATGCAGTTAACATCCACTGAATTGGAGGACTGAGTAAAGAAGATGGCCCTTCCCATGGTGGATGGGTGGGCCTTATCCGATCAGTTGAAGACCCACATGGAACACAAAGGCTGAGTAAGAGGGAACTTGGCCTGCTTGAGTGTTGAGGCGGGACTTCGGTCTTCTGCCCTCAGACTAGAACCTGCAGCATGAACTCTGATGGCTCTCAGGCCTGCAGCACAGACTGTAACTAAACCACCATTCCCGGGGCTCTCCCACTTGCTGACCGTCTAGCTTGGGACTGCTCAGCACCTGCAATCACCTGAGCCAATTCCTTACAATAAATAGCTTCACACACACACACACACACACACACACACACACCTGTTGGTTCTGGTTCTCTGGAGGGCCTTGACTAACACACAGGAGAGGCTGGCAGGGGTGAAGTGTGTACGGGGACTCCCCATACGATCTTCAAGATAATTTCGTGAGCCCAGAACTGTTCTCAGTAAAAGGAGCGGATGTAACATCTTGACGTCGGTGACGGTTCCGAGTGCACACACATAAAAACTCACCGAGCTCATGTAGCATTTGTACACTTAGTGAATGCTGTAGTCAGTAGTCAAACTAAAGTGGATTTAATTGGGGCGCCTGGGTGGCTTGGTTGGTTGAGTGTCCGACTCTTGATTTTGGCTCAGGTCATGATCCCAGGGTCGTGGGATGGAGCCCCAAATCTGGCTCTGCACTGAGCCTGGAGTCTGCTTGGGATTCTGTCTCCCTCTGCCCCTCTCCCCTGTTTGCGTTCTCTCTCTATAACAAAAGAAAGAAGAATAAAGTGGCTTAATGTAAGTCTGACTTTACAGTTTCTTTTGGGAAATCAGAAGATCTCATAGCTCCCGCCTGCTCCAACTGGCAGCGGTCCATGGAGTTGGGTGGCAGGTGCCCCCATTAAGCAGAGAAGGGGCTTTAGGCTCAGCACAGTCTCTGCCCACTCCCTGTGCCCACCTCCCGGCCCTGGTCCCTGCTCCAGTGGTTACTTCGTCGGGACTTTCTGGGCCAGCAGCTTTTTGGGGGCAGGAAGGCATATAAGAGATTTGGGGGAGCTGTGGGCACTTTGAGAGCCAGCAGATACGAGGCAGCCAATTAAAACCCTCCCCCCTCCTGCCCCAACCACAGAGCCTGCCAGGCTGGGAGCCAGGGGGCAGCGGGAGGCAGACCCTGAGCAGGATTCTGGTCTTCCCCTGACGCACGTCCGGCACCACCCCCAGCCCCTGCAGAGGAGACGGGCGTCTCAGGCAGCGATGCCACCTGTGCCAGCCGGTTGAGGGGGGGGCCGGAGCGCCCGGAGAAGCTCTGGGGCTGGGCCGACTCTTCCTCGCCCCCAGGCCTGCCAGACCGGCAGGAGAGATCACCTAATTAACTATCAGGGATTAATTGGGATCTGCTGGGCACCTCGGTGTGCGGGCTCTGGGCTGGGCTGCCTGGCTTCTCGGTCCCAAGGCCGTCTTGCAGGCAGCAGCGATGGGGAAGACCAGGCGGGGGCGCTGCAAACTCTCACCCTTCCTGACCGAGAGGTCGGGGCTCACTCCGGCAGGTGGCAACAGCCTCGGCCCAGGCGGTGCTCTGCAAGGCAAGCCTTCGCTGCGGCTAGCGGAGCCCGAGGCCTTCTTGTTGGCACCATGATTTTAGAGTCCCGGGGCCTGGGTGTGAGTCCCACCTCTGCTTCATCCTAACTGTGTGTGACTCTATGCCAGCCCTCATCCTCCCGGAGCCTTCTGGTGCCGGGCGAAGGGGCTGGGCTAGTCTGGGGGCAGTGCGGGTGGTGGTGGTGGTGGTGCCCAGTTCCTGAACAGGAGTGTGGCAAAACGCAAGTAACGCTTTCGGAAGAATAATCTGGCAGCGCGTGCTGCAGGGGCTGGGCCGGGAGAGGTGGCAGTGGACCCGTGTGACCTCTGGCCAAGTTGCTTGGACTCAGCCTGTTGGTTTCCTCAGTTTGTAGAATGGGGCTCTGAAGACCCACGGGCAGTGCTGGAGTGAGGGGACATGTCATTCGGCTCCCCCAGGAAGTAGACCCTGAGACGGTCAGGAATGAGAGAGAGAGAGAGAGGAAGCAGGCCTGGGCAGGACAGCCTCTGAGCTGAGGCCCACCTGGCCTCCCCTCGGCTAACCCAAAGGGGAGCTTGAGGCAGAGACCACCGGGGAGAGGCAGACACGCCATCCTAGCCCCTGCCGTGCTCGGGCATTTGAGGCAGGAACCCCGAAGCTGATGTGTATCCAAAGGGGCCAAGAGCCAGAGCCTGTCTGCTCGCTCACTTCTCCCAGCTGATCTTCGAGCTCTTTCTCCCTCCCAGAGTACACGAGGTTGGCCTGGGAAAAGCCCTCACTCCCTCGCTCTACCCTCTACTCTAACCCTGGCCCTGGCAGGAGGCTTTTGGGATCCGGGCCCAGCGCACATCCCAGCTCTGGGAGAAGCAGGTGGCATTTACTCATCTAGGGACGTTTCCTGACACTTGCTCTGGGAGGGGCCCAGAATGCAGAGAGGGCCCCTGCCCACCTGAAGTTCACGGTCCGGGGGTCTTATAACCCAGGACTGAACTTTTTGGGGGCCAACTACCAGGTCCTCCGGGGTAAACAAGCGAGAGGTAAAAGCCATCCCCTCAGGCTCCAAGATTCTTTATTGTCAGAGAGACCAGGACAGGACCGGCAGCGGGGCTTGGTGGGGAAGTGGGGCTGAGGGGGAGGGCAGAGCAGGGACTTGCACACAGGCAGGGTAGGGAGGTGGTGGCGGGGGCGGGGGGGGGAGGTGTCAGCTGGCAGGCAGTGGCTGTGGTCCCAAGTCCTGTCTCCCGCCTCCAGCTTCCGTGCAGGCTCAGCGAGACATCATTCGCACAAACTCTGCCAGGACAAAGCCAAGGTTGCAGGTCTGGAATCTGGACCCCAGGAGGGGGGAGACCAATATATTGGCCTTGAGGTGGAAGGGAGGGCGGTCCAGGGCAGAGCCCTCGAGGGAGTCTTCTGGATCTGGTAGGGAATAGGCCTTCAGGCTAAGAAGAGGGCTTTGCTTGATGGACACAGCAAAACGAAGAAGCAACAACGACAACAGAAAACCCCAAACCTTGTAACTGAACCTGCTTTCCTCTTTGCTTTGGCTGCTAGGAAGCTCGGGAACGACTCTGGGGCCTACTTTGGAGAATTTCTACATACTGATTTTCTTCGGCGTCCTATCATCATTAACCCTTGCTTCCCCCCTGGGGGAACGCAGCGTGGAGGAAGAACTGGGTTCCGGTCAGCCCCGCCTGGCTTCAAATCGCGGCTCCATCCGCATCTTTTGCTGAGCGCTCCCGCCCTCCCGGGACTCTCTTGTCCAGCTTTCGGGAGGGGACGCAGAGTGCCCGGCACCCAGTAAGGAGGCTCCTTTTATCATTTATCCTTAATCTGTTAAAAACCTCCCAGGGTGTGCTGGCACTAAGTGTGCTGGGCAGTGGGCGGTACCTTCGAAGTCCACCAGGCCGTCCCCGTTGAGGTCAATGTCGCAGAGGATCTCGTCCACCTCCCGCTGGCTGAGGCGCTCCCCCAGCAGGGCCTTGAGGGCTGCCCGCAGCTCCCCCAAGCTGATGCAGCCATCCCCGTTGGTGTCAAACTGTGGCGGCGTTGGTCGAGGCGTTGAGTCCCCGACCAAATCCTTCCTTCATGCACAGCCCACCCGACGCCCCTCCCTCCCTCCAGCCCCTGCGGCCGCACCTCCCGAAAGGCGTCCCGGAGCTCCCTGACGCCAATCATGTCTGCTGTCTCCGCCAGCAGCTTGGGGCCCATCAGCTCCACGAAGTCCTCGAAGTCCACCTTTCCGCCACCTGGGGGCCATGCCCGTCAGAGACCCTGGGCAATCAGAGACCCCTGCACAGCCCTGGCCCTCCCTG
The DNA here is from genome assembly GCA_028646485.1 of Cryptoprocta ferox. Taxonomy (NCBI): domain Eukaryota; kingdom Metazoa; phylum Chordata; class Mammalia; order Carnivora; family Eupleridae; genus Cryptoprocta; species Cryptoprocta ferox. The sequence goes on along the minus strand of CM053575.1, from coordinate 4,723,501 downwards.
CCCTCCTCTCCTGGCCCGCGTCCCTCTCCCCACTAAATGGGTCCTTCCCTCTTCCTGGGCCCCCCACGAGCTGGATCACCTGGGCTTTCTGGTGGCTTTTCTTAACTTTTCTTGGAGAGTTTGGTTGGGCTTAAGTTCGGGGTCTGTGACCTTAGCCAAGTCACTTAAGCTTTCAGAGACTCAGTTTCCTCATCTACCAAGTGGGGATAATGGTCCTTGCCCTCCCCACCTTGTAGGGGATGGTGAGATTCTTCAAGGACAGAGAAAGCGCCTTGGGAATGACCAGGGTCCCCAGCACTGGGGGCCACCCTGTGTAGGCACCTCTGTTCCCTGGGCTGCCCGGCTGCTCAAGCCATGGCCATGGCCTCTGGGGAACTGGGGTCGGGGCAGGTCTGAGGCACATACTGATTTGCTGTGAAATCTCGATGAGCTCCATCTCCGTGGGCATGTAGCCCAGCGTCCGCATGCAGGCACCCAGCTCCCGGTAGCCGATGTAGCCGTCCCGGTCTCGGTCAAACTCCTGGAAGGCGACCTGCAGCTCTGCCGGGCAGGGAGGGGTCAGTCCTTCCCACTCGTCCCCCACCGCCCCACCCTCCGCCCGACCCCCACCTGGACCAGCTCACCCTTTGTTCTTCCTTTGGTCTAATCATTTCCTCCTTGTAAACATCAGTTTCTCTTTGCTGTCTCAGGGCCTTTGCATGTGCTATTTCTTTAATTCGTTCTTTCGACCAATATTTAAGGAGCATCTACTATGTGCCAAGCTCTGCTCTAGGTACTGGGGATAAGGCCGGCAAGCAGGCAGGAAGGGAGGGAGGGAGGGAGGAAGGCAGGAAGGCAGGAAGGCAGGAAGGAAGGGAGGGAGGAAGGAAGGAAGGAAAGAAGGGAGGGAGGAAGGAAGGGAGGGAGGCAGGCAGGAAGGAAGGGAAAGAAAGGAAACAATCCCTAACCTCATGGAGCTCCTAGAGCTCACATTCTGGAACACTCTCCCCTCTTCTGGTCTTTATGTCACCTACTCAAGAAAGTCTTCCCTCTAAATTCGGTCCCCTCCCGCCCATTTGTTCATGTCCTTGTGAGCGCTCAGCACCGTTTGTCCTTGACTCATTGGCGTCTGTCGCCGGAGGACATGGGCTGGATCTGTCTAGGTTGCCCCATTCCCCGCGCTCAGCACAGGGCCAGGCCCCCGGTAGGCACCCAGGAAGTGTTTGCTGAATGAACAAACGTAGAAGGGAAATGAGACCCACCTGGCGAATGAGACCTGGGAACGGACAGCTGGGGGCTCTGTCAACCCTTCCCTGTTGGGTCTTGTCCCCATCTCTGTGATCTCCCGCGGCCTTTTTCTTGCCCCTAGTTCCTACCTCGTGGAGACCACCGAGGCCCCACCCAGTGCCCCCGTGCTGTGTGCCCCACCTATGTCCACCCCTCTGGAGACTAGTCCTTTCCAAAACCCTTTACCTTCGATCTCCTCTGGCCGCAGTTCCCGGTCCTGGGGGGGGGGTGGACACAGAGAGGTTAAGAAGTCCCTGGACCACCCTAGCACCTGCACCCCCTCCTCTTGTTCTTTGGGGCTCCCCATTCGGCGCCCCCAACACGCACGGGCAGGGCTGTGTCATCCGGCACCGCTCAGACCTGATTGCTCCTGCCGGTTCCTGCCGACTGGCCTGGGCATCTTGGGCCGCTCCTTCCCTGCCCCCTGCCCAGACCTCTGTCCACCTCCCGCCCCCACCCTTTCTGAGGTCACAGAGCTCCATTTGCCAGAGATCGATCTGGGGTGGGGCAGAGCCTCAGACTTGGCCCTGAGGACCTCCGCGTATCGCTCTTGGTCTCTCTCTGTCCCTCTCTTGGAGGCCCTGCTACCTCCCTGCCCACCCCCTTGGTGGCTGTCTCTGAGGGTCTCTGGGTCTCTCTCTGTTCCCTCTCTTCTCTCTTCCCTGGCATGTCTCCCTGGGTCTCCCCCAGTTTGATCCTGTTTCTGTTTTCTCCACTCTTCTCTGTCCCACCCCCTGGGATCTATGTGCCTTTGCTCCAAAGACCCCCCCTCCGTCCTCTCCGCCTGCTCCAGGAGAGGCAGAGACGAGGCAAAGGCAGGGGCAGCCGTACATACGAGCTGGGTGGCGGCGATGCTGGGCCGCAGGAAGATGCAGGCGGGCCCCACCAGGCTGCTGAGCACCGAGTAACCCTGGATGCCTGGCCCAGGGCCCCCCTGCTCCTCGGGGCCAGGGCTGGGGCCGGGGCTGTGGCGGGAGCCCCCTGGGGGGGAGCTGGGCCACTGCCAGTGGTCCTGCGGCAGAGCCAGCCATGAGCTGGGGCGGTGGCCCCTCCACCCTCCTTCACCAGCCTCTCCCGTCTTTGGAACCCGGCACAGGACAGCGGGGGCCTTCACTCATCAATACTCTAGGCCGGAAGGGTCCACCCCCTTCCTGTTCAACTGGGCAAACGGAGGCCCCCCGAAAAGGCAAGGGACCGGACCAAGGTCACTCAGAAAGCTGATGGCAGAATGGGACCTTCAGCTCAAGCTCTCCACCTCCTGTCTCTGACTGGCAGAGAGCAGGGGCAGCGCACGGGGCGGCTGGAGGGGCAGCTCGGGGCCTAATGAGCTTGGCGGGAAGGCCCAGTGGTCCTGGGAGCCAAGGCCAGGATGAGGCAGAGTCTGGGGCCTGCCCCGGGCAAATCTTGATTGGTCTAGGGTGGTGAACCCCCCCTTCACCCCTCTGCCGTGCTCTGCCTCTAACCCCAGCCCAGCCCTCATACAGGGCACTGCCCGCCCCAGCTGACCCTCCCAGGCTCCAGCCCGGCCCCCTGGCCTTGACTTCTCCCCCTTAGCCGTCCTACCTTAGGCCCCCGATGTCGAGGCCGTTTGGCACAGTTTCCCATGAGCTCCTGAACCATGCCAGGCCTGGAGTCCCGGGGGCGGCCCAGGGCTGGGCCTCAGCGGATGCTGTGGGCTCCTGTCTGCCCCCAGCTGCTCCCAGAGAGAGTCTGGGAGCACTGCAGGGGATTTTCCTAGGGTTTTGCGGGGAAGATTGGGAGCGGGTGGGCAGGCGGGGAGCCCTGGGCCCGGGGGCTTGGGTCCTAATCCGGGATTATCTCTGAGCGTCCCTGCTGGTGAGGGGGGCCACTCGGGACCCAAGGCCCCCTGGAAGGCACAGCCTCCCTGTGCTCACTCTGAGGGTCTTCCGGGCACCTCCTCTCCAGCACTTTCTCCCCCAACCCCTACCCTTAATCTCCCCCAATCAGGAGAGATTTAATGTCTTCAGAAGCAGGGCCTGGACCCGGCAGGAGGAAACCAGGTGCCCGATGTGCCAGGGCAGGCTGGGGCGCCTCTCCCCTCAGAATGGTGGTATGGCCTCAGCAGATCCTGCCCCTACCGCCTGTTCTGGGGGGCAGCCATTGCCTGTCCTGGGGGGCGGCCATCATGGCCCAGTCCCGGAAGTTCCTGTCCCTTCCGGCCAGGACCCTGGCTCTCACCTTAGAGCACCTGGCCAGCCTGCCTGCCCTCGGCACTGCTGCCTGGCCCAGCTCCCTGACCCTGTACTCAGGTGAAGAGCGGAAGGGAGACAGCTCTGGGCCGGACGCAGGGGTTCAGTGAGGACAGAGGTGGGGAGAGACGCCAGCCTCCCTCCTGGGCAGCTGACCGACCGGCTGAGCCTTCCATCAACATGCATGTCCAGGGGGTCCTCCCTGAGCTCTGCCCTGGGTCTGTCCCACAGGGCCCCGGTTGGGGTGCGGGATCCCCGCTGCTCCCTCTGGGACCCTCAGTTGAGGACAGCCCCACACCCCTGTCCCCTTTACCTGCCCATAGGCTGCCTGCACCTGGGCCTCCAGTTCCCTGAGGAGTGCCCGCCGCCTGGTGGCTGCTGGGCTGGCAGGGGCCCGGCTGGGCCCTGGAGTGCCCTCAGAGGGCCTGGGGTCCCCTGCAGGGAGACTGCCATCTGCCTGGCCCTGGGGAAGGGCCATGGAGACGAGGGCTTGGCGCCTCCTGCTCCCGCTCAGGTCGCCCTGTTCCTGCAGGAGGGTGGCTTAGTGGCCGCGGTCCCCACAGGCTCCCTGGTGCCCTTCCCCGTTCTTCTCTCCACAGGCTGGTCGGGCTCTCCCCCTGCTGCTCACCCAAATCCTAGCCTCCCCCAGCCTCCCGTCTCCAGCCCCATGCTGGCCACAGACGCCTTGGGGCCCACTGGGCCACCCTTTCAGACCCCCGGTCACCCAGCCTCTCTGGCTCATGGTCTCCGCACCCCTTCCCCCCTGTCTCGGCCTTGCTCTGCCCCTCTCTGCCTCCACTCCATGCCCATCTCTCTGTGTCTGTCTCACCTGCAGCCCCTTGCCACCCCCTATGCTCTGCTGACATCTGTCCGGCTGTCTCTGTGGGTCCCTCTGACCACTCATGCCCATCTCTCTCCCTCCCTCCCTCTGCTGCACGAGACTTTTTCTCCATTGGTCCATCTGTCTTTCTGTCCATCCTTGCTCTTCCTATTCTCCCTCCCATCCCCCCTCCCAGGATGACTCCTGGATTCTGGAAAGACAGCCCCCCTCAGCCTGGCCCCAGACTTCTCCCCGTTCTCCCCACCCAGAGCCCCAGAGTAGCTCTGAGCCTCCCCACCACCTGCCAGCACCTCTCACCTACCTTCTGCTGATCTCCGGCCTCTCGCTCGTCAGGGAGAAACGTGGGGCTGGGCCAGGCAGCCCCCACTGGCCTCTTGTGCCCCCTTGTTATGCCCCCAGCCCTCCGACTGCCCAGCTGCCTGTGTTTCACCTCCCAGAATGAGGTCAGTTGTCCTGCCCCGGCCCCGCTCCAGGCCCCTCATGATTTATTCACCTGCCCCCCGCACCAGCCTTTGTCTGAGGGAAACAGATCCCGCCAGACACCTGCCACCCGAGCCGGTGGCTCTGGCCTCCCTCAGCCACATGAACAGCCATCCATCTGAGGCTGGGACTACGCAGACAGACCATGTCTGTCCTGAGGGCCCTGCTCTCAGGCACATCTGACTCAGGAAAGGGCCACAGACAGTCTAAGTTCTCGGAGCACCGGCCCAGGCATCAGGGGGCTGCATGGAGGAGAAGGGGGATGGGCCACCTTTTAGGCATTGCCCGCCTATGTGTGTAACCCGTGCCCAGCCCTGGGTGAGCGCTGGGACCCCAGCGGGGATCAACTGTGAATGTGGAGGGTTCCAGGTGCTGGAGTCCAACGGAGCATGTTAGGTGGAGGGCCTCATGGGGGAGGCAGAGGTCTGTGCCCCGGGAGGGGGTGTGAGGGCCAGAGGCTGGAGAAAATTCCACAGGGGTGGCATCTGCAACAAGTGTTTGTGGAGCACCTGCTATGTGCCTTCCCGGGTGCTGGGTACCAGTCCCTGCCCCCTGGAACCTTCCGGCTGGGGGGAGATGTACATTCAGCAGACCCAGAACGACTGTGGAGGATAGGCTGTCAAGAGGGAGAATGGGGACCTTGCTGTGACTGGGGGCTGAGGAAGTGGCGTGTGGGCCAAGACCAGAGAGACGATGGGAGTGACCGCACGAAGGGAGGGGTGGCCAGCAGGCAGAGGGAATGGCCCCCATGCAGCCCTGAGCAGGGCTGAGGACCTGAGGAATGATCAGCGTTCAGAGTGAGTGGACGCCGACCAGATGGTCAAGGGTGGGAAGGGCTCCTTGTGACCGTTCAAGTTGACCACTTGAAGGTTCAGCCTTCAGCAGCCTCCAGCCCTCTGTACTTGGGGCCTCACCTCTGGAGGCCAGGGGTGTGCTACATCCTTCGGATACAGGAGTTCTACCATTTTCTACTAGGTCTTAGAAAAGGCCTGCAGGCCTGGATTTCCCCATGCGCTCACTGTGTGACCCTTGCCAAGGTATTTCACCTCTCTGAAACTCTGTTTCCTTATCTGGAAAATAGGGGTTGACCCGGGCCTCATGGTGCCTTTGTGAAAATTAAAGGAAGGGCCTTGAAGTTTCCTGGCACTTAGGAAGGGCTCGAAAAATGGTGGATGCCATGTATGATGAGTGACTCTGGGCCCACATGACCATCTAAGGTGGGAAGTGGTTAGAAATGTGTGTCCCAAAGTTTGAGCCAAGGTAGTAGGGCACTAACTGGTCAGGGTCTAGTGGATAAAAGTGTTTTCAATCACGAAGCGAAGACTTTGTGTCCAGATGGAGGAAGTCTAGCTTGGAGATCCTTCCTCACTTGTGTGCAATGAACAGCAAGCATGCTAGGGTATTCATCTTGATGCCCTTGACTTGCCCAGCCCAGCTTAGCCCAGTTGGAGCTCCAGCTCCAGTGTCTAGGATGGCCAGGTGGATCATGGTTGACTGTTGGATGGATGGATGGATGGACTGACAGATAGGAAGCTGATTGAATGGAAGGATGCGTAAATAGGCTAGTGGTTAAATAGTTGATAGGTGGATGGATGGATGATTGTACCCATAGATGGTTGGGTAAATGGATAGATGGATGGACAGACAGGTAGAGGATGACTGGGTGGGTATGTGGGTAGTTGGGTGGATGGGTGAATATATAGACAGGTGGATGTTTTGATGGACTGCTGGTCAAATGTTTGGTTGTTGGATGGGTGGATGATTGGGTAGATGGGCATATAGATGGACAGACAGAGATATGGATGGAGGTAGATGGATGGATGGGTGGACGGGCTGCTGCTGAAGGCCTTATATTCTTCTTAAAGAGAGTCCATTAGAGTGGAGACCATCTCTCACCTATTCTGGTGTTGGCCATGAAGTCTAGCCCATTCATGGCCTAATCAGTGTGCGAATGAAGCCTCGTGTCTGTCTCCTCTACTCTGAGCTGTGATTCTTCTGAGGGCAAAGATAATGGCTCCCTCTCCACCCTTTCCCCGCAAGCCAACCCAGGCTTGGCACACATAACCATGCCAAGATACCACTCGCACTCACCAGAATAACAAGAGTGGAAAAGGCAGACAGTAACGGTGTCGGCGAAGACGTGGCGAAGACCTTCGCGCGCTGCTGCTGGGTTTGTCAAATGGTGCAGCCGCTTTGGATGAGAGGAGTTTGGCAGTTCCTCAAAATGAGCTACCATGTGACCTAGCAAGTCCACCCCTAGGTACGGCCCCAAGGGAATTGAAAGAGTAAGTTCACACCAAAAATTTTCTCGTAAATGTTCACAGCAGCAAGATTCATAAAAGCCAAAAAGTGAAACAACCCAAACGTCCCTCGGTGTAGAAACGCGGAGACAAAAACCCCTGTAATGGAATATTACTCAGCCGTGGAAAGGAGCGATGTGCTGATGTACACTAAAGGGTTTCTTCTTGGGGTGATGTAATTGTTCTGGAACTATATCATGGTTTCACAACACTGAGTATACTAAAGCCACACAGAATGTACACTTTATAAGCGTGAAATTTAAGTAGCAATAAAGCTGTTTATTTATGTTTAAAACACTGTTGGGGCGCCTGGGTGGCTCAGTCAGTTGAGCGTCCGACTTCGGCTCAGGTCATGATCTCGCGGCTTGTGAGTTCGAGCCCTGCGTTGGGCTCTGTGCTGACAGCTGGGAGCCTGGAGCCTGCTTCCGATTCTGTGTCCCTCTCTCGCTCTGCTCCTCCCCTGCTCATGCTCTCTCTCTCTCTCTCTCTCTCTCTCTCTCTCATAAATAAAACACTAAAAAAAAAAACTGCCTAAGACAGGTGCTGATAGACACATGGGCTGGAGGTGGGGGATGGACACAGGGAGGTTCCTGGCGCACTGGCCTGGGAAAACCGCTTCTGGACCTCAGTGGGGAGGCCTCAGGGTGGTCACAGAGCTAGTCCACGGGCTTTGCCTGTGGAGCCAGAGGACTGTGGGTAAAAGCAGCTAGCTGGAACACCACCGAATAGAGCCCCACGGACCTGGGGGACAGCCGGCCCAGGGGACTTGAGTGTGATGGCTGGAGGGTTTGAGCCGGCAGGAGGCTGGCCCGCTGGACAGGAAGGGGTCTCCCAGGCCTTTGATGCCTGTCCACAAAGGGAGGGCACGCTTGCTCCACGCCAGAGCGGGTGAACGAACCTCTGTGAACCTTGGTGTCCCCGTCAGTAAAATGGGAACAAGCCTCCCTCCCCTCGCAAGATGTGGTGGGGATAAAATGAGACCATTTATATGAAAGCTCTTTGTAAGCTGCTAAGTGCTGGGCAGATGTCCCTCCAGCTGTGAGGCATGGATGGAACCCGCTCTGGCACCGCCTCCCCCGCCCCTCCCAGCCCCAGGCCGGCTGTGGGCTCCCAGAGGCTCAGGGATGCTCCCAGAGGCTAAGGGATGCTTCTGATTGGTGCGTTTGGGTTTCCCCCAGACTTTAGATGGGCACTTCACCAGGGCAAGAATCCCTTCCTCTCTCCTTGCGGCTCTGACAGGAAAACCAGGCTGAGACATCGGCTTCAGTCCAGCTCCAGTTCTGGGGGAAAGACCACCACACCCACTGGGACCCCCCTCAGCCCCCCCCCACTGCCCCAGGAAGGGGCAGCCAGGAGAAGTGGGCTGGCACTGGGCTCTGCCCTGAAGCACACAGCCCTCTCGAGTCCAAGAGGTCCTGCACATCTCAGTCTGTCTGTCTTGCCATCCACCCATATCCCCAGTCGCTATTTAAAGAATGCGCAGCACTTAGACTTGGTCAAAAAATGGTTTGGAGATGACAGGGCTTTGCAGAAGAAAGACCGAGGGTTAAAAGTGAGGCCCCTGGGGAAAGAAAAAAAAAAAAAATTGAGGCCCCTGAAGCTGGCCAGACCTGGGTTTAAATCCTGTTTACTAGCTGTGTGACCTTGAGAAACTGAGAAAGCCACTTAACTTCTCTGTGCTTCAGTTCCCCCTCTGTAAACTGAGGATCAGAACAAAACCAAGTCCTACGGTTTTAATCTATGTAAAGTTCTCAGCGCAGGCCTCAGCCCCTAAGGGTTTGCCATAATTATTATCTCAGAGGGAGGAGGCGTAAATGGATTTGTCTATTGAAATTGTATTTATTCATTCAACAAGCATTTTTTTAAATGTTTATTTTTAAGACAGAGCTGGGGAGGGGCGGGGCAGGGAGGGGCGAGAGAAAGGGAGGCATCATCTGCAGCAGGCTCCAGGCTCTGAGCTGTCAGCACAGAGCCCAGCACAGAGCCAAATGAGGGCTCCAACTCACCGATGCTTAAGGGACTGGGCCTACCCAGGAGCCCCTGCAACAGCATTTAATGAGCACCTACTGTGTGCTGGTGCTGGGGCCCAGCGGCTGGTAGGTCCTCTGACCCGGCCCTCTGTGGGCCCTGAGGAGTTCTGTGGGTTTGGGTAGAGGCTTCGGGAGGAGAAAGTCAGTGCCCTGCAGGTAGGGTACACCCCTGCCGAGGAGCAAGGGGAGCCTGGCCGGCCTTGCCCCCTCCTCACTGATCCCTACCCAGGCCCAACCTGCGCTCAGTACTTGGCGCATTCCTGGGTGGGGCGGGAAGGGAGGAGGGGGTGGGACGACCATAAATATAAGGTCACTGGGCTCCTCGCCACTTCCTGCCGTTCTTTCACTTCACCGCCCGCTAGTGAGTAGGGTCTGGACCAGGCGGGGGGGTGGGGCCGAGGCTGAGCCCCCTCCCCCTCTCCCGGGGGTCTGGCCCTCCCCCGCCGGGGTCTGTGGGGGGGGGGTCTGCCCCCTCTTCCCCTCTCTCGGCAGCTCCGTGGGGGGTCCTCTTTCATCTCCCCGTCTGTCTGTCTCTCCTAGTGCCGCCCTACACCATCGTCTACTTCCCCGTCCGAGGTGCGTTCAGGAGGGTGAAGGGCACCCACCGAGCCAGGCCGCTCGCTCTGGCCAGGGTCGTGGGGGCGGGGCCGGGGGGGCGGGGGCGGCGCCAGGTCCGGCTTCCCCGGGCTGCCTCCTCTCTGTCCCCGTCTGGCTGCGCCCTGGCCACCTGCCTCCGTTCTCATCCTGGGACCACGATGGACTGCAGTCCCCACCCCGGTCTCCCTCTCCGAGTCCCGGACAGCGCTGGTGCCACCGCAGCTCTGCTCTTTCTCCGCGGTTTATCTTCTCAGCAGGCTCCGTCGCTAGATTTTTCTGTCCTGTCCCCACACTCCTGACCCTTCCCCAGGATGCCCCGGGGTCTCCGCGCCTCCCCCCACCCTGTTCTCCCCTCCCCCAGGGCGCTGCGAGGCCATGCGCATGCTGCTGGCCGACCAGGGCCAGAGCTGGAAGGAAGAGGTGGTGACCAAGGACATCTGGCTGCAGGGCCCACTCAAGGCCTCCTGTGTGAGTGCCTGCGGTGCCCAGAGGGGGCTCGGGGGCTGGGCAGTGGGGGGCACCCAACGCAGCGTCTCTGACAGAGCTGTGCCTCCCCCTCCCCCCAGCTGTATGGGCAGCTCCCCAAGTTCCAGGACGGAGACCTCACTCTGTACCAGTCCAATGCCATCCTGCGACACCTGGGCCGCACCTTTGGTGAGTTCGAGGTCTCGGGCAGCCCGGTCCTGCAGAGTACCTGGTGGGTCTCGCTCAGGTGTCCTGGGGCACCTGAGAACCAGAGTTGTGCCCTTCTGGAGGTCAGGCCACATGAGCCTGGAGGAAGGGGCAGGGCTTGGGTGATGAGGGCTCCGGGTTGCGGGACTGGGGCTGCCGGCCAGGCTGTGCCAAGTGGGTTCCCTGTGCCCGTTTCCTGGATGACAACTCAGAGGAGGCCGCCAACCCCACACAGGTGCTGGTGGAGGGCTCGAGGCCACTGCAGGTGTGACCGGGGGCTTCCGAGTCGACCTCCTGCCCATTCTTTCCTGTTTGGTGTCTCTTGAATCTGAAAAACCCGTGCTCACAGTGAGCAAGCCTGTGGCCTTGTTCGGACGTTGGCAGCACTGTGGCTTAGAGAGGTGGCTGCGTCTGGTTTTGGCTAACTCTGGGGGTTCTAGAAAAGTCGTGGGCCCCAGCAGGATGTGACACTCAGGGAAGGGGACAGAGGAGCAGTGGTAGCAGCCAGGCCAAGCCTACCCTTACTTCTGCAGGACCCGGGGTGAGAGGACAGAGGCCCCTGGCTGTGGCCTGCTACCTCCTCTTCCGGCCCCTGTGCTGTCCTGCACTGCACGTGGCACACCTGTCCCCACAGCCAAGTTCTGTTCCAGCCCCACACACAGCTACTCCTCAGGCCTAGGGCGCATGCACCAAGAGGCTTGGTTCACACTCGCAGGAGGACAGATCTGGGGCAGGGGGCTCGGGACCATGTGGGCCGGGAATTCCTGAGTCTTGGGACGACACCAGGATGTGACCGGGAAGATGCTGGCTCTTCATCCGGGCCCTGCCCCTCGGGCTTTCGGAGAGGGGAGCAGCAGGATCAGGCAGTTGCGGGCCCTCCCCATCGGGGGACCTGGTGGCCCAAGCCCCAGGCCTGCGGGCGTTTGGGGGAGAGAGAGGAGCAGCGGAGGACCGGCCTGGACCGAACCTGACCCTCTGCTCGGCTGCCAACCCAGGGCTCTACGGCAAAGACCCGCGGGAGGCGGCGCTGGTGGACGTGGTCAACGACGGCGTGGAGGACCTGCGCAGGCTCTGCGGCCACCTCATCCGCCACAACTACGTGAGCAGGGGCGGGGCGGGCCGGGAGGTCACCCCGGCCAGGCCTGCTGGGGGTCGCTGCTGAACCACTGCCCTTTGCAGGAGGAGGGCAAGGCCCAGTATATTCAGGGGCTGGCGGGTCACTTGAAGCCTTTCGAGACCCTGCTGATCCAGAACCAGGGGGGCCAGGCCTTCATTGTGGGCGACCAGGTGGGTGCTGGGTCCCGCCCATTGTAGATCCATTTCTCAGAAGGGTACACTGAGGCCCAGAGGGGGGCCATGGCAGGTTCACCAGAACAGCCAGTGTTCTGGCTCCCTGCAGCCCCTCTCTCTTCTTCTTCTTCTTCTTCTTTTTAATGTTTATTTATTTTTGAGAGACGGAGCGTGAGCAGGGGAGGGGCAGAGAGAGAGGGAGACACAGAATCAGAAGGAGGCTCCAGGCTCCCAGCTGTCAGCACAGAGCCCGACGCGGGGCTCGAACCCACAAACTGGGACATCATGACCTGAGCCAGAGTCGGACGCTTAACCGACTGAGCCGCCCCGGCGCCCCAAGCCCCTCTCTCTTCTGACCCTGCTCAAGCCCCTTCATGCCCCTGCCCTGCAGATCTCCTTCGCGGACTACAACCTGCTGGACTTGCTGCTGAATCACCAGGTCCTGGCCCCTGGCTGCCTGGACTCCTTCCCCCTGCTCTTGGCCTACATGGAGCGCCTCAGCGCCCGGCCCAAGCTCAAGGCCTTCCTGGCCTCCCCGGAGCACGCGAACCGCCCTGTCTTCGGAGCCCAGTAAATGTGAGCGTGCTCGGCCTCCCTCGGGGGAGGAGCTGCCCTTGGGACCCAATAAACACGGTGAGAGGAAAGCTGTGCTGTGGTCCCTGAGGGGCTGGAGGGCACCGGGGACCCTCTCCCCCTTCCCAGGCAGCCTCGGAGGATGAGGCTTGGGCTGGGCATCTGGGCCCCCAGGACAGCATTAGGCACCTGATCTACCATGAGACAAAGAGTAGTTCCGGGTCCAGACTGGAAGGTGAGATGCCAAACCTTAAGGATCCACCCCGGAGGACTTCCTGCAGGAGGCAGGTGGCCTCACTGGGGGCACTCATGGTTACAGCAACTGGGGAGCCCCCTGAATCTGAGACAAGGGCAGTCGTGAATGTAGCAAACAGTCCCTGACATCTGTGAGTTCCACAGTCTGCGGGCTCCGTCGGGGTGGCCTGCGCACACTCAGACACTGTAACACTTGTACCCTAGGAAGTGACACACTCTGGTGTCTCACAGGAGCAGCAGCGTTGCTCATTCTCTTGTGTCACCCACGGTCACCGCCAGGCAGTGCGGCAGGTGGCCAGCAGGGCCCAGGTGTATGGCCGAAGGCGAGCCTAGAGCTCCGGGCGGCCCAGCCTGGCTGCCGGGGGACCTAAGGAGCATGGAAGACCCCCTTGGCTCCTGGGAGTCTCTGGGCGCCCCGGAGGGGAGCGCCCTCGCCCCCTGCCCAGTCCCAGCCCATCTCTGAATGTCCCCTGCCCAGCCCCCTCGGCCAGCCGGCATCTCCTACCAGCTCACTGGGCAAGGTGGGGTCGGCCAGTTCCAGACTGCCTGGCCCTCCCAGGACAAACCTATCCTGGTTCCTTGCTGCCCTGTGGACAAAGTCCACAGCCTTATCAACCTGCCAGGGATTCCTTCACACGAACTCTCCACTCTCCAGAACATTCCCCACCCTGCCCTGCTCAGTTCACCGGCTGTCCCTCCAGGCCTTTGTCCCTGTGACCTCCTCTGCCAGCGCTCTCACTGCTCATGGCCACACATCCGAGGGCTTATTTCACTGTCCCCCCAGCAATGACAGTGGACACTTCCGCCTCCCTCCGCTCCACTCTGCGGGGTCCTGCCCAGGTGTCACCCCTCAAGCCGTCCTCCTGTGAGGTCAGAGACCGGGTCTGGTTCATTTTTGTCTCCCTGTCCCCAGGGGAGGTGGCTGAATCAGCTTTACCTGTCAGGAAACAGACGTGTGAACACCAGCAGGACGCGGCTACTTCCGTCGGGGAGGCCGCAGGGCCTTACGACCCCAGCTGTCATCCACCGAGTCTGTTTTACTAGTCTTCTATCATATCAGAGGCCCACGCGAGTCCCCAGGGCTGGCGCCCCAACTCCATGCCGGCCCCACGGTGGGGACTTAGTTATCTTGTCTAACCCCCTCGAGGGAGGCCGCACTGCTCAAAACCCAGTCTGAGTGACTCCCAGGGACGGTCCTGGGAGAGAGAAGTGGGGAGGGAGTGGGGGGCCAGAGGAGAGAGCCGGAGGTCAGTTTCAGGGGGCCGTGGGCATCATGGAACTCAGTGCCTTGACAGATAGGGAAACTGAGGCCCAGAGAGGGAGTCACTGAGCCAGGTGGGTGTGACACTCCCAGGTGGAGGCCTGGCTGCCCTTTAGAGGAGTCTTTGCCCCGTGGACTTCAAGCAGAGGCCTCATGAGGAGGGTCTTTTGAGCCCTGGATTTGGGGGGCCGGTTGGCCGTTTGGGTTTCTAGAGGACAGACAGCTGGCTTCTGTGTGTGGAGCGCCCCAGGCAGGGCCCACAGGTCCCTGAGGGGAGAGTGGCAGAGCCCAGAAGCTCCTGTCGTCCTACTGCGTTTCATAAGGCCGCCCAGGGTGACTGCAGGGCAGGGCTGAGGCCTGTGAGCCTCCTCGGTGCCCTGGCGGGGGGCTTGGGGCAGGGAGGGCAGGACCCTGGGGCCGCAGTGTCTCACGGCACAGGCATGGGACGGTGGCCGTAGGAGGTCACAGAGCAGGCCTGGGAGAACCCCGGCGTCCTGTAGGTCCCAGGGCAGCAGGAAGAGAGTTACTCTTTTGAAAGCTTCCTGTGACCAACAGCTTCCATATTCTTTGGGGTGACGGGGGGGCATTTTTTAAAATGTTTATTTGTTTTTGAGTGAGCGAGAGCGTGAGTGGGGGAGGGACAGAGAGAGGGAGACAGAGAATCCCAAGCGGGCTCCACACCATCAGCGAAGGGCCCAACGTGGGCCTCGAACTCACAAACTGGAAATCCTGACCTGAGCCGAAACCAAGGGTCGATGCTTAACCAACTGAGCCCCCCAGGCGCCCCGTGGGGCACTTTGATTGCAGAGCTCTGTCACCCCAAGAAGGTGGATAGAAGAGGCTGCCTGCAGCCAGGAGGAGGGACGGCGGGGAGTGGCAGGTGCCCTCTTTGGGCAGCTGGGGACTCAGGGGAGCCGGTGCAGCCAGGTGTGGGGGTGACGAGTTGGCTAGGTTGGGGAGAGGCTGGGAGCCCCTCCAGCTGGCGAGGTGACAAGTGGCCCCCAGGGTTGAGCTTTCTCCGAGTGATGTCCCGAGCACGTCACTTATATTAACTCGTTTAGTTTTCACAAAAGAAGCTGCCAAGTAGATGCCATCAATATCCCTACTTCACAGATGAGAACGTTGAGGCCCAGAGAGGGGCAGTCACCCTGCTCAAGGTTAAGAGGCTGAAGCAGGATTTGAACTCAGGCTCTCTGGCCCCAGAGCGTGTGCTTGTAATGATTCTGTTCTAAGTGGGGACTTGAGCCACTAGTTTTTATATCCTGGTGCAGGGTGACCCGCAGGGGCTTGGTAACTCTGGGGACCCCTCTAATGATGTGGGGGACAGGAACCCTAAGAGAAAGGTTGGGCTTCCAGTCTATCATGGGCGGAAGTGGGGCTGGCTCCCCTTTGGGGAACATTTGCTGGAACATTCAGAGAATGGTGACTGGGTTTGCTCCCCAGCTGGTTACAGATTAAAAGCTCCAGTCCTGGGGCGCCCGGGGGGCTCAGTCGGTTGAGCGTCCGCCTTCGGCTCAGATCCTGATCTCGCGGTTCGTGGGTTCGAGCCCCGCATCAGGCTCTGAGCTGTCAGCCAATTCTGTGTCTCCTTCTCTGTCTGCCCCTCCCCCTGCTCATGCTGTCTCTCTCTCTCTCTCTCTCAAAAATAAATAAAACATTAAAAAAATTAAAAAGAAAAAAAAGCTCCAGTCCTTCCGGGGGCTCCCGGTCCTCCGCTAGCTGCTGTTGAGTCACACGGGGGGGTGGCAGCAAGGATGCAGGTGTCCGTCCACCCGAGGGTGGCAGCTCTGGGACTCGAGTCCTCCCCAGGGTACCGGCCCCGGGAGGGAGGGATGGGCGGTGCAGGGGCAGAACCTGAGGCTGCTTCAAGGCCTTGGGTCCAGGTCTCAGCCTGGGGGCCTCACTCCCCAACCGCACCACCTTCCCTCCAATCCCTCCCTGCTTCCTGCCTCCGTCACTTTCTCCTGTCACTTTCTCCCTGGTCCTTCAAGGTTCCAGATGGCTCTGACTTGGGCTCCCCCCACCGCCCCCGCCCCCACCCCCACCATGCTCTCTTCCCTGTCCTTCTTGTGACCTGCCCTGCCCCAAGACTCTCCTTCCTGCCCTGGTCCGGGACCCTGGGACAGGCTCAGGACCCGTGGCTGTCCTTACCCAGAAGTGCAACCATGGCCAAGTGGCCAGTCCTCTGCGGGCCTGTTTCCTCTTCTGATGTCCCAGGGGTCACCAAGTGCCACCCTGTCTACCCGGCACCTCCTACATTCAGACCCTTGGCGGGTCTCAAAATCTCCATTTTACAGAGGAGAAAACCAACAGGGTCAGAGCCCAGGCGGCACCCCCTCCCCCCCCCCGCTTTCCCAAACGCGCTCCAGACACGTCTAGTACTCAGTGGAGTGGTTATTTAAAAGGTTAGTGTCAGTTAAATGTTCAGTGTCCTGATGGAAATCGGGTCACAGCCAAGGGGAGTTTTAGAAGCAAGAGCACAGGTCGTGCCCCAGCCCGGGGTCTGCTCTGCTGTTTGCGTCTACGCTGCTCTGCACACGTGCGGGTTTGGGATCGGGGTGAGCATGTGTGGACGGACACGAGCCGCCGGGGTGTTTGGGAGGGGTTTTTGGCAATGAATCTACACGTGAGCTCGATCTCTCCCAGGTGGAGGACTTTGGACGGGGTGGAGGGGGAGCCTTCCCATCTCCAGCTCGGATTTTCCACACGATCAGGAGACCAGGCCGGGATCCTGTGGGCACGAGCCTGGCTTGCCGCCCCTCCGGCTTCTCTTCCCGAGCTTGTTCTGAAGAGCAGCGCCCAGGGGACAAAAGAGAATGAAGACATTTGGCCCATCCATCCGCTGCGTCCTCGCGACCGACTCGGGCTTCAGGGCGTGTCAACAGTGAGAAGGTGGCTTCTTGAAGATGCAGGCTCAGTATGTTCAGCCTCGGAATAGACCGACTGCTGAGGCCACATCCATGACAAGTCACCCCAGACTGTGAGAGTCTGGGGCAGCTGGTTTGTCCTGTTGCTCCCCAAATAGGGCACCCCTGACTTTGGGGCACAGGCTGGGACGGCCACCCAGCTGCTGGCTGGCAGGTCAGTGCACATCTCTTCCTCCACCCCTGCCGGGCCTCACCGCCCCCTGCTGCTACCGGGCCTTGTCCTCCAGACCTGTGTGACCCAGGCACAGGGCGTGGGCCAGGGGTGAGCGTGAGGACGGAGCTGGGTCCATCAGGGTCCTCCCCCGACCTGTCCCAGACAGCAGCTGGCCGGGTGCCGCGGGCTCCCTCTGGGGCCAGAGCTTTCTTTTCTGCGCAAGAGGCCGTCAGCATGCGCATTCAGAGCCAACTCTGGGGTTGGTTGCGGCTGAGAAAGCGGAGCCATGCACAGAGAAGAGTGAGCGAGTGCGTGAGAAAGAGAGAGGGAGGGAGGGAGGGAGGAAGTTTATTTTAGATCCTCGGTTCCAGTTCCTGGGAAGCCAGCGCCCCTCTCTCCTGTTGGTTTGGGATCCGTGAGTGACAGACTACCTTTTCAATGGCAGTTGTCTCCTCCGATCTGTCCGCCTTGCCATGCCTAAATAATAAAAGCTCTATTTAAAACAGAGACCCCAGGCCACGGCCATCCAGCCAACGCACTCCTGAATTTCTGACTCCAGGAAACAGAGTTAATAAATGCTAGTTGCTTTAAGGAGCTAAAGTTTGATGTAATCGGTTAAGCAGCAATAGATTATTAATATAAAGTCACAACCAAGCAGCACCATATGGCCTCGGTGGGACACAGAAAGCTTTCGAGGCGCACATTGCAAGGCAGATGCTCTGAGGTTTAACGAATTATTTTCCGGAGGCTTTCTGGTCCCTTTGGTGGAGGTTCGATGTCTTCGCTGAGGCCACTCAGCCGACGTGTTGGTCAGCGCTTGGGATGAAGGCACATCCTTCAAAACAGGAGTCTTTCCTTTGATGCTCCTGATTTTTTATTTTTTAATGTTTACTTATTTTTGAGAGACAGAGAGAGACAGAGCAAGGGTGGGGAGGGGCAGAGAGAGAGAGAGAGACACAGACTCTGAAGCAGGCTCCAGGCTCTGAGCTGTCAGCACAGAGCCCGACACGGGGCTCGAGCCCACGAACTGTGAGATCATGACCTGAGCTGAAGTCGGACACTTAACCGACTGAGCCGCCCAGGCGCCCCGATGGCGCCCCTGATTCCTGAAGCTAGTGTGGCTGAGCTCTGACAACGCACACATTCTGTGAAATTCCTTTTCCCAAAGCACTTTGTTTACGTGGAAGAGGCAGGAGGCCGTGGCGGTTAAGAGAACAGCCCATGAGCTTGGGTTCAGGTCCCAACTCTGTCCCTTGTCTGCTGCGTGGTCCTCAGCTAGGTACCCAAACACGGTAACACACCTACAACTCTCGGCACAGGGGCGGCACTTAATAAGTGCTCAGTGAAAGGCTGACAACAACATTTGTAAGAACCCAGCTTTGGCGATATTATCACCACCATCAGCTTTGGCGCTACCGCAGAGTCTTGAGAAAGCCACACCCCTGCTTTCACCGCACCTTGGGTGCAAATGAGCAATTGAGCAAGAGGAACAAGATGGCTGGTGAGCCGACCTGTAGCGAAACTTGAAATTTGACGTTTTCAGCCGAGTCATCACTTGGGCACTGGAGTCTAGGATGACACCAATGAGTATTCCTACACTAGGATCTCCTTCCCAAATAAGGTTTTTTAAATGAAGCGTTTTAAATTATTCAGTTTTGAAAATCAGCAGATCATTTAAGAATCAAGAACAAAACGGGGGGGGGGGGCGCCTGGGTGGCTCAGTAGATTAAGGGCCTGACTCTTGATTTCGGCTCAGGTCATGATCTCACAGTTCGTGAGTTCGAGGCCCTCGTGGTGCTCTGCGCTGACAGCGTGGAGCCTGCTTGGGATTCTCTCTCTCCTCTCTCTCTGCCCCTCATCTGCTCTCTCTCTCTCTCTCAAAATAAATTAACATTAAAAAAAGATTTATATCCATATATATAACTATAGATTGACATAGATACGGATATACATAAAGATCTATTTATGTCTGTGTATTATGTATGTATCTATCTATAAACGGATTTGTTATAAGGAATCCGTTTGGACGATTCTGGAGGCTGAGAAGCCCCCCCGATCTGCCTTCTGTAGGCTGGAGCCCCAGGAGAGCTGGTGGTGTGGTTTGAAGGCCTGGCAGCCAGGAGCTGAGGTAGATTCCAGTCCAGTCTGAAGGCCTGACGACAGGAGAAGATCCACGTCCTGGCTCCACAATCAGGCAGAGAATTCAACCTTCCTCTGCCTTTTTGTTTTATTTAGGCCCTCAACAGGTTAGACAAGGCCCACCCACACTGGGAGAGGGCCATCTGCTTTGCTCTGTCCACCAATTCAAGTGCTGATCTCTTTGGGAAACGCTCTTATGGACACACCCAAAAATAATGTTTACCCGTAATCTGGGCATCCCTTGGTCCAGTCAAGTTCCCATGAGAAATTAACCATCACTCATTGCTTTGAAGTTTTGCCTTTTGTGTCTAAGACACAGTCCATAGTTTTGGCTTTGTTTTGTTTTAGTTTTGCCTCTGAGCCTCCACGATGATCCTTCTAGGTCTGTGCCACACTCGTCATGCTTCAACTGCGCGGGACAGCTGTCCCTCCCCATGCACGCCATTTGCTGCCTCTCCCTCTTTCCTCAGGCAGCGAAGTTGCAGCCCTGCTTCCCAAAGGAAAGACTCCCTCTCTGCCCGTGTCACGGGATGCAACTGCATTTGCTATTTGCTGTACACCAAACCACCCCAACATATGTGGCTTAAAATAAGTCACATGGCGGGGCGTCTGGGTGGCTCTGTTGGTTAAGAGTCCGACTCTTGATTTCAGCTCAGGTCATGATCTCAGGGTTGTGAGATCGGGCCCCACGTTGGGCTCTGCACTGACGGTGTGGAGTCGGCTCGGGATTCTCTCTCTCCCTCTCCATCTGCCCCTCCCCCACTCGTGCTTTTTTTTTCTTGCTCGCTCGCTCTCTCTCAAAAAGAAAATAATAATAACAACTCACATGTCTTATTTCTCCCAGTTATGTGGCTTGGCCTGGTGGCCCTTCTGGTCTGGGCCAACCCCACTGGGACCTGATGGTCTAGATCGCCCTCACTTCCACATGTCCCGTGGATGGAGACGGCAGGGGCGGGTTTCTAGATGATCCCTTGTTTTCTGGAAGGCCAGCCCAAGCTTGATTGTGCAGTGGCAGAAGGCTTTCCAGGACGGGCAAGGACCAGCCTCAATGCACAAGGGGCCCCCCTGCTACTTTTGCTGACATCCCACTGACCAGAGCAAGCCACATGGCCAGGCCCAGGTAGAGGAGTTCTTTACCCTCTGATGGGAGGATCACCAAATTCCCACTGCAGTGGGGCAGATATAGGAAAGGGGGAAGCACTTGTAGTCAGTTTGCCATCAGCCCCTGACGTTCTTCAGGCGGAAGGTCAATGATCACAGGCAGAAGGGTAGAGACACAAGAAAGCAAGCAAAGAGGTGTGTGTGTCGGTAGTTTTTAGGGAAACCCTAAGTGCATAGAAACGGGCTTGCCATATAAATTAGTAGTGAAGAAAAATGGAATGGTCTACCCAGTGAATCCAAAAGAAGGCAAGAAAGAAAAGAAACGGGACAGACAGGGCAGATGGTAAAAAACAAGACAGATTGAAACCCAAATATATAATAGCAATTCTGCTCTATGGGAGTAGACGACCCACACAGATATGCCTGATCGATTTTTTTTCAAAGACGCAAAAGCATTTATTCAATGGAGGAAAGAATCTTTTTAACAAGTAGTGTTGGAGCAATGAGCCTGCCGTCGGCCAACTAGTGGGAGGAAATGTTCAGCACTTGGGGAAGGCAAAGGTGTCTTAGATGTGATTCTAAAAGCTTGACCCATCAAAGGAAAAACTGGTAAATCCGACCTCATAAAAATGAAAAAGTTTGCTCTGCCAAATGCCCTGTTATGAGGTGGAAGCAAATATTTGCAAACCACCTGCCCAGAGAGAGACTAGTCCCTGGGACACGCAACAGCCTCTTCAAATTCAACAGATTAAAAAAACAAAAAACAAGCAATTCTATTTTGAAAACAGGTTAGTGAAGATGATGTACGGATGGAAACAAGCGCATGAAATGATGTTTCACTTCTTTAGCCACTAAGGAAATGCATGTTAAAGCCACCATGAGAGGGGCGTCTGGGGGGCTCAGTCGGTTAAGCATCAGACTTCGGCTCAGGTCATGATCTCGAAGTCGGTGAGTTCGAGCCCCGCGTTGGGCTCTGTGCTGACAGCTCGGAGCCTGGAGCCTGCTTCCGAGGCTGTGTCTCCTTCTCTCTGCCCCTGCTCTGCTCACGCTCTCTCTCTCAAAAAGAAATAAACATTAAAAATTTTTTTAAAGAATAAAAATAAAATAAAAACCACAACGAGATATCACTACACCCTTAACAGAATGACTGAAAAGAAATAGTGAAAACACCAAATGCTGGTAAGGATCTGAAGAAGCTGGGTCACTCGTACACTCGTATATTGCTGGTGGGCGTGTAAGTTGGTAGAGTGGCAGTTTTTTTTTTTTAACATTTATTCATTTTTGAGAGAGAGACAGAGTACGAGTGGGGGAGGGGCAGAGAGGGAGGGAGACACAGAATCCCAAGCAGGCTCCAGGCTCTGAGCTGTCAGCACAGAGCCCGACGCAGGGCTCGAAGCCACAAGCGGTGAGATCCTGACCTGAGCCGAAGTCGGACGCTCAACCGACTGAGCCCCCCGGGCGCCCCTAGTTTGGCAGTTTCTTATTAGACTCGACAGGCAGGGGTGCCTGGGGGGCTCAGTCGGTTGAGCGTTGGACTCTTGGTTTCTGCTCAGATCACGATTTCGCAGCTTTGTGGGTTGGAGCCCTACATTGGGCTCTGCACTGACACTGTGGAGGCTGCTTGGGATTCTCTCTCATCCCCTCTCTCTATGCCCCTTCCCTATTCCTGCTGTCTCAGTCTCTCTCTAAATAAATAAATACACTTAAAAAAAATCAACAGGCAAATTTCCATACAACCCAGGAATTACACTCTTGACCATTTATCCCAAAGAAATGGAAACGTACGGTCACACACAAATAAACATGTACATGCGGGGACCTGGGTGGCTCAGTTGGTCAAGTATCTGACTCTTGATCTTGGCTCAGGTCTTGCTCTTAGGGTCATGAATTCAAGTCCCACAATGGGTTCTGCGCTGGGCGTGAAGCCTACTTAAATTAAAAACCAGAAAACCCCCAACCTCTCCCCAAAACCCCAAATGAACAAACAAAAACCGTTTTGTACGGTTGCTATGTACAAACATTGCTATGTACATGAATGTTTATAGCAATTTTATTTAGAACAGCCTCCAAAATGGGGCGCCTGGGTGGCTCAGTCGGTTAAGCGTCCGACTTCGGCTCAGGTCATGATCTCCCAGTTCACGAGTTGGAGCTCCATGTGGGGCTCTGTGCTCACAGCTCGGAGCCTGGAGCCTGCTTTGGATTCTGTGACTCCCTCTCTCTCTGCCCCTCCCCTGCTCTCTCTCTCTCTCTCTCTCTCAAAAATAAATAAAAACATTTAGAATGGCCCCAAAGTGGAAAATCCACACCACAGACTACAACTCAGCAATAAGAAGGAAGGAACCACTGATGTATAGAACAATCTGGACGAATCTAGAGCAGTGTGCGGAGTTAAAAAAAAAAAAGCTAATCCCAAAAGGTTACATACTGTTTGATTCCATTTATATAACATTGTTGACATGATCAAATTATAGAAATGGAGAACAGATTAATGGTTGCCAGAGATTAAGGACAGGAGAGGGGAGGTGGAGGGAGGGAAGTTGGTGTGGTTATAAAAGGGTGACATAGAGTGATCCTTGGGTGACAAAACTGCTGAGCGTCTGGACTGTGGTGGTGGACACATGAGCTTACACAGGTGGTAACATTGTACAGAACTAGACACACACACACACACACACACACACACAGAAGTCCAACCCGGGGCGGAGGTGTGTGTGTGTGTGTGGAATCTGAACAAGATGGATAGATTGTTATCAATGTCAATATCTCAGTCATAACATTGAACTAGAGTTTTGCAAGATGTTATCTCAAAAGAAAAGTTCAGGTAAAAGAAGTAAATAGAGTTACATATTCTACTTAAAAGACAAAGGACATCAGAATGACAAAAGAACATTAAACTATATTCAATTTACAAGAAACACATTGATTGATTGATTGATTGATTTAAGTTTATTTGTCTTGAGAGAGAGAGAGTGGAGGGGAGGGGCAGAGAGAGGTGAAAGAGAATCCCAAGTAGGCTCCGCGCTGTCAGCGTAAAGCCTCACGCGGGACTCAAACTCACGAACCATGAGATCATGACCTGACCCGAAGGTGGATGCTTAACCCACTGAGGCACCCAGGCGCCCCTCAACTATTTTTTTTTTAATTTTAGGGATTTGGTTTTTAAAAACTTTTGCTGTTGAGATGTTATATGCACACCGTAAAGCGCTCTGCTCCTGAGTAGACTTCTCTCAGTGAACTTTCATAGACACACACACACAAGTATATATACGTAGGGCTGGAGCTTTAGTAGATAATGCAGTTTTCCAGAATGGTGGGCCCGTTTTCATACTCCCGCCAACAGCGCATGAACTGTCCGGTTGCTCTATATCTCGCTAACACTTGGAATTGTCAATGCTCCCAATTTTTCTAATGGGTCCGTGCTGGTGAGCTAATGGGCGTTGTGGTTTGAATTCGCCTTTCCCTGACTGCTAATGGCGCTGAGCGCTTTTCATGTGCTGACATGTATAATGCTTTTCATGTATGATGTTGCCGCACAAAAACCCTTAAGACAGCAAACACTTTTTTGCATTGAGGGTTGGGCTGAGAAATGTGGGCGCAGTTAGGCCGGTAGTGTGTTTGTCAAACCAAAGTCTTTAAATATTTACTCAACGTGTATTTGGTTTGGCCGATCAGACGCTACTTTTTTATGTTTTATTTTTTTACAAATTGTTTACAGAAATAGATTCGCTTTCGGAGGCTGAAAATAAAAATCCTCCTAACCATTTCCTACGTCTCTGTGGTTCTCATTCTTGCTTCAGTATGGTATTAAGTAGATGGAAGTGCAACTGAGGTCACAGAGTCTCCAAGGAACAGGGGCAGCAACAAGCTGGGTTTCTTTTTTTTTTCACTCAGCTGAAAGTCCAGTGTCCTCTGGCCAGCGCTGGTGGGCGCTCTCCATGGTGTTGGGGACCCTAGCCCCTTCCGGCCGTCTCTGTCACTCGGAGGGTGCTGTCCTCTCCCCTCCCGGGTCCAGCCAGGGAAAGGGAGTTCTCTGCACCGCACCTGCTGGGGAGCCATATGCTAGGGTTTACAGTGCAGATGATAAAAGAAGTCATGTGTTGCCAACACACAACATGACTCCGTTGAGTACTTGGTTTGGAATTTCTGACTGTCAATTGACAATGGCGTCTAGTGAATATGCCTTGCAAGAGCACTTGGCAAAGAGAGGCCAGTGTTAAATCAAGAAGTGCTTTTTTCTTCCCCTTGAGTACTTCGGGGGGGGGGGGCGATTGTCTTTCACCAGTTACTTAGACGGGGAGGGAAACTGGCCGCCCTGTAACTGGTTGATTTCAGTTGTTTCATATCCTGGCCCCTAGGGAAGCTCTCTCTCCCCTGCCCCCCTCCCCGCCTCGTTCCTGCCACCCGGACCACTCCCCAAAGGAGCTGCCACACACAAGCCCTGGTCTCAGGCTCTGCCTTCAGGGGAGACCCAGCCTCAGACAGCAAGGGTAGTTACAGAAATGATTGTGAGTTTTTCTGACCCTGAGAAGGGGAGTAAGTATGTGATTCAGTTACTATTGTTGTGGACATTTGTAAGCTTTCGGTGCACAGGGAGGTAGATAGGGAGCGCTGGGTGGGGGGATGGGCTAGCTGGGGGATGGGCATTAAGGAGGGCACCTGTTGGGATGAGCACTGGGTTTTATATGTAGGGGACGAATCACTAAATTCTATTCCTGAAATCATTATTGCAGGATATGCTAACTTAGATGTAGATTAAAAATGAATAAAATAAAATTAAATAACATAACATAAAATAAAATACAAGTGAGCTCATTCAGGTTATCAGGTTAAGCTGGGTGCTGTGTGTGGCCAGGCCCCGGGAGCCCCAGGAATGCAGCCCCCACCCCCACCCAGCTGCCTTCTCAATCCATTGGGAAACTGTTGGGGTGAAGCCATCAGCCCCTCATGCCCTGGTGAGCTGGGGTCGAGCTCCTGGCTTTGCCTTTGCTCCCCTACCGCATCCAAATCCAGGGTCATGCTGCACATGGCGGGTTCACTGGGGGGCACAGGGTGGCACTGGATTTCGCCCAAGAAGGGGGCAGGGGTCCAGGGCTTTCTCCAGCATCAGCTTGCCTGCTCCTAAGAGCTGTACCCGCGCATAAGGTGGAGCTCCTGGCCCTGAAACAGGCCGCCATCGAGAACTTTCAGCGAAGCATATGCCCATTACCGGAGGCCCACCAGATGCCGGGGGAAGTCACAGAAATGGGCTGCAGAGGGGCACAGGGCTATGTGCGGGCTCTTGAGGGCTCGAACGTGCCCCTGAGTGAGCAGTGTTGACTTGGGGGCTGAGCCTCCCCCCCACCCCACCCCCCAGGCCCTGTCCACAGGGAGTGTCGGCCCCAGGGTGCCGGCTGATGTCAGGGGAG
This sequence comes from Cryptoprocta ferox, assembly GCA_028646485.1. Classification (NCBI taxonomy): domain Eukaryota; kingdom Metazoa; phylum Chordata; class Mammalia; order Carnivora; family Eupleridae; genus Cryptoprocta; species Cryptoprocta ferox. Next base: position 4,698,000 of record CM053575.1, on the reverse strand, counting down.
CAGGGAGCCCGTGAGTCCCAGGCCTTTACTGTCTCGCCTCTCGCTCACTCCCTTGTTTGTCTGGAGCAAAACTCGCCACGAGTTATTCCTAAGAAAGGTGTGGAAGGCGACCTTTCTGCACCTGTCACATCTAAAACACGTCTGTCTTCCCGCTTGACTCAGTTTGGCTGAATCTACAGTCAAGGTTGAGAATCTACAGTCAAGGGGGAGAATCCTCGCCCCTGCCCTGCAAGTCCACGCGCCTTTCTGCCTTCACCTTCCAGCGGGGAGGCCCGGGCCGCCCGATCCGTTCTTCCCTACGCGGTAGCCTCTTGTTTCGTTCCGTTTCTTTTTTATTATTGCGGTTTTCCTCTAGAGAAGCCTGCAGGAACTTCTTTTTATCCTTGGCGTTCTTTTGTTTGTTCGTTTTTCATTTTTTTAATTAATGTTTATTTTTGAGAGAGAGAAACGGAGTGCGAGCGGGGGAGGGGCAGAGCGAGAAGGAGACACAGAATCTGAAGCAGCTCCAGGCTCCGAGCTGTCAGCACAGAGCCCGGTGCAGGGCTCGATCTCACGAACTCTGAGATCATGACCTGAGCCGAAGTCGGACACTCAACCGACTGAGCCACCCAGGCCCCCCTGTTTATTTATTTTTGAGAGACGAGAGAGAGAGAGAGAGAGAGAGAGAGAGAGAGAGAATCCCAAGCAGGCTCTGCACTGTCAGGACAGAGCCTGACACTGGGCTTGAACCCATGAACAGTAAGATCAGAACCTGAGCTGAAACCAAGAGTCAGAAGCTTAACCGACTGAGCCACCCAGGTACCCCTGTTTATTTTTGAGAGACACAGAGAGAGAGAGAGAGAGAGAGAGAGAGAATCCCAAGCAGGCTCTGCACTGTCAGGACAGAGCCCCACATGGGGCTTGAACCCACGAACAGTAAGATCATAACCTGAGCCGAAACCAAGAATTGGACGCTGAACCGACTGAGCCACCCAGGTGCCCCTATTCTTGGCATTCTAGAACTCAGCTGTGGGTGTAGGTGTGGGTCCTGGGCTCTCTCAATTTGGAGCTACGTGTCCTTTAGCTCACAGAACTGTCTCCCATCATTTCTCTGAGAATGTCACTTTCTCCATTCTATTAGCTGGATGTTAAAACTCTCGATGTCATTTTCCATGTCTCTTGCCTTCTTTCCCTTATTTTTAACTCTTTAAAAAAATATTATAAGGGCACCTGGGTGGCTCAGTCGGTTGAGCGTCTGACTTCGGCGCAGGTCGTGATCTCACGGTTTGTGGGTTCGAGCCCCACGTCGGGCTCTGTGCTGACAGCTCAGAGCCTGGAGCCTGCTTTGGATTCTGTGTCTCCCTCTCTGCCCCTCCTCTGCTCACGTTTTGTCTCTGTCTTTCAAAAATAAATAAACATTAAAAAATATATTATAAAATGTCTCTTTAGATTCCAAGGCTTTGGTTAGATTTTCATTTTGGCAGTCATTGTTTTTAAGAGGTTGTTTTGTTTTGTTTTTTTAGAAAGAGAATGTGAGTAGGGGAGAAGGGCAGAGAGAGAGAGAGAGAGAGAGAATCTTAAGCAGGCTCCACTCTGAGTGGGGCTTGATCCCACGACCCTAGGGTCATGACCTGAGCTGAAATAAAAAAGTCAGACCCTCAACGAGTTGATCCACCCAGGTGCCCAGGAGGGCTTTTGTTGTTGTTGCTGTTTAAGTTTATTTATTTCTTTTATTAATCTCTACACCCAACATGAGGCTTGAACTCATGACCCGGAGATCGAGAGCCGCTTGCTCCACCGAATGAGCCAGATAGGCGCCCCTTTTGGCAGTCATTTGGAATTTTCGAGAATCCCTAGTTTTGTTTTTGTTTTCCTGGCTGCGGGAGGCTGTGCTACCTTGCCAAGAACCATTCCCTCCTGGGCGAGGGGAGTGACTCCCGTACAAGCCGGTGGCAAACAGCCCTGGGCGGCGGGCGCTGTCTGGAATTGCTTTGGAAGACAGTCCCCTGCCCGAGGTCACGCTCCCTTCCCCAGGCAGCCCACATCCAGTGACCGGTGAACAAAGGAGCAGAAAGACCCAACCTCATCCCAGCTAAAGACAATCCTCCAAAACATCAGCTTCTACTTCCGGGGCGGGGTTGACTGAGGCCTTTATTGATACCCCATTGCACCCCGACTTCTCCATCCACCCAATCCTGTGTCTTTCCTCTCTCTCCCATGGGTGTGACCCCCAAGAATGCTTCCTAATAACCCCCCCCCCATGCCGAGCTCTGTCACAGAGGCTGCTTCCTGGGGAGCCCGAGAAGCAGATGCTCAGTGGCGGTGAGGACCCATCACTGGTGGCCGGTGGCACAGAGAGCTCCTGGCATGAGAGAGCAGAACGATTGCTATGTTTTAGCGGGGGCAAGTGGGGTGCCAGTGGAAAAGGCAGGAGGGCACTAGCTGGCGAGAGGCATCCGGCATATGGGAAATAGGAGGAAGGTTGGATCCCACAAGGACGGGGGTTCAGGGTCCACGTTGCTAAGACTGATTGATACTTTGGAAAACCAGGCACAGATGAAAGGCTGAGTGGTGACTTGGCACGAAACGCTTAGCGGTGGCAGGAAGCTAGGTGTCCACCTCCCGCGGCTGGAGGGCCGAGCCCAGGCCCAGGGGCTGAAGCCTGGAAACGGCTGAGTCTAAAGAAGGTGAAGTTTCCCGTCGGGGCAAATCTGCCAGGCCCAGGTCAGGGGACCCTGCTGTATGCAATGGCAATGTCTGGGTTGACAACCCCCACATCTTGAATCCCCGGCTTCCCAGGACCCCTGCCACCAGAAGTGGCCCACTCGTCCCTTCCCCGTGAAAGGCCAGTCCCTCCTCCTGCTCCACTCCCCCAAAGATGATGCCTCCCCCCTGCATCACAAGCGGCCCCTCAGCCTCTCCTGGCCACTGTGCAAATAACTAGATTAAGTCACCGTACGACCTGCAGGGGCAGGCTAGCCTCACAGGGGAGGAAAGAAACCACACGGAAGGAGCTGAGGACACAGCCAGCACGTCCCATGGGAACGTGCGAGATCCAAGGAGGGCACAACATAGAGTTGGACCAAGGGGTGTTTCTTGATCTGGGAGCAGTTGCAAGGATATGGGATTTCTTGTGGGGCAAGGACCCAGGAAATGGTACAATGAAGCTGTTAGGCGGCTCTTAGCAGCAATGTCCACACTAGGGAAGATAAAATTCCAGGATTGCAGAGGTAGATGGTGGACGGCAGAAATAACAGGCTCAGAAAAGGATGCTAGTGTGGGTATACTTTTTTTTTAAGTTTATTTATTTTGAGAGAGAGAGAGAGAGAGAGAGAGAGAGAGAGAATCCCAAGCAGGCTCTGTGCTGTCAGATCATGACCTGAGCTGAAATCGACAGTTGGACGCTCAACCGACTGAGCCACCCAGGCGTCCTTAGTGTGGGTATGTTATGGAAGGTTGGAAACCCCATATTTACAAACCAGTAATGAGTGGGCTGGTGAGAGGGTCCCCTGGGATCACTGAGAGGCTCAGTGGCAATGCCTCTGGGCAGGATGGGACTGACAGGAGAAGCTGTGTAGACTCCCTCTAGCAATGGGGGTGACGGGCCCCTGAAACAATGCAGCCAGGTGGAGGTTTAATCACCAGACAGAAGTGGGAGAAGCTACTGGAAAGAAACATCAAAATCAGAGGGACAGCCCCCCAGAGAGGTATGCAGATAGTTAGAAAACTCAGTGCTCCTAGGGGCAAAATAGATGGTCAATCGAACCATTGGTGAATGATTATTGCTCAATCTACATCACCTGAAGAAATCAGGGGGCTGCGGGAAGCTGGCGCACCGAAGGATATCACCCCTTGTCCAATTTGCAGACTGGGACCAGTTTTTAGACTCAGCCGAATGATGAAGGAGACATCAGATCCCCAGTGAAACCCTTGCAGACCTTTAGAACATGGCCCAGAATTCCCGATTTTCTAGAGGAATCCTGGCTGTTCTTAGAGCTCTGAATAATAGGATGATAAAACCAGTTTCTTGTTGTCTCAGTTGCGGCGGGTCCAGAGGTTGGGAGTGATATGATGCTTGCCAAGTATTCCCACATTGGAGAGAGGTGTCAGACCACTCACACCGGACATGCTAAGAGACCAACCAATGTATTGGCCGCCATTAGCTCATCACCCGCCTCAGGGATGTAAAATTGTTGAGGTGGAAGAGACAGAAGGTAAGAGATTCTTTGGAGATTATCCCCTGGCCTTCAAACCTTGCCCTTGGAGTCGGTGATTGGAGAGAAGCTAGAACAGGCAGAGAAGGCTGCCCCCTCCCACTCTGGGCTTCCTAGCCAGGTCCCACCCATGTTGGGGGAGAGAGGAACTCCAAGCTGGATGAGAATTCAGAACTTTGAAGGTTATATAGAACCAGACATTTCAATGATCTCAAAGTCACCTGGAAGAGTTTTTATGACTTTGGAGGGACTGGTCAAGCTCTGGGATATGCCCTTGATTCCTCCCATGGGGTGAGAAAGACTCCCTCGATGGAAAACATTTAATGAGAAGAGTGGAAAAGAAACAGCGCTGTCTGTGAGCTCATTGGCCAGCTCCATCTGCTCTGAAGTGGTGTGCAAACCACACGGGGTGCCCAACTCACCTCGGGACACGTTCCAGGAAAGATCGGCGGCTCCTACACTGGACTGGAGTCACCTATTGGTGCCAGGATGTCAGGGCAGTGAGGGGATGACAGGGCGATGAGAGGGTGTTGCTACGCAGGGCTCTCTAGCAACCCTCTTGGGGAAGGTCAAAACCTTCTCCAGGAAGCTGGGATCCAGGGCTTTGGTCAGGGTCAAGGTCAGCAAACTTCTGTAAAGGGCAGATAGCAAATATTTTAAGCTTTGAGGACCGTACGGTCTTTGCTACAGCTACTCATTTCTTCCCTTGCAGCACAAATGCAGAGACAGAGACTATATAAATGAACGAGCGTGGCTGGCTTCCAATACAACATTATTTATAAAAGGAACACTATGAAAGGCTGCAGTCCACAGTATGCCAACCTTTGGTCTAGACGGTGAGTGAGCACACTACCATCTCCTTCTCGGATCTGAACCGTGGGGCAGCCGCAGAGAGAAGTGAGGATTTCAGGAGAAAATTAAATGAGACCGAACAAGTGAGACATCCCCCCTCCTGGAGACTGATGGCTGTTTCGACACCGTGTGTGTGTCTGGTGGTGTGTGCAGGCGTGCGTGTGCATCTGTGAAGGCGTGCGCGGGTGCATGTGCAGGTGCGTGTTCATATATGTGCACGTGTGTGGCGTGTGATGCATGGAGGTGCGTAGGCATGCGTGTGTGTACGTCTGTGGGGGGGTGTGTTCGTGTGTGTGGGCAGGACTGAGTGTGGCTGGCGGTGGCCACAACAAGATGCCAGAGGGTGGCAGTCGGCATTAGGTTCTTACCATTCCCTAGAGTCACTGAGAGGCCGCCATTACTCCCTCCTGACTTGGTCCCGGTCTCCCCAGGGTTATACTGGGGCTGCAGAACCTCTGTTGGGTGATGCATTGGGGAAAAGAGTGGAGACCACCAGCTTTGGGCCTTCCCTTCCACACCTCCCCGCAAGCCCCTAGGAAAGCACCTTAGCGGGGTCACCTTCACCCCAACAGTGTGCTTCCCCAAGGGTCTGGTAAAGCTGCAGAAGCAAACCAATGAAGAAAGAAGGATTGTGCTTTCGACGAATGGTGCTGGACAAACCTCCATGTGCAAACACATGAACTCCAGCCCACATTTCACATCAGACGTAAAATTCAAAATGGATCCCCGACATAAATGTAAAATCCCAGCTTCTATACATCTCTAGAAGAAAGCATAAAATAATTCTTGTAGTGTTTGCATTAGGCAAAGGTGTCTTGGATGCAACACTAAAAACATGGTCCATGTTGATACATTTTACCTCATCAAGAATAAAAACTTCAAAGCTCAATTAAAAAAAAAAAACCTCTGGTTAAGAAAGTGGAAAGACAAAACACAGACTGGGAGAAAAGATTTATAAACCCTTATCCAATAAGGACGACATCCAGAGTATATGAAAAACTCTCAAGGTGCGCGTGAGTGGCTCTGCCGGTTAAGCGTCTCTTGATCAGCTCAGGCCTTGATCTCAAGGTGGTGAGTTCAAGCCCTGCTCTGGGCTCTATGCTGGGCAGGAAGCCTACTTAAAAACAAAAACCACACGGGGCACCCGGGTGGCTCAGTCGGTTAAGCGTCCAACTTCGGTTCAGGTCATGATCTCCTGGTTCGAGCCCCGCATCGGGCTCTGTGCTGACGGCTCAGAGCCTGGAGCCTGCTTCGGATCCTGTGTCTCCCTCTCTCTCTGCCCCTCCCCTGCTCATGCTTTGTCTCTCTCCAGCTCTCAAAAATGAATAAACGTTAAAAAAATTTTAAAACAAACAAACAAAACCCTCCCAAAACTCAATAATAAAATGAACAATCAAATTAAAAGTGGCCAGAAGATCTGAACAGATGCGTCAGGAAAGAAGATACATTCATGGCAAATAAGAGTGAAAGTTGAAAGGGCATTCAACGCCATTAGCGATTAGGGAAATGCAAAGCACAGTGAGTCAAAATTGCAAACCTATTATGAGAATGGTAGGACAAAAGTTGAAAGTGCTGAGGGCTGATGAGGTTTCAGACAGAAAGTGAATTTTTTAAAATATATATTTATTTATTTTTGAGAGAGAGAGAAGGTACGTGGGGAGGGGCAGAGAATCCCAACCAGGCTCTGCATCACCAGTGCTTAATGTGGGGTTTGAACTCACAAACCACGAGATCATGACCTGAAGTCCAACACTTAGTGGACTGAGCCACCCAGGCACCCCTAGTAAGTGGAATTTGTACTCACTGTTGCTGAGAATGACAAATGATGCTGCCACTTTGGAAAACAGTTTGGCAATATGTTCCAAGGTTAAACACCCTTACCAGATGGTCCAGCAATCCTTCCTCTTGTTTTTCACCTAAGACAGGTGAAAAATTATGGTCATTTAGAAACTTGCATGCAGGGGTGCCTGGCTGGCTCAATCGGTTAAGAGTCTGACATGAAAGAAAGAAAGAAAGAAAGAAAGAAAGAAAGAAAGAAAGAAAGAAAAGAAGGAAGGAAGGAAGGAAAGAGAGAGAGAAAGAAAGAGAGAGAGAGTGAGAGAGAGAAATGTTCTAGATCTTTATGGTAGTGATGGCTTTTGTCAAAACTCATGGACCCGTACACTAAAAAGGATACATTTTCCTACACGTAAACCATAGCTCAATAAAAAAAATCTTTTAACGTTACGTTGAGTGAAAGAATCTAGACACTTACTGATTGTACTGATGTGAAGTTTGAGAAAAGCCCAACTAATCTATGGTGATGGAAGTCAAAGCAGTGGTTATTTACAGAGGGTGGGGACCAACCAGAAGGTGCCCAAGGGGACCTCCAAGATGACGGATGTGTTATGACTTGGTTTGCCAGTGGTTACGTGAGCACGTACATTTATCGCAATGCACGTATTCTACACTTAAAAATCTGTACATTTTCCTGAATATAAATCACTTCCTTTTTCCTTAAGGTACAGAAGTATTTTTTTTAAGGATGGGAAAATGTATTTTAATCCAAATGAACATGAATAAAAAGAAAGCCAAGGCAGGTATCTTCATATATGACTGACTTAATATGGGAAAAAATATAATTCATAAAAATCACAAAGGACAAACGAGGAAGTTATAAACTCATAAAATATAACACAGACAAAGATAAAAACACTTAGCAATATAGCTTTACAGGATGGCAGGTAAAGACTCGTAGACTCGCGGGGAGACAGACAAGCCAATAGTCACACCACATCTCTCTCGTATACAGAGAGAACAAACATGCAAAAAGAATAAACACTAATGTCAAAGGTATGAACAATGAACAGAAAATAAACTTTTTTTTTTGGAGTATCTCTAAACATTTACAAAAACAAGCTATGACTTAGGCTATAAATAAAATCTTAATAAATTACAATGGATGAATATGAGACCGATTATGTTCTTTGGCCATAATGTAATAAAACTAGAAGTAAAAACAAAGGGATGAAAGCTTCTTCCAGTTGAAATTGATAACAATGGGGGCGCCTGGGTGGCTCAGTCGGTTAAGCGTCGGACTCTGGCTCAGGTCATGATCCCACAGTCTGTGGGTTCAAGCCCCGCATCGGGCTCTGTGCTGACAGCTCGGAGCCTGGAGCCTCTTTCCGATTCTGTGTCTCCCTCTTTCTTTATGCCTCTACCCCGCTTGTGCTCTGTCTCTCTCTCTCTCAAAAATAAATAAAACACTAAAAAAATTTAAAAAAAGAAATGGATAACAATGATCTAAGAATCACAACTCAAACCAGGATAGCTTAAAATTCCATATATTTAGAAGCCTAATCCCCATTGTTAAATAATCCTTGAGTTGATGAAGAAATCATAAGAGAATTGAGACATATCTATATTTGCATGAATAGAAGCATTACCTGTTCAAAGGAGTGGAACACAGCTAAGAAGTACTTTGAGGAAAATTTATAGCTTTGACTACATTTATCAGGAAATAAAAATGTCTAAAAATAAACAAGCAAATCATTGGAATCACAAAGTTTGGAGAAAAGCACAGCAAATTTTAAAAAATAATGGCAATCATGGGGCGCCTAGGTGGCTCAGTTGGTTGAGTGTCTGGCTTCGGCTCAGGTCGTGATCTCACCGTTTGTGAGTTTGAGCCCCGCGTCAGGCTCTGTGCTGACAGCTCGGAGCCTGGAGCCTGCTTCGGATTCTGTGTCTCCCTCTCTCCTTCTCCTGCTCGCGCTCTATCTTTCTCTCTCTCAAAATACATAAACATTAACAAATGTTAAAAAAGCATTCTCCTTGTCATTATTTTTAGTGACCTTTTCTTATAACAAGAGGTGCCCCTTCCCACTAGGGGAGTGACACGGGCCCCATCTAAAATCAACGTGTTTTAGCCGAAGAAGTGAGGCGATCTAGAGAAAAGTGGTCAGTAGATGGGATCAGGGCCATGACTATACCAAGAACCACGAAGGTGGTATGGGTGTGAGAGTGTGAGCGTGTGTGAGCACGTGTCTGCATACAGGGAAGGTGGGCGTGTCTGTCTTTGTGAAGACACCGTTGTGTCTTTGGTCTGGGGCAACAAGTGTCTACATGTGTAAAGAACACCTCATTGAAAGATTTTCTTTTTCGCTGGGTGTGAAGCCTACTTAAAAAAAGAAAAAAAATTTATTTTTAAGTAATCTCTACACCCAACGTGGAGGTCGAACTCACAACCCCTGAGATCGAGTCCCATGCTCTCACGGCTGAGTCAGCCAAGTACCCCAAGAACATCTCATTTTATTTTATTTTTTTTAAGCTTATTTATTTTGAGGGAGAGAGAGTGCGTTCATGCACCTGGGCGCGAGGGAGTCCGGGACGGGCAGGGAGAGAGAGAAGCAGGCTCCACCTTGTCAGCGCAGAGCACACGATGTGGGGCTCGAACGCACCAACTCATGAGATCATGATCTGAGCCAGAATCAACAGTCGGTTGCTTAACCCACTGAGCCATCCAGGCGCCCCAGGGACACCTCATTTTAAATGGAGCTGGGAGGCCACAAGTGGGCGCTGTCATGCCCGGCCACTGGTCCTCAGTTGCAACCCTGGAGGAAGAGAGGGGGGCCTACATTTCCGGTAGGAAGAAGCCTGGGCACTACCACCCCCGCAGGAGGAAGGGAGACTTTCTCCTCAAGGAGCAACAGCCCAGCCCACAAGAAACTGCCGCCACTCTGAACCCCCCTTTCCTCCCATAGACTTTCCTCCAAAGCATCCCTTCCCAATCCCTTCCTATTTCTCTATAAAGTAGCGTTCCTCTCCTTTGTTTCCCCATCCTTACGTGTGGTTTTACCATAGCTTGCTTACCCCAAATTGCAATTCTTTGCTATTCCTGAATAAATCCATTTTAATGGTAAAATAACTCTTATTTTTTTTTAAATTTAATATTTATTTTTGAGAGAGAGAGAGAGAGAGGCCATGAGTGGGGGAAGGGCAGAGAGAGCAGGAGACACAGAATGGAAGCAGACTCCAGGATCCGAGCTGTCAGCACAGAGCCCGACTCGGGGCTCAAACTCATGAACTGTGAGATCACGACCTGAGCTGAAGTTGGATGCTTAATGGACTGAGCCATCCAAGTGCTCCCTGGCTGTCTTATTTTTAAGGTAGATGTTACTTGGTGATCTGAGGTGGGATCTTTCCAGAGAAGACTCTCAACAACTCGGAGGCTGGTGAGCAAAGGGGTGCCCGTGCCCACAGAGCCCACTGAGCTCCCTGCTCTGCCATCTGGCCACGGAGATTGAGGGTAAACCTCTCCAGGATCCAAACGCCACTCCTTTTGCACTTTGAGCTCTCCAGGCTTGATTCAGCATCGGTTTAAAGGCTTTTTCTACCTGGTGAGTACTCATTTTCTGAACCTCTGGGTTTGAGTAAGGGGATCCCTGCCCTCTAAACTCTTTCAAGAGAGCCCTCTTGTCTGGACCCTGGCCAGCTTTATGTTTAAAAACCATGGTCCCTCTTACTGTGCATTTTCAACTATCTGGACCAACTTAGCTGAAGATAATTCAGAACTTCAGTGGCCATTATGGGAAGCTTTCAATCTCCCAAAATTGTTTTTTTTTTTCTCAAAACTAAATTAGAAAGCTACAGCTCCAAAATTAAACAAACGGAATGGGATGGCTTTTTAAATTGATACCTTGAGGCTTCCAAACGTTTGCCGGCTTCTAAAATTGCCTCTTTGCAAAATACTATTTCTAAATTAACTGAGGTGAGTGAACAATTGAAGGAAGTCAAGTGGCTTCTGAGGCCTTTTTATCCCCCTTCCCCCGTCTCCTTTGTCTCTGGAGACATGACAGCCATCTTGTGCTGAGGCCCCACCTCTGGGACCATTCCTCTATCTCCTCAGCACCCCCTCGCTGATTCTAAGCTTTTCACTAAACTTCTCTTTTCCTCTGAACCTCTTCCCACTCTCTCTTCTGAACCTATTAAAACCTGTCCTTTAAAAGTTTGTTTGTTTGTTTGTTTGTTTGTTTGTTTGTTTGTTTAGAGAGCGAATGAAAGAAGAGCATGCCTGTGAGTGGCAGGGGCAGAGACAGAGAGGGGGGAGAGAAAGAATCCCAAGCAGGCTTCCCCCGTCAGTGCAGAGCCCAACGTGGGACTCGATCTCATGAACCGTGAGATCATGACGTGAGCCAAAATCAAGAGTCAGGTGATTAACCAGTTGAGCCACCTGGGTGCCCCAAAACCTGTCCGTTTAAAGTTAAGTCTTCCAAGGATCCAAATAAACCTCAAATTTCTTATTTTCCCTGGACTAAAGCTGAATTGCAAGCCATAGTTAAAGAGTTTCCCCAAGTAAAAGTGGAAGAGGAAAGAAAGCTTCCAAATTCATTCTATAAGGCCAGCGTTACCCTGATACCAAAACCAGATAAAGACACTACAAAACAACAACAACAACAACAACTAATAGGCCAATATCTCTGATGAATGTAGATGCAAAAATCTATAACAAAATATTAGCAAACTGAATCCAGCAACATATTTTTAGGAAATTATTTGGCATGATCAAGTGAGATTTATTCCTGGGATGCAGATGGCTCAATATTCACAATCAACATGATACATCCCATCAACAAGAGAAAGGATAAAAACCATATGATCATTTCAATGGATGCAGAAAAAGCATTTGACAAAGTACAACATCCATTTATGATAAAGACCCTCATCAAAGTAGATTTAGAGGGAACATACCTCAGCATAATAAGGGCCATATATGAAAAACCCACAGCCAACACACTCAATGGTGACAAACCGAGGGCTTTCCCCCTAAGATCTGGAACAAGACAAGGATGTTCACTCTCACCACTTTTACTCAAGATAGTACTGGAAGTCCTAGCCACAGCAATCAGATAAGGAAAAGAAATAAAAGGCATCCTAATTGACAATGAAGAATAAAATTTTCACTATTTGCAGATGCTATGATACTATACCCAGGAAACCCTAAAGTCTCCACCAAAAACTAGTAGAACTGATAAATGAATTCAGTAAAGTTGCAGGATTCAAAATCAACACACAGAAACCCGTTGCATTTCTCTACGCCGATATGAAGTAACAGAAAGAGCAATTAAGAAAGCAATCCAGGGGTGCCTGGGTGACTCGGTTGGTTAAGAGTCCAACTTTGGCACAAATCATGATCTCACGATTCGTGGGTTGGAGCCCCGCATCGGCCTCTGTGCTGACAGCTCAGTGTCTGGAGCTCGCTTCAGATTCTGTGTCTCCCTCGCTCTCTGCCCCTCGCCCACTCATGCTCCGTCTCTCTCGCTCTCACTTTCCCTTTCTCAAAAACAAATAAAACATAAAAAAAGGAAAACAATCCCCCCAAAAAAGGAAAGAAAAGAATCCCACTTACAATCGCACCAAAAATAATTAAAATACCTTGGAATAAACATAACCAAAGAGGTGAAGACCTGCACACCAAAAACGGTTAAACACTGATGGAAAGAAATTGAAGAAGACACAAATAAATGCAAAGAAAGATATACCATGCTCATGAATTGGAAGATTGAAATATTGTTAAAATGTCCACACCACCCAAAGCAACGTACAGATTTAATGCAATCTCTATCAAAACACCAACAGCATGTTTCACAGAACTAGGATAATCTTAAAATTGTTATGGAACCACAAAAGACGCTTAATAGTCAAACCAATCTGGAAAACGAAGACCAAAGCTGGAGGTATCACAATGCCGTATTTCAAGATATATTACAAAGCTGTAGTAATCAAAACAGTGTGGTACTGGCACAAAAATAGATGCATCTGTTAATGAAACAGAACAGAGAGCCCAGAAATGAATCCACAGTTATATGGCCAATGAGTCTTTGACAAAGAATATGACAATGGGAAAAAGGCAGCCTTTTAAAAAAATGGTGCTGGGAAAACTGGACAGCAACGTGCAAAAGAATGAAACTGGACTGTTTTCTTAAACCATGCACAAAAATAAACTAAAAATGGATTAAAGACCTAAATGTGAGACCTGAAACCATAAAATCTCTAGAAAAACAGAGGTAGTAAGTAATGTCTTTAACCTCAGCCATAGAACATTTTTCTAGATATATTTCCTTTGGCAAGGAAAATAAAAGCAAAATTAAACTATTGGGACTACACCAAAACAAAAAGTTTTTTTTTTTCCACAGTAGAGGAAACCATCCACAAAACAAAAAGACAATCTACTGAATGGCAGAAGATACTCGCAAATGATACACTTGGGAAGGGTTTAATATCCAAAATACATAAAGAAGTTATACAACTCAATATCAAAAAAAGACAAATAATCCAATTAAAAATGGGTAGAAGTCACCAGGAGATATTTTTCCAAAGAAGACATACAGACGTGCAACAGACACATGAAAAGATGCTCAGCGTCACTCATCATCAGGGAGATGCAAATCAAAACACAGTGCTTGCTTGACTCGCACCTGTCAGAATGGCTAAAATAAAAAACACAAGAAACTACAAATGTTGGCGAGGATGTGGAGAAAAGAAACACTTGTGCACTGTTGGTGGGAATGCAAATTAGTGCAGCCACTGTGGGAAACAGTATGAAGCTTCCTCAAATAATTAAAAATAGAATTACCACATGATCCAGTAATTCCACTTCTGGGTATTTACCAAAGAAAACAAAAACACTACTTTGAAAAGATATATGCACGCCTGTGGTTAATGCAGCATTATTTACAATGGCCAAGATACCGAAGCAGCCCAAGTATTGTCTATTGATAGGTGAATGGAGAAAGAAAATGTGAAAAGAAAGAAGAAAAAAACCCACATCCCATGGAATATATTACTTGGCCACAAAAAAAGAATGAAATCTTGCCATTTGCAACAACATGGATGGATCTAGAGGATATAATGTTTAAGTGAAAGGAGTCAGAGAAAGACCGATAGCATATGATTTCACTCAAATTCGGAACTTAAGAAACCAAACAAATGAGTGGCGTGTGGGTGGCTCAGTTGGTTAAGTGTCAGACTCTTGATTTCGGCTCAGGTCATGGTCTCACCATGAGATTGAGCCCCAAGTTGGGCTCTGTGCCGGGCATGGATCCTGCTTACGATTCTCTCCCTCTCTTTCGTTTTGTCCCTCCCCCACTCGCATGCCCTCTCTCTCTCTCTCTCTCTCAAAAAACAAAAACAAAAAACAAAATCCCAAATGAACAAAGAAAAAAGTGACAAAAAACCAGACTCTTAATTACAGAGAACAAACTGATGGTTGTCAGAGGGGAGGCAGGTGGGGGGATGGGGAAATCGGTGAAAGAGGTTAAGAGCACACTTATCATGGCGAGCACTGAGTCATTTAGAGAATTGTTGAATCATTATATTGTACACCTGAAACTGTATAACACTGTTCATTATACTTGAATAAAGAAATAAATAAATACGATTAAAAAAAAAAAGATTTCCCTGGCGGTGCCTGGGTGGCTCAGTTGGTTAAACGTCCAGTTTCGGCTCTGGTCATGATCCCTTGGCTCGTGAGTTTGAGCCCCACGTCGGGCTCTGTGCTGACAGCTCAGAGTCTGGAGCCTGCTTCAGATTCTGCGTCTCCCTCGCTCTCTGCCTCTCCCCCGACTCACACTCTGTCTCTCTCAAAAATAAACATTAGAAATAAAATAAATTAAAAAATAAAAAGATTTCCCCAAAGTAGCTAAGAATTTAACACAGTTATTCAAACTTACCAACCTAGCTTCTCAGATTGTATCAATTAGTCCACATGCTTGTTGGTGAGGGTCAGGTCCGACATTGAAACTTGCCCAATGGGAAATCCTAAAAGGGATCTAGAGAAACAGACCCCTAACTTTTGGCAAGTTGCTGGAACACTTGCTGGAAATTTCCACCAAGCAATTACAGTGGCTTTTCCTAAGCCTGTGGACCGGAACAAAATTCAGACTCGCACGCAAAAACCTGATAAACCTGTTCACAACTATTACAATCAACTGCAGATTGGTTTTTATTTTTTATTCTTTTAACATTAAAAAAAATTTTTTTTATGTCTTTATTTTTAGAGAGAGACCGAGAGCAAGCAGGGGAGGGGCAGAGAGAGAGGGAGACACAGAATCCGAAGCAGGCTCCATGCTACTGGCTCAGAGCCCAACTTGTGGCTCGATCTCATAAATCTCGAGACCATGACCTGAGCCGAAATCAAGAGTCGGTCGCTTAACTGACTGAATCACTCAGGTGCCCCTGACCCCTCAAATCCTTTACTTGCTCCATCGCTGATGGCTTTGGAGCTAACTCCAAGGACACTAATCAGTCACCACCCTCCTTATGAGTCAAGTCTTCAGCTCATATTGGCTGAATCCACAGTGCATCTCCCATTAAGATTCAAATAGATCCCTCAAACCTTCCCCCAGAATGGATCAATCCTATACCAAAACAAACAAACAAACAAACAACAAAAACCCTTCAAGGCATCAGGCCCATAATAAAATAATCTAAGGCTCAGGGCCTCACTATGCCCTGCCCTGGTCGCTGTAATATCCTTGTTTTACCTGAAAAAAAAATCCCAGTAGTCAAGGATGGAAGTTTGTCTAAGATCTCTGAGCCATAAACAATAATGGTGTCCCTCGGCCCCCTGCTGTTCCTAATCCCCATACTTCAGTGGCCGCCATCCTCACTGAAAGCAAATTATTCACTGTGATCGATCTATGTAGCACCTTCTTTAGAACCCCTGTGGATAAGGCCAGCCAGTATCTTTTTGCTTTCACTTGGGACGGAGAAGGGCATACCTGGACAGGACTGCCCCAGGGTTTCACAGAATGTCCATACTTCTCACAAAACGTAAAGGCTGATTTAGATGATAGAAAGTTTTCTTCTCTCTCTCTCAAATTAAAAAAAGAAAAGAAAGGGGCACCTGGGTGGCTCTGTTGGTTGAGCGTTGTTGTGTTCTCTCTCTCTCTAACAAAAAAAGTTTTCTGTTCACTTTACTTTGTTACTGTATATACATAATTTCCTCCTCTGCTTTCCTCAAACCTTTTCAAAGGAAGACAGCAGCTGCTTGTTAAAACTTTAAGCCAAAAGGGATAGAAATTCTCTCTCTAAAAAATTGCAGTTTGCTCAAAGCCAGGTTCAATATTTAGGGCACCTGATCTTGGAACAGGGGCTACATTGAGATCTAGAGAGGCTTCATGGCACCCTGAACTTAGTAAGGTTCCTGGGCCTACCAGACTCAACTCCTTGGAGGCCAAAGGAAACCATCTTGCTGATATTTCTACCAAAACCTCTCAAGGAAACCAATAGCCAAACCTCTGGCACGGTCCAAAGGGACGTTCTCCCACATGATAATCTAGAAAAATTTGACAATAGATGTCCAAGAATTGGCCCCAGAGAGGGGAAAACAATATTGAAAATCTAATCATTGTTGGTTTGGTAAAAAGAGAAGACGGTAGCTTGAGCCAAATACAATCTAGTCCTGCCAGACTCTAAAATTCCCATTACTGACCATTGTACATACTCTGAATCGTTGGTCTACTGAGAAAATGTTAGCCTGTTTGAACCAACACTGGTAGGGAAATATTAATAAGGCCACCAGAAAAAAAAAAAGTACTCACCTTGCTTGTCACACTTCACACCTTCCAAAATACAGTCCTGGGATGCCCATGCATACCACCTCTGGGCATTTAAGATTGCCCAATGGACCTTTCAAGGTTTGGTAAATGGATTTTATTTGAATGCTCCATCTCATGGATATAAATATGTTTTAGTTATGGTTTGCAGGTTTTCTCACTGGACGGAAGCTTTCCCTGTAATAGGCTATGGCCTCTTTTGTGGTCAAAATCCTATTAAAAAGGTTTTTCCTACTTGGGGAACCCCTCCCCCCTCCCGTGTTTCACAGTGGTCAGGGAACGGATTTCACTGGTCAGGTGCTCCGAGATGGTTGTGCTGGTCAGGCGGTCACACCCACATCAAGCTTAGTCTTCAGGGCTAATCAACACATGAACACATCGGTAAGACTCACCTGGTAAGTTTGTAAAGCCCCCTCAAATACCTTAGCCCAAAGCATTGCCCGTGGTCCTTCTAAATCTCAGATCTGCCCCCTTTGGAACTCACAGACTCTCACCCTTTGAGATAGTCACAAGATGTCCAGTGCACTTGGGCCTGCCTCCTTTGATCTGCAGCTAGTAGAAGGAAATATATGTCAATGCTGTGAGGGCCCAATTACTTCTACTTCAAGAAAGAATTCTTGAAGACGTCTTTGGTGCAAAAAGGCGATTTTATTAAAGCACCGGGATAGGCCCCGTGGGCAGGAAGAGCTGCGCTGGGGTCCTGACGGGTAGCTCGTTATGTTCTACTGAAAACAACCACGCTTTGGACCAGCAACCTTTTCACAGGACACTCCAGGGAGATGCGGATGTTAAGGCTCACACCTTGCAACACAGAGTTTTTTCCTCTGTTGGAAAAAAAACATGTCACAATGATTCTCTTCAGCTTCATTGGGAGGGCTCCTACCGGGGCTCCGAACATCAGGGATTGACTCCTGATTCATGTGTTACATCTAAAGAAAGCACCAGGGCCCCTCGGTGCCTCAGTCGGTGAAGAGCTGACTACGGCTTCGGTCATGACCTCATGGTTTGTGAGTTCGAGCCCCACATCATGCTCTGTGCTGACAGTGCAGAGCTTACTTGGGATTTTCACTCTTTCTCTGCCCCTCCCCCACTTGTGCTCTCGCTCTCTCTCTCAAATTAAATAAAGTAAAAAAAAGAAAAAGAAAACACCAAAGCCCAATTGGACTTGCTCATGGAATGGTGACCTGAAGGTAGAGATTTCCAGTAATTGAAGCAGATGACATTCGATGGCAACAGCTTTCCCAAGATGAGTGGGCCAGGCCTGTGTGCCCTTGTCTCCTTGTTGCTTCTTACTATGTTTTCTCCAGACAAACAACGCTCTCATCCGCATTTCCCAGTCTATTGCAAAAAGGGGAAACCTCTCCGATGGTCGGATTTGTCCCCAGAAACCTCAATCTGTTTATGACAACAGTGATCCCTTAATTCACTCTTTAAGGGATTTCGCCAGGATTTCACCGAATCCCAAGTGCCACTGCGTGCCTAGATTGTTCCTCAGGTCCCTTTTATAAGGTTAGAGTACTGAACCCACCAAACCCCATTCCTTACTTCAGTTTAACCCATTCCTGGGATGGCAAAACAAGATCTCTCAAATATATATAAATATAGATAATATCTAGCTAGCTAGCTATCTCTATAACTATTGTGGGGCAGACAACATAAATAGGGACATTTGTCAGCTTACGGATACACCCATACATCTAGGTCTTCTTTCAATATGTAATAATGCAGCATCTAGGTCTTGGCTGAATGATGCTATGTCTGTATACAGGCCAAGGGGTCCATAGGTGGTATTTATAAGAGGCAGCCTTACGCACACCCCCACCCCCGGCCACTCCTCTAAATGCGGGGGTTTTGACGATCAAGCCTAGGCTGGGGCAACTCACTGTCTTGACAGCTGGAGGATAAAGGGGCAAGGTGCTCTTGCTGTGTTTACCATTCCAGTTTCTTTTCATAACAAACCAGGACCCCCTCATCGGTCTGTGCCATTTCTTCTCCACAGCTGCCTTGAACTCGAGCTCCCAGGAGACGGACAGGATTCTGAGCTTCCCTCTGCAGGAAGAACTTTTCTCCCCAGGGTTGGAGTAAGGGCCAATGAAAACGTGATGAGAAATCTCTCCCTAACATCAAGAGAGCAGGCCAATTCCACAGCAAACGTAGGAGCAGCCGGTTAACGATCACTTAACTCGTTGTCTAGGGTAGTTCGAGACAGTTGCATCGGCCTTGATTATCTACTTGCTGACAACCGAAGCATCTGTGTGATAGCAAACACCGCGTCCGCCTCCTGCTGCCGGAAGTAGAGGGGAGTAGAAAGCCAATTGCACAGAATTAGGGAAAAAGCACACTGGCTACAGCAAATTTCACCTGATTCTCCGTGGTCCTGTTTTGGTTGACTGCCTTTGATGAAGTGTTGGGGTGACGGTGGGGTGGTCCAGAGCCGAAGGCCAAGAAAGAATTCTTGAAGACGTCTTTGGTGCAAAAAGGCGATTTTATTAAAGCACCGGGATAGGCCTCGTGGGCAGGAAGAGCTGCGCTGGGGTCCTGACGGGTAGCTCATTATGTTCCCTCAGGTTGGCAGGAGGTCAGGGACAGAGTAAGTCTCTAAGGAATTTTGGAAGCAAGGTTTCCAGGACCTTGAGGAGCTAGTTGTTGCTAGGGAAACGCCATTTATTACCGTGAATAAAATCCCAGTCATGAGACCCTTTAGATATATATGGGGGGTGGGGGGGAAGTTGACTTATAGGATTCTGGTGGTTCGGATAATGTTAAGGTAGGTTTTCGTTTGCCCCCAGCGAAGTGTCATCATTGAGGCAGCGAGCTCCCAGAGGGAGGTCACTCTGCCGGTTTCAAGGACTTGTCAGCAGACTGTAGGCAGTAAGGGAATTTAAATTTTCATTTGCCTTAGTTTCCCACATTACCATGGCAAGGACTTAGACCCCTTTCCTTTGTTCTGGGGGTAGCCAGGAGTGTCCGAGGAATATCTCACATATTCTGCTGGTGTGTGTGTGTGTGTGTGTGTGTGTGTGTGTGTACGCACGCGTGTGCGGGTCAGCCTGTATTTTGCTCTGATTGCCCCAAGCTCCCTCATCACCTTCAGGGCTAGGGGCACAGCTCAGAACCCTCGTACAATTAAGAACTGCCATGGTGCCTTTCAGTATGTTTTATGTTTCATATCATTACTTTTAAGTTTTTTAGCTGTTGCCTGTCAGATCATTGTAGAAGTGATGTGCCCAGTAAGGTGATGCTACTCAGGGCTTCGCGATGATCTCCAACCTGAACGATTTTGAAAAGATACAGATTTCACACGGGAAACGCCTGAGTCCTCCCTCCTACCCCTCCTTGTTAATGTAGCCTCAGGGGGTTCCCATCCCTGTACTTTCCCTCCAACGCGGGACATGACACCCGGGAAAGGGAAAGGTCCTTCCTGGCAGGAAGGGACAAAAAACCCCCACTGAATTTGGAAAACTGGACTCTTGATCATGGATGCTTTTGGAGGGGGGGGGGATTTTTATCAGAAGGGGGAAATGTGAAACTGAATAAAGAAAATATCTCATTTAAAAGTGGGGGAGGACTCTGGTTCAGGAAGACTCCTCAGCTGCAAACCCCACAGGAAGGCTCCTTTTTTACTATCCCAGCTGGAGGAAAACAACCATTTTCCCCTCCCCCCAATAGCCCAGCCAATAAAAACCATCCCACCTCCTCTCTTCCAATAGACTTTCTTTCAAAGCAGCCCTCCCTGGCTCCCTCCTTCTCTCAAAAGTAGAGCTCCTGTCCTTTGTTCCGTGGACTTGCCTGTGGTACCATAGCTTGGTGTCCCAAGTACTACTTCTCTGCCTTTCCCGAATAAACCCATTTTGCTGGTAGAGTAACTGCCTGTTTTACGTTTACGGTGGACACAGGGTTCGGGCCTCTGAGGTCTGTGAACCAAGCAGTTTGGGAAAGCAGCTGGCAGCGCTCCGGAAGGTTCGGCCGCTGGTGCGCTGGCTCCGGCCGGGGTCGGTGGGCGCCAGGCCGGTGTTCCGCGCAGACTTCGTGCGGCGGGCGGGCTGCGACGGCCTCCCGCGGGTGTGACGGTGGCCTGGGGGCGGCGGCGGGGCTCGGCGGCCGGAGGGGGGCCGCGAGCGGGGCTTCCGGGGCGCCGTGAGTCAGCACTGGGGTGGAGCGGGACGGGGATGGGCGGGACAACCCTTATAAGGCTGGAGGCCCGACGGGGTGTGAGCGCCGCCGCCGCCGCGTCTGCCGCCGCCGCTCGCGCTGCGCTGTAACCAGTGAGTCTCACCGCCCGGGCCTCCGGGGCGCGTCCAGGGCCCTCGCGTTGCTCCCGGCTGGAGGCCGGACCCCAGCTTCGGGCCAGCGTTGCTGGAAGGCCCTGCACCCCCACCCCCATCCCCCCTCTCCTACCCCAGCGCCGGGATGGGGATCCAGGGGACCCACGACGCCTGCAGCGCGCGGTTGGGGCTCTCGAGGTGGGGGCGCGGCGCCTCCAGCGCAGAGACCTGCTCCTGCGCCCCCCGGAGCGCCCGGAGCCGGCCACGGGACCCCAGGGAGGACGGACTGGTGCTCCCTCCCTTCCGTAATATCCTTCTCCCAGACTCTAACAGACTTCTCTCCATCCGCTCCAGTGCCGCCCTACACCATTGTCTACTTTCCCGTTCGAGGTAGGGGCCCGGGGACTGGCAGCTGGGGGAGACAGAGGTTGGGGACTGCACGCCCCTCGCCCACCTGAGGGAGACCCCAAGACCACCCCACCCCACCCCTCCATCACGTGGGTACTAGCCTGGGCCTTCTTCCCTGCTCCCCTGCGCTCCTTGGCTGGAATATCCAGTTTCTTCCCCGTGGCCAGTACCCTCCCTAGGGTCCAGTGACTTTGTCACCGGAGTCCCGGCTCCCACGGCCCCTCCCCAGGGTGCTTTGAGGCTGTTCTCCCCTACCCCCAGGGCGTTGCGAGGCCATGCGCATGCTGCTGGCCGACCAGGGCCAGAGCTGGAAGGAAGAGGTGGTGACCAAGGACATCTGGCTGCAGGGCCCACTCAAGGCCTCCTGTGTGAGTGCCTGCCGTGCCCAGAGGGGGCTCGGGGGCTGGGCAGTGGGGGGCAGCCCAGCTCAGCATCTCTGACAGAGCTGTGCCTCCCCACCCCAGCTGTATGGGCAGCTGCCCAAGTTCCAGGACGGAGACTTCACTCTGTACCAGTCCAATGCCATCCTGCGACACCTGGGCCGCACTTTTGGTGAGTCTTGAGGCCGCAGGTGGCTCAGGGCAGAGGCAGGCAGGCATCAGCCAGCGTTTCTACACATCTGCTTGTTGCCCACCTTTGAACCTCTTCTGTTTAAATCAGGCTGCCTGGCGACCCCTGTGGAATGGAGGAAACGAGGCACGAGGAGGTTATGTAACTTGCCCACAGTCAAGGGTGGGTCTGCCTACAGCTCTTGCACTATGCCAGGCTGCCTCCTGCTGAGTTCTGAGCGCCTACTGGGCGTCAGGACTGGCCTTCCGTCCACATCCTCCTTCCATCTCCCGGCTGTGCCCACAGGCAGCCACATCCGCCTGTCAGGTGCATGTCAGACCCCCAGTCATGCTTTTTGCGGACTTTCTCCCCAGGGCTATACGGGAAGGACCAGCGGGAGGCAGCCCTGGTGGACGTGGTGAATGACGGGTTGGAGGATCTTCGCTGCAAATATGCCACCCTTATCTACACCAACTACGTGAGCCCGGGCGCCAGGGGTGGGCACGGCCCAGAGCAAAGAAAGGCTTGCCTCCGTCCGGCCTGCGAGGGCTGGGCTTCCTAGTGGAGGGGGAGGGGAAGGATGTGTAGCCAGCCTCTGGAAGTGGGTGCTGGCCCTTGGTGGAGGTGCAGAAAGTATACTGACACGAGCACATCTGGGGACCAGGGGCCAATTTATCAGGGACGAGACATGTGTGTGCCCGTGGGAAAGGGAGTGGCAGGAGTTGGAACTGGAAGCGCAAGAGCCCCAGATCTGGAGGGCCTCGAACTGGCTGGCTGGATACTCCCCTGATGGCAGTGGGTGGGAACCATCGAGGCATCTAAAAGGGCCATGTACGAACCTGAGATCTGGAAGCAGCTTCCAAGACTTTTGGAGAAGATCGGTGGGGGACCAAGGCGGAGAGGTGGGGGTGGGGTAAAGAAGACTCCATGGCCGAACTGGACAGGATGTGGTGCAGCCCTGGGGATGGGAAGGGAGGAGGGGAGCACTGGAGCTCCAGCCTGGGCGGGTGGTGAGTCACTGAAATAGGGCAAAAAGAAGGGGGGGCGTCCCAGGGCTGGGGCAGGGGCTGGGGTGGGCCGCAGTGGGAGGGTCAGGAGGGTAACGTGCGGTGCTGACTTTCTGGCAGGAGGGAGGCAAGCAGGACTATGTGAAGGCGCTACCGGAGCACCTGAAGCCCTTCGAGACCCTGCTGTCCCAGAACCAGGGGGGCCAGGCCTTCATCGTGGGCGACCAGGTGAGCGTCTGGCTCTGTCCTGCCCCTCTGCACCACCCCCTTCTTGCAGATGGGAAACGGGTGCAGAGAGAACACCGGAACCCGTTGCTCAGCAGAGTGGGGTGGACTGAGGGAACGGCTCCGACTCCCAGGCTCCCACGCTCCCAGCTCCTGAGCCCCTTGCCCCCTGCCCTGCAGATCTCCTTCGCGGACTACAACCTGCTGGACTTGCTGCTGATTCACCAGGTCCTGGCCCCCAGCTGCCTGGACTCCTTCCCCCTGCTCTCGGCCTATGTGGCGCGCCTCAGCGCCCGGCCCAAGCTCAAGGCCTTCCTGGCCTCCCCGGAGCACGTGAACCGCCCCATCAATGGCAACGGGAAGCAGTGAGAGTTTGCAGCACCCTCGGTGGGTGGTGGGGGCTGCCTGCCTCCCTTTCCCCAGGACCAATAAAATTTCCAGGCGAGAAGCAGTGCTGTGAGCATTGAGTTTCCTGGGGAGGGGCTCTCAGACCCTCAACAGTCAGGGTTGGGGGGAGGGTGGGGCAGCCAGCTAGGATGCTTGAGTCCTAAAACACACGGATGTGTCTTCTTAGAGCCGTCAGCCCAGTCTACTGAACTCCAGGAACCAGAATAAAGAGACCGAAAAAATAAAAAAACACTAAGAGAAATTAACTACGGTTTCCTCCCCAGGGATGCCCACAGTCTAGAGGGAGAGAAGAGGCTCACTTATATAAAATGCTTTCTGCTTTCAGCAGGGCCACCTGCCACAGGGCTTCCGCCCAGGACAGCGGAGCCCAAGAGCCGAGGGGCCCCTGGTGAGGGGGCTGCGGGAGTAGCTGAGTAGCTGTGGGCAGCCCAGGCAGGTGGGAGGGGCAGTCGCTTCTGTTCCGGTGGGGCCCTGCTGGCTCCCCCGCCATCTCGGGCACGGTAGCAACACTGGGCGACCTGGATGGCTCTCCCACTGCCTTCTCTCACCATTGAGTTCCCCGGGCTCAGCCTGGGAGAGCTGGCAGTGCTGTGTCCACAGTG
This sequence comes from Cryptoprocta ferox, assembly GCA_028646485.1. NCBI lineage: Eukaryota > Metazoa > Chordata > Mammalia > Carnivora > Eupleridae > Cryptoprocta > Cryptoprocta ferox. The sequence goes on along the minus strand of CM053575.1, from coordinate 4,673,897 downwards.
GGGAGAGAAAACTGTCACAAGGGTTAAGTGACTTGCTGATGTGTGAACTGAGGCACCAGCAGGACTATTCGTCGAATTGCTTATGATCACGACAGGTTGAAAAGAGAATAAGCATCTAAGAGACTGGCTACATCAATTGCACACACACGAGGCGTTCAGACTGTTAGCAAGACCAAGGAGGCCCGGCCCAGGCTTCTTCGGCTCACGGCGGGCCGGGACAACTGAGTACAGACAGACCTCTTTGCGAGACACCTTTTTCTACGAGTCAGTCACCCAAGACATGGGAAAATGACCCTTGCCGTGGGGAGGGGTCCTATGATGCATTCGGGTTGCTGGTGGGCTGGGTGCAGGGTGGGGAATCACTCCCGGGACAGCCGCCGCCAGTGCAAGACCCCAGTGCTGTCCTCCCCTGCCTTTGGGCCCTGTGTAAGGACGACATGCTGCAGAGCCCCCGCTGAAGTGTGGTGGACACGTGGTGTGACTGAGCAATGACCCCTGTGGTTTTATGATGCTGGCATTTTAGAGCCGTTGTCACTACAGCATAATCTGACCCATCCTGTCTGATCCGTCCTTTGTTCTCAGGCTAAGGGACACTGGTCACCTCCCAGTTCCATCCTGCCTCCCCAGGGGATCCGAGACAGAGGGCTCTGGGACTACCCTCCCCACGCAGAGACCAGGCCCTTTGGACTCCCCCAGACCGGACCCTGAGGGCGGTCAGTGATGGGCAGCTAGAATCCCCTCATTTGGGGGCAGAGGAAGACCCTCAGCTAGGGAAGCATCTGGAAGCTGAAGGGCCCAGCCATCTCCTTGGGTCAGCCATTCAGCTGCAAGCCAGGAGGTGGAACAGGTAGACGGGCCCTGTCTGAAGACTGTGGGCGTGGTCGGTGGTGCTCCTGGGGGCAGCGCCTGGGCCTGACCAGCCGATCTGGCCACCGGTGGGGGGAGAGCACGGGAGGATTTCAGAGCTAGGCTGGGCCTGCTCCTTCTGCCCTTCCTGGGGCAGCAAATCGCCCTTGCACACCTCGTCTGCTGTGTCCTGCAGAGCCCGGCCCCGCGGCCTGACGGAGACTGGTCTGCTCTCCATCTTCCACGTCACCACCTCCCGTATCTCTTCTGGGAGCCACAGGCCTGGCTGCCCTCTGTGGAAGTAAAGAGCAGCAGGTGGGAGTGAGCAGTGCCATTTACTCAGACTTGCTGGCAAGGGAGCTGGTTGAGCCACTGGTGTTGGGCAGAGACTCAACAGGCAGGGAGAGGGAGGGCTCTGCAGGGTCGGTGGGGGAAGGGAGACTTCAGATGTGCCCCGAATGGAGGCCGCCGGCCTGGGGAAGCAGTGAGTGGGCTCCGTAGAAGCGGGGTGTCTTGTGTCACTGCTCAAGGGAGCAGATGTGGCTTTTCCTGGTTGGTCTTAAGTAGGAAAAAATAAAAACGAGGGGAGCTCCCGCTTATTAATGAAGCCCTGGACATTCTGGGCGATTGTCACAAGGCTTGCTGCCTGGCTTCCTGCATTGTTCCTAGAGATGGCAGTCTGACGTCCCGCCCTGGGACCCACGGCCGCCAGCTTCCTGGCTGGTTATTGCAGACAAGAGGTTGGTTTTCTGGGCAGGCTGTGGCAGACCGTGGGCTCCCATGTGGTCCAGCCATCGTCTGTTGTGTACTCAGTCTCTCGTCTTTCTGGAGACCGGGGACACCAGCCAGGCCCACTGGAAGCGCCTTCCTCAGGCACTTGAAACTCAAGTGCAAAGCCGTCCTGCAGGGAGCAAACAGGAGCCCGCACATTCTCCTTTAGAGGCTCCTGGCCATTCTGAGCCTAGAGGGAGACTGGGCACTGGATCGTGAGGACCGGTCTGGGCCGCCCATCGGCACACCAAGACAGAGATGGTGTGCCAAACGGCACTGGCCCTAGGACATGGGGTTACTGCAGGACCTGCTGAGCAGGCCCTGAGGCCCCGGGAAGTCACAGGAATTTGGAGGAGGCAGGACTGGGGGTTGTTGGTGAAGAGGTTTCAGAATGGGCCTGGGGCTTGTCCAGAGGATGCGGCTGCAGAAAAATCCAAACAGTCGGGACTGATGACCTCCCACAGGGGCTGTCGCTGCATCACCTTCCCCAGCAGATCCAGTGCCTATTAAGTGGGTGTTCAGGCATCTGTGTCACTAACAAAATTGATGGCTCTTTATTTGGCCGTATTCAGTAGGTGGGACTGGGTAGACTGCAGGCCAGGGGAGAGTCCTCATACTCAAACTTTGAGACCCCATCACCACAGCCCTCCAAGCCAGCTTCTGGAGCGTGGGCACGGAGGCCCAGGTGGAAGACTGGGGGAGTCCTCTGGGAGAAGTGGAAACTGACATGTAGGGGTCCCTAATGACAGGGTCTGTGTTTGATAAACCCTCGACTTTCCTGCTCGCTCCTGACACGACAAATATCAAAGCACAACAAATAATGGCTAGATAGTTGAGAGAAATCAATCGCTCACATAAAAGAGAGACAGTAATAAATGGGGAAAGAAAAAGGACTCAGAAAAGACAGGGACCATGCAGGCTGCATAAGAAATCTTCAAATCAGCTTTAATCATTATCTTCAGGGACATAACAAAAGATATTACGCCCAGGAGCTAAGAAAGGGAGGCTATTACAGAGAGTACTCGGGAGCTCTTGGAAATTAAAAATGTAATCGCAGAAATGAAAAATCTCAAGATGGAGTTGAAAAATACGCATGAATATAGGAAAAAAAAAGATAAAGGCATGGAAAGCTAAGAATAACAGCATTATTCCAGGAGGTCCAGAGAGAGGGAGGGAGGAGAGGGGAGGAAAAAAAAATAGGAGGGAGCAGATTGTCAAATGAATAATGTGATAAGTTTTCCCAGGATTGAAGACGGCTTTCAAGTTGAAAGGCACGAGTGCTGAGCCCAGTGAAAAAAGCACCACAAAGCAGATCATAGAATTCCAGAGTCGCTGGAGAGAAAATGAATGAAGACCGTGCAAGCTTCCAGAGGGAGAGACAAACACCATGCACGAGGGATAAGGACCCTGGAACTGCTCAGATATCTTGCGATTTTGACACGTGTTCACAAATACTTTATACTCTGGCATCTCTGTGCTCTCCTTGTGGCTGCAGGGATGAAGACAGTGGAAGGGACACCGTGGGGCTTCATAGGCTGAGTTGGAAAAGGTCACGGAGCTTTGCAGTTCCCCTCGAGACAACTCACTTCGGTCATTGTGCAAAAAGTCCAGCTACCCTGAGGCTGAGCCCACGTGGAGAGATCAGAGAGGATGGAGGGGGGAGGGGGAGGTGAAGGAGAGAGACACCCAGCCAGACCGTGAGCCACAGCTGTTCCAGACTCCAGCTCCTCTCCCAGCCCCGCCAGGCGAGGAGAGAAGCCCTGAGTGGCCCCAACCACAAATGCCATCTGACTGTGGTCACATGAGATCCTGAGTAAGAACTGGGTGAGCCCATTCAACCCCCCAGTTGAATTCATACTCTGACAAGGTGTGTCCTTGGAAGGTGGGGGAGAGGGAGAGAAGAGAAGGTGGTGAAGACACACCTGCCCCCTGCTGTCCAGACCTGGAAGTGACACTCTTCATTTCTGCCCCCTTCAGGTGCCAGGGGGCTCTGTGCCCAGGAAAAGGAAATGAGTTTGTGGTATCTAGTCGGGGTCTCCCATATACAATCACAGATGCACGCACATATGGGAAGTTGATATGTGATAGCGGTGGCATCATAAACAAGTTGGAAAAGAAGAATTATTTCGTGTTAATAAAACGGATACATCATATTGAGAAAAAGTACTGGATCCGTACCTCATACCATATAAAACAATTAACATCCAAATAGATCAGTGGTTCTCAATATGTGTGTGTATGTGTGTGTGTGTGTGTGTGTGTGTGTGTGTGTGTGATTTTGTGCCCCAGGTTACATGTGGCAATGTCTGGAGACAATTTTGTCGTAACACCCTGTGGGGTGTTCCTGGCACTTAGGGATGCTCTCAAATGTCCTGTAATGCACACAGGACAGGTGCCCACAACAAAGAATTATCCAGTCCCAAATGTCCAATGTCAAGATTGAGAAACCCTGAAGTAGGGTTTGTCTACATGTGATGAGAAAAATAAAATATTAACAGAAAAAAAAAAAGTAAGAGACTTCTTCATGACCTTGGGCTGGGGATGGATTTCTTTCTTTCTTCTTTTTATTAAAAATTTTTAAATGTTTATTTATTCTTGAGAGAGAGAGAGAGGCAGAGCATGAGCAGGGGAGGGGCAGAGAGAGAGGGAGACCCAGAGTCTGAAGCAGGCTCCAGGCTCCGAGCTGTCAGCACAGAGCCCGACACGGGGCTGGAACTCACAAACCGCGAGATCATGACCTGAACCGAAGCCGGACGCCTAACCGAAAGAGCCCCCCAGGCGCCCCGGGGATGGGTTTCTTAAGCAAGGCTCCAGGATGAATGAACTTTACTACATCAAAACTGAGGATTTCTCTTGTCCGATGACGGTGGTTGTTTATCTGATTATCAGATAAGAAACTCAAAGGAAATATTTGCAACATCTGATGAGGGGAGGGAAGACCTGTAGTTTATAACGTTGAAGCTGGAATTCCCACTAATCTTTCAGAATCCCCCCAAAGCCACAAAGCCCATGAGATATCAATACACACGCTCCGTCAGTCATGGAAGCAGGAGACATCCGAAGTGAGTGCAGGTAAGAGCTTCTATACGCCAAAAAAGAGACCCTAACATAGTGAAAGCTGATGAGAGGCAAGGATTTTGGTGGCCGGAAACAACAAATTTCAATTTCTATAACAGGAAGACAGGGAAGGTGGCGTCATTTCTATTGCTCTTGGGACACTGACTGTAACAGCCACATATCATGGCTTGGAGAATGTTTTAGAACACTGCAGAGGGAAAGAAGAGAAACAGAACAGACAACAGTCTCTCTTTATAAAGCAATAAAAAAAAAATAGCAAAACCAGGAAACCAAAAGACCCTAATGCTTATAGCTAGCATATTTATTAATTTATAAATCGTATTTATAAATCTCTCTGAAAATGTCTCATGTCAAAGAAGAAATCACAACCCAAAATTGCAAAACTTCTAGCAAATTGTGATAAAGGAACACCATATTTCAGAAACATTGGTCTGCTTGTCTCGATTATGCTAGTTTCAGAATTAGTCTCGCTGTCTGGTCTGGAGGCTTCCCCCCGACCTTGTTCTTCTAAACTGGCTTGGCCATTCTTGACCCTGTGCTCTTCTGTATAGATTTTAGCATCTGTTTTTCCAGTTCCGTGAAAAGCTTTGATGGGATTTTGATTGGAATTCAAGTGTCTTTCTAGGTTACTTTGGAGAGACATGACATCTTTATGATATTAAGTCCCTCCACCTGCTAAAGCCTCCTGAGCAGCTGGGGTGCTCGCTGGAGGCAAAGGGCGTGTGGGATTCACGAAGAAGGAAGAAAACCATAAATACTGGCTATGGTGTCATGACCTGTTGTGGTAACAGAGCCCCCCCCCCCATATGTCCTTTGTGGCCCTGAGTTTCATGTATTGGGAGGAAATGGTTTCTGTGAGGTGCACAGTGGTCACGGGGGGGCAGGGGGGGGGGAAGAATGTGTAACAGAAGATAAACAGTTCAACCTGTTTCCAATAATAAATGTTCAGTAGGTTTTTCTTTTTTCTGATTAACAAGAGAGGGCATGTCTAAAACCCGAACCCTGGAGGGATGGGGAAGACGAGTCTCATGTTTCTAAAAGCTTGGGATTAGTTGAGGAGTGTGTGAACTCTTCCTGGTGTCTGTCACCCCAAATAGCCATCAAGGGCCACACTGGGCAGAGCAGAGACAAGAGCTTTTGTGTGAGGGGACAAAGGGGCCATAGGCAGGACTCCAAGGGATGATGTGGAGATGGGCAAAGGACCAACATGGAGATGTCCCAGATTCCTAGGCCTCATCTGCTGGGCATCTGAAAGTGGGCATGCTGCCAGGGAGGGGCTAGGATCGGGGGGCTTGTACTGGTGCTAGGGACCTGTGCCCAACTGACACCTGATGGGTCCTCTGTGGTGGAGACTGCGGACACTATCTCGTGCTTCAGAACCCGTAGAAGCCAAAGAGAGGCCCCGACACACTGGCAGAATGACAGGGAGCGGCTCTCAGGCCAGGACTAGAGTCTACAGAGCGTGCACGGCGTCCCACGCTGGGGTGCAGGGAGGGAGGCCTGTGTTAGATGCACCGCTGGTTGTGCTGCTTGCCTCAAGCACTCGCCCTGTCCTGTGTGTGCCCCCCCAGCCACAATGGATTGACTTCACTTTCTAGAGTTTTGGGAAAAAATAGAGAGATTTCCAGATCAAGAGAGCAGACTATAACCTGAAATCCACCTTGTTTTTCTCAAACACATTCAAGTCAGAGAAGAAAAAAATGTTAATAGTTAAATGCCACACAGATACGAAATGGGAATTCGGTGTGGGTTTGAAATAAACCTCTGAAGGAAAGGCAACAAAAACAACAAATGAACAGGAAGAAACCCGTAGCCCGGGGTGGGAACGAAGGCCTGCATCTTAGGCAGGGAGAAGGAACACAGCCAGGCTGAACGCACAGGGCTTGGGCCAGGTCCTCAGTCTGTATGCAGCCCTGGAGAACAAAGCTGAGAGGTCCCCGTGACTGAGGCCATGTCTCCACCAACAGCGCGAAGCAGGGGACCAGTTATGCCAGATCACAAATGGGGCCAACCCAGAAAACAGAAGGACAGGATTGGGGAGGGAAGGAAGTACAGAGGGAAGCAGCACACTCTGTTTTTTTTAGTTTCATATTCAGCAGGAGGATAGACATATTAATTAACATTTCCCAAAAAAGAAATTTATGTATGACTGTTAAAAATGTTAGGGGAACTACTAAGTATAGAAACAAAATGCATAACTTCCAAAACAATAGTGGAGAAGGAAATAGCACAAAGAAAACTCTGTTAATTCAACAGAAGACCAGAAAAGAAAGAGAAAAAGAAAGAGAAAGAATGCTAAATGGAAAACACAATATAATATGGTAATACCAATAAATGTAAATGGGTCAAACTTTTTAAAAGACAGACGCTAACTGGGTTAAAATAAAACAAAACGAGGGAGGGGGGCCTCAAACTCAGGAGCCTTGAGATCATGACCTGAGCTGAAGTCGAATGCTTAACTGACTGAGCCACCCAAGGCGCCCCGAAAATGACCCACTTTTAAGAGAACTGGACAAGATTCCCTGAAGAGAATGTAACTAACTACAGGCCACCCTCATTTATGAACACTGATGTGAAAACCAAGCCAGCATTACAACGAAAGAACAGTATGTATGACCAAAGGTTTGTCCTTGAAAAATAAAAAAGGAGAACAGCAAACACAGAGCACTATGTGCCAGGCCCAATGTAAGGCTTTACAGAGATTAAAACATGTAATCATTACAATGATACTGTAATGAACAGAGATGTCAAGGAACTTGCCCAATGCCACACAGCTGGTAGACAGTAGAGCCCAAGATTTAGTCCCAACTGGCTTCAATCTATTCTCCTAGCTGCCTCACTCCACCACCCCTTTAGGTCAACCATAGTTTAACTGATTACAAAAAAGACTGATGTAATTAAGAGGAAAGAAGAAAAACAATATGGCATCTGAGACGTAGAGGTATTCAATGAACCTGAGCACCCCATTCATGATAAAACCGTGCCTTGGAAAGGAGTTTCCTTAATATGGTCAAGGACTCTACCAAAAGCCTCGGCAAATCTCATACTTACAGGGTGCCATGACAATTGTCACACTTAGGCGCTGTCTTAAGATAAGAAATGGGCCAGAGTCCTCTGGATGTTTTGCCTTCCTGCCTGATGGGAAGGAAGCCCATTTCCAAGGTGCCTCTGGGCAACAAAGCAAGCCACGCCCAGATCTGAGAGGGCAGTTCAAATTTTATTGCCTGGACAGACTTTTAGTTTGTTAGCAAGCCACTTGGAGGTTAAAGGTCATTCGTCTGCCTGCAGCAGCAGTCATGAAAGATCCCTCCGATTGTTTGGGGAAGAAGACATTCTAGGGAAGAAGGGAATTAAAATATCAGAGAAAAGCCTAAGCAGATTCTCTTGTGAAGGTTTTGAGGCTCCAGCTTTATCTGAGACTTTTTTCTTAAGCTTATTTATTTATTTTAAGTGCAAGAGTGAGAGCGGAGAGAGCACAAGCCAGGGAAGGGCAGAGAGAGAGGGAGAGAGATCAAAACCCAAGCAGGTTCCGCATTGTCAGCACGGAACCCGATAGGCGGCTCGACCTCACCGACCGTGAGATCATGACCTGAGCCGAGATCAAGAGTCAGACGCTTAACCGACTGAGCCACCCAGGCGCCCCCAGACAAACTTTTATATAATAGGAAAGTCCGTTAAGGGCTCCAGATCAACACTAATAAAGGCAAATTGATAGTGCTCTATGCACAAACAAGAGCCAATGGGAAAATATTAAAAAAGTACATCACATAAAATTCCTATATTAAAAATGTGCACAGTTTTTAAAGAAAAGGTTAAGCGAGGAACCCGCAAGATCTGAAAAACAGAGGAGTGACATCACACTCCTGGGTGGGGAAACTGGGTATTGTAAAGATGGAGACCTTGTCCAAATTACTCTATAATCCGGGGCATTTAGTTAAACGTTATTCGGGCATTTGCTGTGTGTCAGGTACTGCTCATTTGCCATCCTAACAGATGCTCCTTTAGGGGACAGATTTTGAAGCCACGTCCTTAACCTTGAAGCTCTGGTGTTACCTGTAGACAATCATGTTTCTAAATCTATTTGTATCCACAGGGACTAATCTCAAAAGCATAGCATTCATTCGATGAAAAAAAGCAAGGTGAAAAATCGTGATGGAGAAAGATATCATTACTACAAGTAAAAATGCACCAAACACTCATATTTTTCCTGCAGATAAGTGCATGTACAGATAAACGCATTTTTTCCTTTAAAAGATTGGAAGATATCATTGGATTCAATAGTATTTGGCTCTGGGGTGGAAGGACTTGTGCAGGTTTTTTTTTTTCCCCTGTTAAGGTCTACATTCTTAAGGATCAGTAGATTCAAATGCTACTGTGAAGTGTTTTTAAATCATTTAGAAAATGGAGTAGAAACAAATAAGCAAAAATGATAGCGGGGCTTAGCTCAGGGTGGTGAAAACATATTACTCCTTTCTTTTTGCTTTTCTATCTTAAATTCCCAACAAAGGAAAAATTATTTTTTTTTCATTTTCCAATTATAAAACTGGCTTACAATATCGAGTAAGCACCTCCCTGGAGAAGCTCTGTGCTGTGGGCTGGAGAAGAGAGAAGATCTGATCGTACCGTTGTCACACTGGACCTGTGGCAAGAGTTAGTCGAGATGGTTGGAGGTGACATTCAAAGGGCTCCTCAGGAGAAGGAGGAACGGGAGGAAGACGGATCCTTGGTGGAAATCAGAGAGATCCTCTGTGTGGGGAGAGCCATCCGAGCTGGAGCTGGAGAGGTCAGCACTTGATCTTGAATGCCAGGCCAGGGGGCTTGGGCTTTGTCCTGGGGCACTGGCGAACGACCCCTTGGTGGTCTCAGGGCAAAGGAGAGACAACACGGATCTGAGGTTTAATCCCACTCATCCCATGATGCAGAGAAGGAATCGGAGGGGCTGAGACGCGAGGCTGGGAGACCTCAGGAAGCTTTGCAAAATTCCAGGTGAAAGCCGACCCGGGTCATGGCCATGGGACTGGCAGGAAGGCACAGGAACAAGGAGCATTTGGAAGGCAAAGCTGGCCAAACACAGCCATGGCTTCTGGTTTGGAGGCTGGTTGGGGAGGCAGATGTGGAAAGTGGCCTAGGACAGGACAGGTGCAGAGGGAGAGGGGACAGCCGGGGCCTGGGATGCCTCAGAGGAGGGCTTTCTGGGAGGGGACACTGAGAGGAGCCTGGCAAGTAGGTGCTCCGGATGGGTGGGGACTGAGTGGGGGAATCTCAGGCCAGGAAACTTCTGGCTGAGTTCTAGAAGCTGCACGGTCTTGGGCAGGCCACTCAGCGTTGCTAATACACTCTGTCCTCTTTTGAAAACAGGGACTCATCACTCCTCCGCCCTGGGTTGTGGGAGGATTAAGGAGATGACACATGGCAAGTGCTTGGCACAGAGCCTGGTGCTGGATGAACAGGAGACCCTGCTCCTCACTCTCAGTTTCTTATCACCCCATGCCCGGCCATCTCCCGTCCACAGCATCCCCAGGCGGCTTCTCCCCATGGCCTTGTGTTCCCTTGACCCAGTTAGACAGGGATGAGGAAGGAATCCACCGTCTGGCTCCATCCTGCCCCCCTTATCCTGCCCCACAGGGAGGGATCCATGGACTCAGGTCGCAGAGCCTGGGATTAGCTGTGTAATCCCCAGCTCTGTCTGGGCAATCTCTTTCCCTGCCCAGGAGTGGAGGCCCCCCGGCTGGGAGCCAGGACTGCTGGGCCCTAGGCCTGGAACTGCCCTACCTATCTGTGAGACCTCCGACAAGGAGCTGATGCTTTGGTACCTTTATTGGGAATACCGCTACCATCTGCAATGAGTGTCACAGGTGCGTCGTTGTTCTGTGCGTCTGCTGTGCGGGGGGCACTCTGGAAAGGAAGAAAGGCTCCGGTTTGATTCCAGCTCTACCACTCGGCACCCTCACGCCCATGGACAAGAGATAAAACCTCCCTGGGCCTCAATTTTTGTCACGTATAACATGAACTCTATCCAAGGCTGCTGAGAGGAGTATACGAGAAAATAAGGGCAAATGAGTTTCTAAACAGCAGGCGACGCAGGCAAGGAGAATAGAGGAGCTGGAAAGGAAAGATCAAAAAGGACATGCTTGTCACAGGACCAGAGCAAGGTCTCAGAGCCAAAGGGTGCCGGAGAACTAATGAAGACAAGAGTTAATCAGGCTTCTGCGACCTCCTCAGGGCAGGGGGAGCACAGTCACATAAACGCCCTAACGTTCCAAGAGGAAGGGGTCCTGGGCAGGGGGTGCGTGCGTGGTCTGGGCCTGATGACCCTGTTGGGGGGACAGACAGAGGCCTTAAGTACTAGGCCAGGTCCCGATGGTGAAGGCACTTAGGGGCCACCCCAAGATTTTGAGCAGGAGTGCCAAGCACCGGGCTCTTCTGACAGGGGCTGAGAAAGGAACGGCTGGGGGAGATTAGCAGCGCCGGCAAGAGGATGTGCCACTCACCGGCCCATGTCCACCATCTCCACTCTCTCGGTCTCACCCCAACCTAAGACCCCCATCAACAATCCCCCGCCTGGCTCTGGAGCTGTCCCTGCTCTCTGCCGCTAATAAGCAATACTTCCCTGAGCCCAGGGGTGCCCAGAGTGGGGTCGGGGAGAGATCAGGCTTGGACTAGGGCAGAATAATTACGACGCGGTCATTAGGATCGTCGGGCTGCAACCAGCCCGATTTCTCCTCCTCCCGCCACACACCCATGCATACAAGTGCACACTAAATGCAGAACCTATAGAAAGTGGGAAACACCAGAACCTGGCAAAAGGTGACACGCGACATTTGTTTACTTAGGGTTTGAAAGTCTGGAGTGCGGAGGCGAACGCTAACAACCGGATCAGAGAAGCGCGTGGGTTAACAGCACCCTGCAACAGGAGAAAGGCGGGCTCCGGGGCCAGGGGGACTACATTCCCCAGCAGCCTCTGCGCCAGGCAAGCCACTTCCGGCCTCTCCGCCCGCCTACGAGGAAGTGGGGCGGAGGGCGGGGCGAGAGAGGCTCCGGGGAGCTCGGCCGCGCCGCCCGTGGCAGGGCGCGTGACGTTTTTCCTGTGCGCCGCCTCGCGCCTCGGTCGCGCCGGTGCCTCAGCCTCGGAACCGTGAAGGTGACAGGGGGAGGTGACTGAGTCGTCTCCCGCGATGCTGGCGGCACGGCGGCTGCTCAGCGGGTCGCTCCCTGCGCGGGTTTCTGTGCGTTTCAGCGGCGACACGGTGAGGCCCGGCCCGGCTCGGGCCAAGGGTGTCCGCGGGCCGGGTCACTCTGCGGTGCCTCTGCGCGCGCTGTCCCTTGGGTCTGTGGTGCCTTCTAGAGAACCCTCGTCACCTCCCCAGCCCGGCAGGAAGGCCTAATGTAACAGCCGGGCGACAATGGAAAATTTTGCAGGCGGCGAAGCGTCCCTGTCTCGTTCTTTCCTTGCCCCAGTCTTGTGGAGCTTAAAGGTGTCATTGCCCCATTTTACAGATGCAGAAAGCTTTGGAGAGGATGTGCGTCTCCTGACGCCCCATCCGGCGCTCCGCTCCCTGTAGCGCCTCTTAAGGGGATAGAAGTCCAAGCCAGGGACCCCTCGCTCTCACTGAGGTGCTCGCCACTGGGTCACGTGGAATGCCAGACCCCCGCCTCTCATCAGCTTTATCCCGAGGGGGGTCTCCCATCAGCTTTGCATCCCAGACCCCGTGAAACGCGTCTTTTGCCTCAGTAAACACATTTTGTTTCCGGCGGAGTTAGTTCCATAAGGTCCTGGTCTGGCCAGATTTTGGTCCAACACGACAGCCAGGCAAACGAAGGGCCGCTTCACACGCGGCTCGGGGAGGTCAGATGTGCTGTGGTTCAGGCGTGGGCTTTGCCCACCAGCAAACCCGAGTTCAGATTCATCAGCTTGTGGTTGCGTGCCCTTCCACGAGCTCTGCTTGCCCTGAGCCTCAGTTTCCTCGCCTGTAAAACGGAGGAAAGCACCCGTGTCTCAGGGTTATGAGGCTGAAAGGGGGTTTGGGATGGGCCGTGCCTAGCCTGATGCGGGCTGAGCAGGAGGCGCTCACTAAAGTGGCGGCGGTAGCCGTGATGCCACGGAGGGTTGTGAGGCCTAGGCCCTCACCCTGTCCTCAGCCCAGCTTTATCCCGTCTGATCGCGGGGACCCAAGAGCCTGTAACTTCTGGCCTGGCCCCTCATGGCCGCAGGACTGGGTTGGGGGCCCCCTGACCCTTTGTGTCTTCAGACAGCACCCAAGAAAGCCTCGTTTGGCTCGCTGAAAGATGAAGACCGGATCTTCACCAACCTGTACGGCCGCCACGACTGGAGGTGAGATGGCGCCCTTCGCTCGGCGGTCCTGGAGCAGGGCCCCGCCTTCAATGCCCTCCCCACTGTGCCCAGGCTGAAAGGTGCTCAGAGTCGAGGCGACTGGTACAAGACAAAGGAGATCTTGCTGAAGGGGCCCGACTGGATCCTGGGTGAGGTCAAGACGTCCGGCTTGCGGGGCCGTGGCGGCGCTGGCTTCCCCACTGGCCTCAAGTGGAGCTTCATGAATAAGCCCTCAGATGGCAGGTGCGTGCAGGGAGGTGGTGCGTGGAGGGAGGTGGCCATGGGGGTTGCAGGAGAAGCCTCGGGGCTGTTTCCTGGGAAACCGAGAGTGAAGGAAACGTCGCCGGAGCTTAAGTAGGTGGGACTCTGTTCTCTCCGGGCTTCCTCGGGGGAGACTCGGGGGGTAGCAGAAGCAATACAAGATTTTGGCTTCGGCAGACTCATTGGTCAGTTCTGCCTTCCAGTTATATAGCCTTGGGCGCTCTCCCGGGGTGTTTGGACCTCCGTTTTCTTTTTGGTAAGTGGATATTGTATTGTGCAGGGACTAAAGAGAGGGTGCATATAGCTTTTGCCCCTCACATTGGCCAGCATGTAGAGAGCAAATGATAAGGGGCTTTTGGGTGCCTCAGTGGGTTGAGCGTCCGACTTGGGCTCAGGTCATGATCTCACAGCTTATGAGCCCGAGCCCCGCATCGGGCTCTGTGCGGACAGCTCAGAGCCTGCAGCTGCTTCAGGTTCTGTCTCCATCTCTCTGCCCCTCCCCCGCTCACTCACGCTTTCTCTCTCTCTCTCTCTTTTTCTCAAACATAAATAAACGTTAAAGTTAAAAAAAAAAGAAAAGAAAAGCAAGCAAATGATAAATGTCAGCTACTTCACCTCCTTTTGACCCCAGAGATGTGGTAATGGTTCAGGAAGGTTCTTTGTGACCAAAAGCAGAATTTGGGCTCTTAGGAAAGCACAAGGAGACGTTTGGACTGAGCAGAACAAAGATCTTTCCTGTGGTCACAGCCACCCAAGGACGTAATAGGCAGTGAGCTCGATGCCATTGGTGGTGAGCGAGCAGAGCCGCTAGGAATACGTTGGGAGACCAGGGAGGGATTGGCTCTCGGGGGAGACATCTTTGAGGCTTCCTTGGGTGGAGTGGGGTGGCATGTAGTTGAAGGCCCAGCCCCGGTGGCCCTGTGGCCTCACGGATCTGCTGGAACCTACAGGCCCAAGTATCTCGTCGTGAACGCGGATGAAGGGGAGCCGGGCACCTGCAAGGACCGGGAGATCATGCGCCACGATCCCCACAAGCTGGTGGAAGGCTGCCTGGTTGGGGGCCGGGCCATGGGCGCCCGTGCTGCCTACATCTACATCCGAGGGGAATTCTACAACGAGGCCTCCAATCTGCAGGTGGGAGAGGGGAGGAGCCTCAGCAGAGGGGAGAGTGCTCGGCGCGCACTCACATGCCTGCTTACTGGCACAGTGCTTAGATGTTAGCGCCGGACCTGTTCGGGGCCCCCCTGGAAGCGGAGTTACCCTGCTGCTTGCATTGTTAATGGGACATGGCCCCAGAGCCGCCTGCGCGCTCTTTCGATGTATTCCAAAACCTCAGCTTGGGAGGCTTTCCGGGCTTTATGGCTCCTCGGCCAGGGGTGGGCTTGCAGGCGTTTTCCTGCAGAAGGGTCAGGGGCTCATTTCAGCAGTTCTCAGCTCAGTGACGCCTGTGGTGACCGGTGCAGGGCCAGAGCCTCACACCTTTCCGTTCGGCTTCCGTACGACAGCGACGAGGGATGCGGAGCGGCACCTGGGACGGCGCCTGGCACATAATAGCATCGTGCATAAGTGTTACTACTCCGTATTTCAAAACAAACCTCGAGGGTCTTTTCCTTTGCTGCAGAAGTAGTACCTGCTCGCTGTAAAGACAGGACACCACACGCACACACAGCACCCAGAAAACTCCCACAGATCCGCTGCCCGTAGGAAAGTGCTTACTAAAACGTTCATCGTTTCCTGGGTCTTTCTTTTAAAAACACACATAGTTGAAGAATTTGTTAAATGTCGTTATTATGAAAGCGCACACGTTGTGGAAAGGCCCACCCCCTCTCCCAGAGCATCCTGCGCTTACGTCCAGAGGGAGCTTTTCCCCTGGGCTCTGGTGAACATGGGCTCCGTGGGCTGTACCCCTCCCCACCACACAGCGTCCCCAGGCTGGGGGGATGGTACCCTCACCCTCCTGTCCCACAGGTGGCCATCCGAGAGGCCTATGAGGCTGGTCTGATCGGCAAGAACGCCTGTGGCTCCGGCTACGATTTTGACGTGTTCGTTGTGCGTGGGGCCGGGGCCTACATCTGTGGGGAGGAGACGGCACTCATCGAGTCCATCGAGGGCAAGCAGGGCAAGCCCCGCCTGAAGCCGCCCTTCCCTGCCGACGTGGGTAAGCCCCCGCCCGGTCCTGGGCCTTGTGCGGCGCCCTGCGGAATCTCAGCTGGCTTCGGGTCCCCACTGGTCATTCTTACAGGACTTCTGAGTTCCTCCTGGACTGGGGGCCAGACGCAGAGTAGGGTGGTGACAACATAGAGGCCCCGTCTGTAGTCCCTCACCCTGTCCCAGCCCCCAAGTCCTCCCCGGCCCCCCTGGGGACTAAGAGTAGAGGGACAGAAAGGCAGCGAAGCTCCTGCTAGAGTTTGGGGTCCAGTGGGGGATGGGAATGACCAAAGGGTGAAGGGGGCTGTGCCACAGAGCAGGACCCTGGGTCAGACCCCACTGCCGGGAACCCTGATCCGCCCTGCCCCCACCCTGCGGCAGCCACCGGCCTCTCACCCCGTTCCTCTGCAGGAGTGTTTGGCTGCCCCACAACCGTGGCCAACGTGGAGACGGTGGCTGTGTCGCCCACCATTTGCCGCCGTGGCGGTGCGTGGTTTGCGAGCTTTGGTCGTGAGCGCAACTCGGGCACCAAACTGTTCAATATCTCTGGCCACGTCAACCACCCTTGCACCGTGGAGGAGGAGATGTCCGTGCCACTGAAGGAGCTGATTGAAAAGCATGCTGGTGAGGTGTGGGGCCAACCAGGGTGGGAGGGGCTCCCGAGGCAGCGCTGGGCGGGGGCTGGCAGAGGTCCTGGGCTCAGGACTAGTCAGGTGTGGCGGTCCCAGCCCTGACTATCCATCTTTTTGGGGGTGGGCCGGGGCCCCAGGGGGTGTCACAGGTGGCTGGGACAACCTCCTTGCTGTGATCCCCGGCGGCTCATCTACACCACTGATCCCCAAGTCTGTGTGTGAGACGGTGTTGATGGACTTTGACGCGCTGGTGCAGGCTCAGACAGGCCTGGGCACGGCCGCCGTAATTGTCATGGACCGCTCGGTAAGGCCACCCACACCCCCCACCCCGTCCGTGCCTTGTGTGCACCCGGGCAGCACCCCTCCCTGGGCCTCCTGAGAACTTTTTCCAGCTCTTGGATCCCAGCTCATGTGACCAGAGATACCGTCAAGTGGGAGAGGAGAGGCTTCCCCTAGAGGGAATGGCTGTTGGGGTCTGGTCAGTGCCGGATGCCCCGGGACGGGGGAGGAGGCGCCCCGAGTGCTGCTGGGATCTGGGGGGTGTGCTGCTGGGGGCGCTGAGGCTCTGGCCCTGCGTGACTCCTCACTGTGTCTTGTACCCCCAGACGGATATTGTGAAAGCTATCGCCCGCCTTATCGAGTTTTACAAGCACGAGAGCTGTGGCCAGTGCACCCCGTGCCGTGAGGGTAGGCACCCTGGGCGGGCAGGGGGCTTTCTCTGTGGCTCAGCCTGGGCCTGGGTCGGGCGGTCTCCGGACACGCGGCGTACAGCTGCTGCTTCCCAGCCTGCACTAGCTTCTCTCGCCGCCCCCCCCCCCGTGGCCTGCACCCCTCGAGTGTGGTTCCCCACACCCCGGCCGAGGTCATCGGGCCTTCTCTTGCTGCCACGGCTGCAGGTGTGGATTGGATGAACAAGGTGATGGCCCGCTTTGTGAGGGGGGACGCCCGGCCGGCCGAGATCGACTCCCTCTGGGAGATCAGCAAGCAGATCGAGGGCCATACCATCTGTGCCCTGGGTGACGGGGCTGCCTGGCCCGTGCAGGTACTCCCCGCCCTGCTATGGGGCACTGGGGTGGGGGGTGGGGGCAAGAGCCTAGGGTGTTGGGATTTTCCACTCTGACTCACACAGTGCCCGCTACCCACCCTCAGGGCCTGATCCGCCACTTCCGGCCAGAGCTCGAGCAGCGGATGCAGAGGTTTGCCCAGCAGCACCAGGCCAGGCAGGCTGCCTCCTGATCCCGCTGCCCTGGGCTGAGGTCCATCTGTTCAGATGGCTGGACAGTAAACAAGTGCCGCACCCTCTCCTGCTTGCCGTCTTTCTCTTCACCCTGCCGCTGCCACCCGTCACTCAGGGAGGTCTGTTTCCCAGAGACAGAGGCTTCCCACACCCCGCTCGGGTCTCATGTGGGGTGGGGGGGACAGTTCAGCTCAAGGTCATGTCACGAATCCACAGCCTGTCTTCCTGTGGGTCAGTCCTAGACCTTGGTGAGCACCCGGCCCTCAGTGCAGATAGCAGGGCTGGGGACACGGCTTTCCCAGGGTGATGAGGGGAAGCAGTGGCCTGGGGTCCAGACCCGGGCCTGGACCTCTGGGGGGGGAGTCTGCAGGATGGGAGCAAGGAGAACAGGTCCCCGTCTGCCCTGCGAGGCGACGAACAGCGAGAAGAGGCTCTGACTGGTCTGGTTGGGAAGTTTATTCTTGATGATTGGCAGTGGGGTGAATTTGTAAGGGGGGGGTAAGGGAGCAAACGATTTGACTCGGGGCTGGGCACGGTGGGTGAGGCAGCTTCAGGCCCTCCCAGCTCTGTGGGTCGGTTTGGGGGAGGGTGGTGAGCAGGGCCAGGCCGGGTACCCCTGCTAGTCGCTGAGCTGGAGGGGCGCACCGTCCAGCGGGTGCCACAGCTCCAGTCGGCAGTCACTGCGGCCCAGGCACTCACACCAGTGCCGCTGGCGTTCCCCGCTGGCGTGGCTACTCAGCTGCACCCCGCCTGGGTTGGGGAACAGAGGTCAGGAGCCACATGGGAACCCACTGCCGCCCGCCGCCCCGCTCCCCTGCATTCTCACTCACCAATGAAATCGTCAGCTGTGCCCAGGTCATAGTCCCATACGGACACCAGCAGCGTCTTCTGGGCCAGCTCCTCCCTTGGGCCTGCGTAGAAGAATTCCTGCAGGGGAAGGGGCGTCGGGTCCTTTACGGGTTCAGAAATAGGCTCCGGCGGGTGAGCCGCCCAGCTTAGGCGGGACTGAGGCAGATGACTGACCTCGCCAGCCCCGGGGCAGCCAGGAGCGCCCCCGCTGGGCCCTGGCCTACCTCATTGAACTCAGGGTTCAGGGTCTTCTTCCGAACACTGGTCTTGTATTTAGATCTCTTCCCCACATTTGGATGCAGGAAACTGGTTGGGAAGGATGGGGTCAGGTTAGGGATGGGCCTGGAGAGGGGCTCTGGGGAGCCCTCACTGCCCACCTACCTGTCCACCCTCCTACACTCACAGGCGGACGAAGGGGTCCGAATAGCCGTTGGCGTCCATGGGGGCAAGGTGGGCGCAGCGCAGCACCCCCACCAGCAAGCCGCCCTGCTGAGAGCTGTAGCACAGTGACAGCAGGACGCGCCCACGCTCGTCCCCTGCCGCCTCGGTCTCCTCCTGCGAGGGTAGGCTGTGGTCAGCCGGCCGCGTCCCGGAGCCCGCCCGCCCGCCCGCCCGCTGGTGTTAGCCCGGGTGCGACAACTCGAGCTGGCCGCAGAGAAATCAAGGACCAACAACTGAATGTCACGACTTTCCAAAAACAGTCACTGGCCCGGTCCCCTGGAAGGGAACTTTCCGGTCAGCTGCACCCTCCAGGGCCTGAGAAGGGGAGGGGCTTGCTCAGGGCATGTGACTGGTCAGCTCAGTGCATCTTCATCACGGAAGGGAAGGGTGCTGGTGTCAAGGCCACAAACATGCGAGGAGCTTCCCGAATGGCCTCTCGCTAAGTGCCCATCACCGCCCTCCCCCTGTGTCACAGAAGCATCCCGGAGAGGCTGTTCTCCTCTACCTGATGCCACACGGGTCACCCCCCACCACCCAGGGGACCAGACCCTGAGTGTCCTTTGCCACTCTCAGCCTCTGGTGCTTACAAAGGACTTGAGAGGATGCCAGGAAGAATGTGCTCCCGTACTGGACGGAGGGCTGTGTACAGGGGTGTGCTATGTGCAGTGCCCTGCGTAGTGGTGCCACCGTGTATGGGGTCTGGGACAGGAAGTGCCCGTCTCAGGGTGCCTGCCCCACCTGTGTAGGACTTGCCAGTCTGGCCTTGGCTAATTGGCAGGCGAGGCAACTTGCGGCTCCACCAGGGTGCAGGGCAGCAGCACCTGGCCCTTGCGTCCGAGGCGAGCTGGGGAGGGCCTGCCACCAGGGCTTTGGTCATTGGCATGGGGACCCCTGCAGTCACCTCTACTTGCTGGCAAGGGCCTATCTAGGGCTGCAGGCCCCAGGAGTGGCACCCACAACGCCTTATCCTGCTGCCCATTCTCTCCTGCACGTTGACCTGCCCTCCCAACTTGGGCTGTGGACGGGTCCCACCAGTTTCAGCCTCTGCTTTAAGCCGGGCTTTATCTCTGCCCCCTGAAGGCCTTGACTGTCCTGGTGCCCAACAGCTGTTCTGGGCTGCCCTGGCGGGGGAGTCACCCCCCCCGCCCAGCCACTGGGACCTGGCTGTTCCCCAGGGCTGTGACTGCTAGGGCCTATGAGACAGGCGGCTTCAGTGTCCCCAAGCCCACCTGGGCCTGGCCCCACCCTCTCAGCCCACAGGCCCTGCCTGATGCACTTCAGCCTGGGCCCCCAGGCCTGCCCCCCAGTCCCTGCTTGGTCCCAGCATCCTACCTACCTCCTCATACAGGGACATGCCACGGGCGGTATCCAGGCTCTTGGGCCTCTTGGTCTGAAGGAGCAGAGAGAGCTTGGTCACCTTGGCCAGACACTGCCCAGGGTCTCCCTCCTCCCTCCGCCCTTTTCCAGCTTCCCTGCACCACACGGGGACCCTGATCCCCACCCCAGGCTGTGTCAGCCCCACTCACCGGCTTCCGCTTTTCCAGACACACATCGAAGCTCCTGGTGCGGTTGGGCACCAGCTTCCTCAGGGGCACCCGCAGCTCCCCCAGGGGAGGCGCCCGCCGCCGTCGCCGCAGCCGTGGGTCCTCACACACACACAGCCTGCCGGCCGCCCGGGTCAAAGCCGGCCAAGCAAGCCCCCCTCCAGCCCCCACCTCGGCCCTGCCCCCTTGCAGCCCAGGCCGGGTCCTGGTCCTCACCGCAGTGTCTTTCGCCCAGCATCCTGGCGGGTGAAGCCGTGGTAGGTGAGTGTCTCCTCCCAGACAGGCCCCCTTGTGCCCCGAACCGTGCGAGTCCGCAGCTGGCTGGCCTGGGCGCCAGGGAGGGTGGATCAGGACCTCCCGGGGCCCCGGGGCCCCACCCTGCCTCACCTCCCTGGCGGGTCCCCAGTTGCACATCCCAACAACGGGGAGCTCGTGCCTGAGGTCCAGGCTTTGGGGGGTGGGCGGGGCACGGCAGGGCCAGGTGGGTGTTCCGGGCTGGGGAGCGGCCAAGAAGCATCAGTAGGGGCCTGGGTCTCGCCCTCACCTTGCTGGCTCCTGGCAGCAGGTTGGCTTTGACATAGGTGTCCACAGAGCCTGAGGCTGGTGGCTTGAGACCCTGAGGAGAGACCATGAATGTGGGGCAGGCCTGTGGCCCAGGCCCCACGCCCACACCCCCCTGTCCCCATCCTCACCTTGGCTCGGTGAGCCGTGCAGTGCAGGGCGCTGTTGTCCGCATCGAAGAGCAGCGTGAACTCGAGGGTGCCCAGGGCAGCTAGCGGGAGGCAGTAGGCAGGGTCAGCTCCGGCCTCACCCCCCACCCCACCCCCCCTGCCCTGCGCCTCCCAGGTGGGATGCCTGGGATGCCCCAAACCCCACCCTGGCTGGGCCGGGCCAGGAGCGCTCCCCTTGTCCCCTGTCCCCACTCACTGCTGTCATCCGAATCTCCCTCTGGCTCTGGCTCGGCCTGCCGCTGGGGTGCAGGGGTCACTGCAGGGTGTGGGTCTGGGGTGCGCAGGGTGTGCTTAGCGAAGGGGTAGAAGTGTGGGAAATAGTCGGAAATGAGGTGGATGGGCCGGATGGGGCCGGGGCTCACGTTGATGGCCATGTGCTCCTGCATGCTCACCCGCTGTGGCCGGCCCCGGCTCCCCGCTGCAGTGCCCGCCGCCATGGGGGCTTGGGTGTGGGGGGGGGGCGAGGACTCAGAGAAGCCCCCACGAACTGGGGACAAGGGGAAGGCAGCGGGTCAAGGAGCCAGGGTGAAGAGGCATCCCTGAGGGCGCCGAGGGGGATCTCGGGGTGGCAGCCAGGACCTGAGGACAGAATGCAGGGTCAAAGTAGGTGGGGTGGGGGAGAAGTGGGGGGCTCCGGCCTGAAGGAGGACCCCTGTGTGCTCGCAGTCAGGCGGCCTGGGCTACTCACCACTCCGTGAGCTCCTCCACCCGGTGTGGTTTGCGGAGCATAAGCCGGACTGAGATGACCCTCGAGATCAAGACTGAGCAAAGGGCCTCCCGGAACCGGTGAGGGAGGGGAAAGGGGCGGGCTCAGAACCCATCTCCAGGGCTCAGGAGGCTGGCACCTCTCTGCCCTCAACCCCAAGGGTCCCTTGGGGCTCGGCCTCCCTCCTCCCTCGTCCCCCCTTCACACCATGAGTTATTTTTACCGCCATCATGCGCCCTGCTCCCATCTGAGGAGACTGGAGGGCCAGAGGCGACACAAAGGGTGTGAAGTGTGAGGGGCAATGGGAGGGGCTTGTGAAAGAAGGGATAGGTGAGGTGGGAGGGATGCAGGGGGAGGGAGCACGCGGGGAGGTGTGTACAGGGGTGGGTAGCAGTGTGGGGGACACTTTGGGAGGTGCAGAGTGGGGAGGGGGCCCAGGCAGGAGACTCCGAGGAGGAAGAGGGCACCCGCAGTCTGGTCCTCTGGCGGCTCCAACTTTTTAAAACATGAATCACATCACATCACACCTCTCTCCCCCTCTCCCTGCCTGGAACAGAATCCTAACCTGCCACTGAGACATGTCCCCTAGGCACCCCGTGGTGGCCCCTGAGTGGCGGGGCCCCTCCCCGGCTCCCCATTGCTCATTGTTTCCTCCAACACCCCAGACTTGGTGCATGTGCTGCTCCTTCTGCCCCGACTCCCCCCCC
>CM053575.1:4628608-4651514 GCA_028646485.1 Cryptoprocta ferox | reverse complement strand
AAATACAGCAGGCCACGCGACAGGCTCAGGGAGGCCCAAGGAAGTACAATTCTGGGTCGGACGGCCAGAGACAGAAGCTGTTTTCTGTTGATGGGATGCTGTTGGCCTCTCCTCACTTCTCATCCCTGCAGAGTAGAGATTCTCTAAAAGTGAGGCCAGTACAGTAGAAAGCACAGTGAGAGAGAGAGAGAGAGAGAAAGCGCCCCTGAGCCCCTGGATCCAGCCATGCCTGAAGCGGGTCCATCTTGAGTTTAGCACCATTCCTCTTTTGGCAAAGTCAGCTAGTGGGGGGCAGTTTCCTACCACGTGTCCTGGCTAACATTTCCCAGTCCAGCATGACGAGGTCAGACGGCTTTACCCCCTCTCTCTGGTCTACATCATCGATGCATAATTCCACTATTAGCTGTGATTAATGAGTGTGCAATCACATGATTATCTGTGTGGCCTGCTCTGAGGTCTTCCCTGGAACTGAGTCACCCCCAGAGGGCAGGGCGGCATCTGGCTGGTCTGAAGATACGGCCCCAGCACAGTACCTGGTGTGTGGCAGGAGCTCGGCGCGTTGGAACTTTATAGTAACACAGGGCTCCTCTTTGGATTTCTGCAGCCTGGCATGGGGACAGCTAGACACAGAGGAGAGAACACGGGCTGCAGGGGAGTGGCTGCGTCTGGGTTCTGGAGTCAGGGACGGCTTGGCTCAAATCCTAGCTTGGGGTGACCTTGGGCAAGGTGTCTCTTCTCTCTGAGCCCCAGTCTCACCAGCCAGGGCCAGCACTGGCCCGCCTCGGGGCTGTGGTCAGGCCCAAGTGCCCATACGCAGTAAGCACTCACTATAAGTGCCCAGTATTCAGTAGGGAACACTGTGATTGGACAGAGGCACCCCAGCCAGGAGGCCAGCTGTCCCATGGGGTCTGCCCAGAATCAGGGCCCCAGTGCACAAGAGGCAGTTGCCACGGAATTGGTAAAGGCTCTTTATTCAGTCCCGGAACGGAGCTGGCCTAGCAGGGTGAAGGAGGGGTGCTGCTTACGGCCAGGCCTTCAGCCCGTGGACCTCTGAGGGAGGGCCAGGCGGGGCTGGTAGTCCCTGGGGGCCAGCAGCTGCAGGGTGAACTCTGTGATGACGGCCGTGAGACCCCAGACACGGTGTGGCCCGCGCAGGAAGACGGGCAGTGTGTAGCGGAAGTGGCCGTGCTGGCAGAAGTGGGTGTAGCCTTGGTTCTGCGCCTGCAGCAGGTGGGCCAGGGGTAGTGCAAACACCTCGTCCACCTGTGGGCAGGAGGCAGGGAGAGGGTAGACAGGGGACTTGCTGCAGCCCCCCCCCCAGGTTGGAACGAGCTGCCCCGCCCCCCCCACTCACCTCCTCAGGGTTGGGCCTGAGACTCTGGGGATCCAGTGCGCCCACACCGGCCAGCACTGGCACCACGGTGGTCTTTTGCTGGTGCAGGAAGATGGCAGGCAGTCAGGGGAGGCGTGGCCTTGGCGGGGCTTTGGGGCTGGGGAGGGGGCCTGAGGAAGACTCCCAGCTCGCCATCCAGAGGCCTTCCGCATCGGAGGTCAGGTCTCCCTGGCCCCTGCCCTTGAGCTCGCTCGGGCCACGCTAACTACAGGCCCCTTGGACTCACGAGAGCCATGCAGTCCTCCGGGCTTTCGCAGACTGTTCCCTCCACTTAAAAAGAACCTTCCCTGACTTTTACTACCCTGAACCTGCCGCTTGTCATTCAATCCCTGCCTCCCCGGGGAAGCCTTCCCTCGCCCTCCTCCACCAAGCTGGGCCACCTCCAGCTCAGTATCCCCCATCCAGAGAAGCTCAGATATGCCTTCCTGAAAGGCTGTGTGGGGACGGAACATGACTGCCAGGCAGGTGTCTGGAGCTCCACCAGAGGCCGGGACCACTGTCCTTGTCCCTGGTGGTGGCCTCAGGGCCTGGCAGCCTTACCTGGTCGTACACAGGCTGCAGGATGCCCCACACGCGCTCCTCAGGCACAGCGAGGCCCAGCTCCTCTCGGGTCTCCCTCAGGGCTGTGTGTACCACGTCCTGGTCAGTGGGGTCACACTTGCCTCCTGGGAAACTGAACAAGCACAGGCAGCCCGGTCCTTGGTGTGTTGGGGCCATGGCAGGGGAGGGTGACAGCTGCGGCAGAGAGCTGATGACCCAGCTAAGCGACTTTCCTCTCTGCCCCTAGTTTGCAGTGAGGCCTCGGGCAAGCCGCAGGACCTCTCCAGGTTCAGTTTACCTTCCTGAACGATAGGGGTAAGGGGGAGACCCTGGGGCTCACACACGCACATTTTGCTTATGTTGGTCCCGGCGGCGCTGTGACCCTAGCGTGTCCCTAATTCCGGACGGGGACAGGAGCGGGACCAGGGCAGGAAGCCAGGCAGCGCCCCCCACCCGCGAGCTTCGTCGGCTTCAGGACCCGGGTCTCCCGAGTTGCCGGCAGGGGGCCGGGTCCTGCCTTTTTGGAAACGCGGACACAGCTCCGAGAGGTGTCCCCGGCCTGAGGTGGTGCGGGACGCGCTTCGAGGGGTCCGGCGTGGCGTCCGGGCCGGGGCCCCCACGGCGCCAGACTCGGGGCGCGGCTCTCCCCAAACCCATTCCGTAGAGGCGGAAACCCAGGCTCGGACAGGCGAAGCGCCCTGCTCGGGTCCCTGCGGTCTCCGGGATTGGGCGGCCTCCTCCCAGAAGAGCGAGGAGCTCCCGGCCGTGTACCTGACGTCACCCTTGTGCCTCCCGGCCAGGCGGCTGGACCGCAGCGTGTAGAGCAGCGCTGGGACCCCGCGCACCGAGCACAGCGGCACGAGCACCGCGGCCGCCGCGGGCCGCGCGCGGAGCCGGGCAGTGGCCCCTGCCAGCAGCCGCCGGCAGCGCCGCTCGCCCTCCGGTGACAGGCAGTCAGGCGGCATGTCCGGCCGGGCGCACCCGGGACCCAGCGGGCGCCGGGCCAGGCGAGGGAGGGGGCGGGGCTCCACGCGCTCGGGGTCTCCGGGGAAGCTGGGCGGGGCCGCGGGAGGAGTCGCCCCACCCCTCCCCGCCCCTTAGGGGCTCCAAAGCTGCGTAGGCAGTGCCCTTGGGGGCGGGGCCCGCACAAGAGGCGGGACTTCGTCGGGACGGGGCGGGGCTCCAGGCCAGAGGGCCGTGGGCCGGGCCCGAGGGAGTGGCCTCGTCGCGAGCCGGGGCGACGGTTCCGGAAGGGGCGGATCCCTGTGTCTCAGGCTTCCGGCAAAAGGGGCGGGCCTGGGCGGAGGGCGGAACCGGCCCTGGTGGCCTGCGGGGAGGCTGTCAGAGCGCCCTGAGGAGCTCGCTGTACTCAAGGCTCGGCGGCTTCCGACCCGGCTCTGTGACTGCTGGGTTCGGGAGTCCGGGCGTCAGGCTTCGAGGCTTCGCCGGGTCCGGTGTCCCTCCACGCCCGCGTGTGCCCGTCCCTTTCCTAAGGACCTCACGCGAAGTGCTCCAGAATGTTCGGAGTCGCCGTTTGGGGGGCCCGCGGGGCGCTCCTCCCGGAGGCCGGGGTCGTCAGGGGCTGCGGGAGGAGTGCCCAGCCCGGGCCCCGTTCCTGGTTCGCCGCGCCCTCCCGCTCCACGGGACTCACTCCAGGCCCAGGCCATTGCCCTGCTCTTCCCACCGCTGGGAGCTTGTCTTCCCTCCTCGCCTTCCCTCTCCCTCGCGATTTCTACTCCTTCAGGTGGAGGTTTAAACGTCAGTCTATATGGAAGCTGTCCTGCCTCGATCTTGATTGGATTCTCCGGTCCCTCCCCCTGTCCCCCACCTTGCCCTGGCCCGTGTGTTCACTGCCCACCATGGTTCTGCATCCCTCCAGACCCTGGCTTCTCGCGGGCCACACCACCCCAGTCCTGTGCACAGCTCCGATCGTGGAATGGCGGGTGTCGCCATGCCTCGCATTGACTGAGCAGGTGCCTCTTTGAGCTGCAGTTTCAGTCCTCGTCTGGGCACGAGGCCGGGAG
Organism: Cryptoprocta ferox; assembly: GCA_028646485.1. Taxonomy (NCBI): domain Eukaryota; kingdom Metazoa; phylum Chordata; class Mammalia; order Carnivora; family Eupleridae; genus Cryptoprocta; species Cryptoprocta ferox. The sequence goes on along the minus strand of CM053575.1, from coordinate 4,647,557 downwards.
CAGAGTCTGCAGCCTCAGCTCAGCCCTGTCCCCCGGCTGGTGTCGCCATCTTTCCCATCACTGCGCTCCCAGCGATACCCGCCGGCACCGGGCAGAGCCTTGGGATGTCTGCAGCCCAGTCTCTGCGGTCTGGGTGTTCTGGGTCCTTCCCCCCCGACCCCCGAGGACAGAAGGGCTCTGACTACTCATGCCAAATGGTTTAATGTTGGGGGAAAGGGAGAGGTAAAGCAGGGTTGAGAGGAGTCACTCCTAAGACAGAAGGGGGCATGTTGGGAGGTGGGGGGCCTGGTTCCAAGCCTGGCACCTTCTCGGCCTTGCTGTGACTCTGGGCAGGTGACCCCCGTCTCTGGTCTTCCACCTGCCCTGCTGTCCTTGAGGGAAGAGGGCCTCTGCAGAGGTGAGGCAGGAGGGGTGGAATTCAGGGGAAGAGGAGTCTGTGCACAGGGCCCATCACTGAGGGTCCTGGACAGGCCCCAAGCACATGGCAGTGGGGGACAGGAGCCCCAGCCTAGCTGGGAGGGGCATGCTCTCCTGATCTCTGTCAGCCTGGATATTGGGGAGGGGGTATGGTGTTGGTCGGGCCCTTGGGATTCTGAGGGGGCTTGAGGCTCCAGGGTACAGGCCCTGGTAGGTGAGGGGCTGGTAGGTGGCTGGGGCCAGCAGAGCCTCAGGGGGGCCCAGCCGCCGATGGTGCAGCCGGGCAGAGGTCCTGGAGTTGGAGACCGGAGCTTCGTTGGGATCTGAGGGAGGACACGGTCTGAGTGGACCCCAGACCTTCCCTCACATCCTCAGCCTCCCCTGTTCCTTCCCTGCTCCCATCGCACGTTGCCCCCATCTCGGCCGTTGCTCTTGCCCTTCCCTCTCTGTTCGCTCTTCCCCACCGTCTCCTGCCATCCAAACCCTTCCCAGTTCTTCAAGGCCCAGTTCAGGAGCCATTTCATCCAGGAAGCCCATCTGACACCTCCCGCCCCTGCTCTTCGCGCCTTGTCCCTGTCCTGGTCTCTGTGCCCCTGGCCCCAAATGGTCTCAGAGTTCTCTGCCTCCGCCTCTTTGTCCACACAGACGCCCCTTCCTGGAGGCCCCCTGTCTCCTCGCTTCCTGCCCATCACGCAGGCTCTGGTGCCACCGGGTCCGTGCGCCTGGGGGCTCACCTTTCTCCCCCTCTGTGGAGCCCTTCGGGCAGGGGCCGAGGCTGCCGTGCCCCCGGGCCGGGATGCCGAGCAGGGCTCGTGGGGAGACGGTCCTGAAGAGGGGACAAACAGGAGCGGAGGCAGAGGGTCAAAGGGGAGAGCCCCGGCCAGGGATCGTGATCAGTCAGACGGTGGCGCCATGAAGCTGAGACGAGGGCAGGAGCCGGGGCCTTAGGAGACGGCGCAGGTGGGGGCGAGGGGCTGGGCGGGGGGCGGCGGGCGGAGCTGCCAGGGGCCACACAGTACCAGGAGTCCGAGTCGCTCTCCCTAAAGCCCTTGGCAAAAGGGTTGCTGGCGATTTTCAGCTGGGTGATCTGCAGAGGAGAAAGTGCAGTTATGGGCCGACCCCGCGCCCGGGTAAGGCTGTGGGGTCCCCGGCTCAGCCCCCCTGTCTTCCCTGAACCCCCTCCCTCCCCCCCAATCAGGAGGCCCTGGGACCTGGGCCCTCGGCCCGGGAGCCATAGAGCCAGCGGGCGTGAAGGCAGGGGAGTGTCCGAGGGCGGAGGCCCGCTGAGTCCAGGGAAGGAGAGAAGGGCGAGGCTCTGTGCGCACGTGGGAGCTCAGAGCTTTGGTCCTCAGCCTCCGTCCCTGTGAAATGGGCTGGCAGCTGCCTTGTGAGCTGTGGCCCAACCCACCCGGTGGTTCTGATAGGCTGTCACGGCCGTGAACTGGGTCTCCGCGAAGACGAAGGACTTGAAGTTCTCCTGGGCGTAGCGCTCGCTGTCCTTGCGCGGGTCCACGAAGACCACGTGGAATCGGGGCTGGTAGCGGTGCATGGAGTTGAGAATGATCTGTGGGGGGTGGCGGAGGCCAGTGTTCGGGGGATGGGGGGCAGCAGCAAACCCTCCCTCGCGCTAAGCGCTTCTCTCCGGGGCACAATGACTGCCTTTCTTCTGACGGGGGCGCAGAGTGTGGTCCCGAGAGCCTCCGGTTCGGCACCAAAGACCCTTTTGCGTCTGAGCATTTTGCCACGTTGCCTTCTCTCGCCCCCACGCCCTGCTGTCAGCCTCGCCTTCCGAAATATCCAGAATCTGACCGCCTCTCCCAGGCCACTGCCTCCTGGCCAGTCTCCCTGCCTCCCCCCAGCCACGCTGTCTGTTCTCCACACAGCAGCCCCGGTGAGCCGCGGCGTGTCGTCCCCCGCTCAAAACCCTCCTGTGGCACCACACGGAGTAAAAGCCAGACCCTCTCCACAGCCAACTGGCCCCGCGCGTCAGCCCTGGCAGCCTCTAGGCTCTCTCTCCTCTCCTCTCCCCTACCCACCCCACTCCAGCCACGTGGGGAACCTCCTCGCACTTCTCCCAAGGGGCCCAACGTTCTGCAGCCTCAGGGCCTTTGCACTTGCTGTTCCTGCCCCTGCAACAGCTCCCACTTCTGTATGCACGGACTCCCTTCCCCACTGCCCTTACTTCTCTCTTCAAATACTGCCTTCCGAGCCCCTTGAGCCGACCGGCCGCCTGTCTCAGCCCCCCTCCCTGTTCCTTTCCCCCCGTCTTGCGGGCATTGATCACCATCTCAGCCACTGCACACAGGGGCCTCTGGTTTCTCTGCTTAGCATCTGCCCCCTGTCCCGGCCGGTGAGCCCCACGCAGGCAGGGATCTTCGTCTGTTTGACAAAGTGGCAACCATGCCGTGTGTCAGGCCCGTGGTGGGCGTTCCATCAACACTGTCTACAGGAGGACGGTGTTTGCTGGAACACTCTCGCGCTTCCAGCCCACTTACGCGCCTGCTTGCACGGTCCCCTCTGCTGCCCAGCCCCTGGCCGGGTGAACTTGGCCCCCAGCGTTGGCCGTCAGTAGCGGGGGGGGGGCACCAAAGTCACAGCCAGCCCTGGCTCCAGGCTTCGTTATAATCGGGCCCCCGTGTCCCCAGCCCCGCCCCGCCCCCTCCCCACTGTGGCCAGGGCCTCACATGGCCATTGTCGTCCAGCAGATTGTTGGTCAGCTTGAGCTTGTCAAAGGACACAATCTGGCGCATCCACTGTGCACCCTTGGCCGGCGAGTCCGGGTGAAAGTGCACACGACCGGGGGTGGCCGGGTCCGCTTTGCCTGCCACCAGCCAGGCCGAGCTGTGAAAGGCGTACCTGGGGGGCAGAGCAAGTGGGAAGGGTGCCCCATCTGCACCCCACGGCACCTCATGTGCTGTCCCTGCCCTGAAGGCTGGCGGGGCGAAGGGGCCGTCCCCCTCTCCGTTACGGCCCGTGCGCTGTCCCCATCTCACACACCAGGAACCCGAGGCTCCAAGAATGCGGCCTGGCCGCGAGCCCCCGGTGGCTGCGCTGGGCTCGCCCACCCTCCCTGCCCAGGCTAGCCCATGCCCACCTGAGACCGTCGGCCGCCCTGAGTTGGGCTCCCCCCCTTGCCCCAGGGTGGGCCTCCCCGACCGGCCCCCGCTCGCCCCAAGGCGCAGGCAGGGGTCTACTTCCGGGTGCCGCCCCCAGACCTGTATCTTTTGTCGTCCAGAGGCACGAAGTCCATGAGCAGGGCGTAGTCGGCCAGCGTGTCCATGCCCAGGATCTTCACCTGGAAGGTGGGGAACATCCTTCTGCAGGAGGGCGGGGCTCAGCAGCCCGAACGCGTCCCCAGCATGGCCCCCTGTCCCCGCCGCACACGCCCGCGCCGCTCACACCTGCCTGCCTTGGTGACAATCATCTCCGTGCCCAGCTGGTTGAATTCCTCCCACAGAGCCTTCATCTCCAGCTGAACCGTCACACCAGACACGCGTGGGTTCTTGGGGCCCTGCTTGCTGGGCTCGGCCGCGACTCGGGCGCCGGTGGCGGGGCCTGACGGGAACGGGGAGTCCAGCCGGGGCTCCCAGCCGGAGCCGGTCAGGGGGTAGGGCTCTGAGGACGCAAGTGCCCCGAGACCGGCAGAGAGGAAGGCTGGGGAGAGAGGATGAAAGCGTGGGCCTCACCCCCATGCCACCAAGCCGGCTCTCGTCCTTCAGGCTGCACCCAGGCGCCTCTCCCTCCAGGAAGCCCTCCCTGACTGCCAGGCCTGTGTTCCCATCGTATCCCTGGCTGCGCGTCACTTCATGAGGTAAAGGCCGACTTAAATCTCCCGGAGGCCACAGACACGAGCTGTCCGGCTCCCCAGGGAATCTGCAAGGCATCAAGTGGCCTTGAGCAAATTGCATCATCTCTCGGAGCCTCAGTTTCCGTATCTGTCACAAGGGGTTCTTAATACCTGCTTCACAGGGCGGATGTGAGGATTTGTGAGGACACACACCGTGCCTGGCACACGGCAGACCCTTCAAAAACGACACCTGTTACGATGATAGGACATGTGAGGCCGTGGGGGTTGGGGACCTTCGTCCGCGGAGCGAAGACGCCGGTGCCTAGTCCCGCTCAAGGAGAGCTGAACGGACAGGAGGGTCCTTGACTCACCACCAAGGGCCCCACCCATGTCTGACTTCCAGGACCTGCCCAAACCCTTCCTCCGGGAGCCTGTCCTAATGTCTTTCTGCTCTGGCCTCCTCACTTCCTTCTAAACGTTCCATTTCTTTCTTTCCTTTTTTTTTTTTTTTAATGTTTATTTATTTTTGAGAGAGACAGAGTGTGAGCAGGGGAGGGGCAGAGAGAGAGGGAGACACAGAATCCGAAGCAGGCTCCAGGCTCTGAGCTGTCAGCACAGAGTTCGACGCGGGGCTCGAACCCACGGACCATGAGATCATGACCCGAGCCGAAGTCGGGCACTTAACTGACTGAGCCCCCCAGGTGCCCCTTAAACATTCCATCTCTTGACGTGCAGTCCTGGCACGAGCCTTGGCCAAAAGTTTTGCCACCCTCTACCCTCTAAAAGAAAAAAAAAAAAAATCCTGGAGCACCTGGGTGGCTAGTCGGTTCAGCATCCGACTTCAGTACGAAGTCAGCTTCGTAGACGGGAGGAGGATGGCGGGTGCCAGCGATGGAGGGAGGGGGACGGGGAGTGAGCGTTTCATGGCAACAGAGTTTCAGTTTTGCAAGATGCGAAAGTTCTGGAGATGGACGGTGGCCACGGCTGCAGAGTGAATGTACGCAAACCGCTGAACTGTACGCTGAAAAATGGCCCAAATGGGGGGCGCCCGGGGGGCTCAGTCGGTCGAGCGTCCGACTTCGGCTCAGGTCATGATCTCCCGGTTCGTGGGTTCGAGCCCCGCGTTGGGCTCTGTGCTGACAGCTCGGAGCGTGGAGCTGCTTCAGATTCTGGGTCTCCCTCTCTCTCTGCCCCTCCCCTGCACATACTGTCTCTTTGTCTCTCAAAAATAAATAAACATTAAAATTTTTTAAATGGCCAAAATAGTAATTTTTATGTGATGTATATTTTACCAATTAAACATTAAAACTAGAAAAAAATCCTGAAAAATGGACTATTAGTTTCTAGCAGCTCCCCAAGTGGCCAAGAACCTGGTAGACCTGAGGTCCCCTGGGCAGAGGTGGATTTTGGGGTTGGATGGATGGATGGATGGACAGACAGAGGGGATGGGTGGAGGGAGATTCCCGGGGTGGTCCACGTGTAATGAGCTAACAGGTGGGCAGCGCCTGGCCAGAGCTGGCACATAGTAGGTGCCTCATTGGAGTGGGGGGGCTCAGGGCCTGTGGCCCTATATTTCGCAGTCTTGAAGGCCATGTATAAAAAGCCCTGGGAGTGGGCGGGTCTCTCCGAGAGGGATGGACCACATCAGGTCTGCATCCCCCAGAGGGGCATGAAGGGGAGCTGGGCTGATGTCCCCCACCACCTGAACCGGGTCACCATCTGGGCAACTGCCCATCGTTCAGCTGCCCTGCTGGGGCAGATCCATCATCTGGGTAACCGATGCCAGCCCCCAGCGTCCATGCGTTCCCAGGGGAGATGCTCCTGGCTTCCCTTAGCCTGGGGCCTTCACAGGCTGGTCCCTGGCTCCCGAGTCTTCTCTGAGCTCACCCCCACCCATCTTGGTCAAAGTGCCACCCCTGAGTGCCCTCAGAAACTCAGGAGGGGCTCCCCTCTGCCCGGCTCCTCTAAAAGCGGGCATCCCTTGCAGTCAGCAATTGACAATTTCCCACAAGCATGGAGTCAGGTCTAGAGGGGAAGTTAGAGACTTCTTGTCCAGCCCCTGACCTTGACACTCAATGGGTGAGGCCCAACCGGAGGAAGGGACGGCCCCGAGGTCACCCATGCCTGAGAGGGCTTTCTCTTCCCAGAAATGGTTCTGGACCCCCGCCCATCAGCACCCCCATATCTGTACATGGGTGGCTGTGAGCCCATCGGCCCTGCCCTGAGTGGGTGTCTGAGGCCTTAACGTGGGGTGTCCCTTCCCCCACCCTCTTGCCCAAGACCTGGATCCAGAGGGGTGTTCTTGGTCCCCACACCCAGTCCCTGCCCTGCCCCGTTCACCCTGGAGCCTGAGCCCAGTCGTGGGGCCACCTGGGCTGCCTACACCGTACCTGCCATGGGGACAGCCTGGACGTTGGCTCCTGGAGAAGTCCTGCCCCGGGGGCGGCTGCAGCTGTCACCTGAGGGGCCCCTGCCTGCTAGGAGGGTGGTCAGGCGCGCCCGGTCTCCTGGCCCATGCGGCGGCACGGCTCAGTTCTGCAGGACCGTCCTTCCCTCCGAGCGGTCACTGGCGTCTTGGTTCTCCACCGCAGCCAGGCGCCTGGTCTCTGCGGGCGGGACCCCGGCTCGGGGGTCTGCAGGGCCCCGTCTCCAAACCACCCCCGGACTGGACTGCATGACACTGCAGGCTGGGCTTGTCAGCTCCGGGCGTGGCGCTGTGTGGGAGGAGGGCAGGTGGGGAGGCTCTGACGTTGCAAAGCCTCCTCTCCCCCTCCCCAGTCCCCCCTCCCCGCTCCCTCCCTCCCCCAGCTAGGAGCCCCCCCCCACTCCTGATCAATGGGCCCAGGCACATGGGGGGGGGCGCCTTTTGAGGATCCGCTGGGTGGTCCGCAGGGCCCAGGCCCAGTGGCTGGAGGGCTGGGCACTGAAAGGGTCTGGGGGAGGCTGGGGAGGCGGCAGTAGCCACAGGAGCATGGGCGCTGATGGCAGAGGTGGTGCCCTCTCACCAGGGCCCCGACCCCTGACCTGGGGCTGCTGCTGGCGTGGCACCACCCGGGAAACTGGGAAACACAAGGGGGCAGCATCAGCAAGTGCTGGCAAAGGCAGAGCCCAGGACCGGGTGGCAGGAAGCCGGGTCTGGGGCCCCCTGAGCTGTGCAGTGCTGGTGGATTCCTGACAGCCCCCGTGCCTCAGTTTCCCCAACTGCGGTAAGGGCATAATCTCTTCTATGGGATAGACAGCAGAGGTGTGTGGGGCGGGCGTCTGCTCTGCCCACAGGTCAGTCTGTTCTCTGCCCCCGCCTATCTAGTCCCGGCATTCAGGGACACACGGATCACCGGTCAGGAAGGCACAAAGCTGGTTGGTCTCAGTGGAGATGTTGCTTGGCCGTTTCTTCCCCGTCATATTGCCCAGGGGGTGTCATTGGGCTAGACCGCAGGATAGCTCACTCTGGGAGGGGGTGTTCCAGGCCCGTCCCCAGGCCCGCACTAGGGGTCGGCACCTCAGGCTGGGCTGGGCTGGGCCTACTTGACTGGGGTCCCCAAAGCAGACTAGATCCCCCCAACATACCTCCTCCAGAGTGTGGCACTGGGGACGCGGGGGAGGCAGAGGCCCATACCTGACAGTGGGCATGGAGGGACCGAGGGTCGCGGAGGGGCTGCTTCTCTCCAAGAGTGCCAGCCGGCTCCTCCCAGACCCCCACGCCCAGGGGGCAGACCTCTCCACCCTCCGCTTAGGGACCCGCTTGCTTTGGTCTCCTGTTCCCCAGGTGCCTGCCTGCCAAGCTGGGAGACGTAGGCCGGCCCCTGGCACAGACCCGTGGCTGGCTCTGGGCTTTGCCGTGGAGCAGGATGGAGGGGTTCTCCGTGCTTGTGAGGGTCCCAGCGGCTCTCAGGGGCCACTCAGCGAGGTGTGGCCGGCCACGCCACACTGTCCCAGGGTCCACAGCAGGGCTGGTGGGAGAGGGGAGAGATGGTGGTCTTGGGGGGTTCCCACCCATCTTCATGCCTCCCCCTCAGCCTGAACTCCCAGGCGTCCCAGCCCAGGCTTCTGTTGGCTACTGATGAGTGTGTGTGTGTGTGTGTGTGCGTGCGTGCACACGCGTGCGCCTGCACGTGACTTTGCTCTGTGTGATGGGGAACGCTCCCTCCACACACGTAGGTGAGCACACTGACACGCCAGCCCACAGGCGCACAGATAAACTCAAGGTCCAGTGCCCCACACCCACTTGTGTGCACACGTGCCAAGCTGCTGTGTGCGCGGGCACGCACACTCTCTCACACACACCCCTTGCACGCAGACGCACCTCTCTGCACAGCCTCCTCCCTGGCTGGCCTGCCCTTCCCGCCGGAGGCGCCTGCTGGCCCCCCTGCCCCCTCATCCATCTTGCCTGCCAGCCCGTCCCTGGTGCCCCCGTTTCCTTCACACCTTCTCATCTCGCTGCTCAATAGCAGGAGGCCGCGTGGCAGCTGTGGCCGCGGGGAGATGGATGGGCCAGGCGACGGCGCAGAGGGGCCAGGGAGTGACGCCTCCCACGGCCGGAGGTCTGCCCCCCCCCCCCCGCCCCCGCTGTCAGGCAGGAACTGCAGCCCGTCGGGCTCGCGTGGATGCGGAAGCCGTGGGCTGCGTCCAGTCTGGCCTGTGCGGGCGCCCTGCAGAGGGTGCCTGGATCAGGACGGAGGGGACCCCCGCAGCAGACGCTGTGCCCGCTCCCTCTTGGGGTGCTGAGGACTTCCGTCCCCCCGGTAGGACTCCCCCTGCCCCAAGCCGAGGCGTTTCTTCCCTGCGTCCCTGCACCTGGGCGGCTGTCCCGAGTGGGGACAGCCTTGTCGAGCTGCACCCCTTCCCCAGCCCCGACTCCCCCCGAGTCCCCGTAGGCACTGGGCTCATTACACACTGAACATGCACGTCTGGGCTGTGTGCCCAGCCACACATAGATCTCCCCAGAAGGACGCCCAAGATAACGGAAGCTCTCCGAAACACATGTGTGCGCAGTCACACGCACACACACAGCACCTGGGTAGACACACACACGGGCTTCTGCTCTCTCAGACTGAGGCCCCCCTGGGTCGTGGCCTCTTCTGGAAGGCCCTCTGTTAACTCCAAGTGGGATCTTCCCCCTGGGCACTGATAGGCTGTACAGAGACCGCTATCACAGGCCCAGGACACACAGCATCTCCAAGACCACCCTGGGCCAGACCTGCCCCAGATCCTGAGGTCACAGAGAGGGACCATGAAGGACAGAGGACATGAACCATTAACCCCTGGACATCTATTTTATAGATGAGAGACTGAGGTATGGAGGCGTGGGCGTGTGGCCAGAAACACGGCATAGAGCAGAAGGCAAAGGGGGGCCCTGGGCGCAAGACTGTGGCTCAGGACCCGTTGTTCAGATGGGAGGGCTGAGGCTGTGCAGGTCAGGCCTGGGTTAGGGGCTGGGGTGGGGGCGAGGGCCTGCGCCGGTGAGGCAGGCTCGGAGCATGTGAGCTTTTCGGTCCGGATGGAGGCAAGGCCCTTTTCATAGTAGGCAGCCTTGTTGATGAACGTGGGGTGCGCGGCGGACCCCCCCTCGCAGAGCACATCCTCACGACAGAACATGCGGGGGATGGGCATACCGGGCTGGAGTGGCTGGAAGTCTTAGTTCTGGGAAGAGAGCCTATGGCCAAGGTTGCTGGGGCCGACCTCTGCCCTGGTCCCTGTGGGGGCGACCCCAGCTGGCAGTGCCCAGGAGACGCCCTTCACTTACGGCCTCGTCCAGTCACTGCTTCACTTCCTCACCCGATGTGACAGGCTGTCTGCCAAGATGCCCCTGGCTCTGCGTTTAGAAATGGAGACACAACTCGCCTTAGAAAGACCATTGTCATTGTGGAAGTGTAGCCTAGTGGTTAAGGGCACAGATAGTAAAGCCTGGGTTCAAATCCTTGCTAGCTGGGTGACTTTGAGCAAGTCACTTAACCGCTCTGTTCTTCAGCTTCCTCATCTGTAAAATAGGAATGATTGTATCTTCTCCTATCCTCCTGAGGTTTAAATTAAACGGCTAATAGTGCTTCACAGTGTGTGACACAGAGTAAATGTAATATAAAGGCTTATCAAATAAATTTTTAAATAGTGGGGGACATCACTCGGAATAACTGTTACAGCTCGGCATCTGTAAGGAAGATGGGCTCCAGGCCCTAAACGCTGAAGACGGTGCCTCTCCAGCACAGCGTTGTTCCACGTACGAGAACACCTCAAAATAAAACACGGAGCCGTAATAAGGGCAAAAAGGCCACAAAAAAACCCAACCCACTGCTGACTTTTCCTACAATTGTTACTTTGGTTCTTTTTTAAAAAATATGTATTTATTTATTCTGAGAGAGAGAGAGAGAGAGGGCAGGGGAGGGGCAGGGAGACAGGGAGACACAGGATCCCAAGCAGGCTCCCTGCTATCAGCGCACAGCCTGATGCAGGGCTTGAACTCACGAACTGTGAGATCACCACCTGAGCGGAAATCCAGAGCCGGACGCTCCACTGACTGAGCCACTCGGGGGCCCCGTTACTTTGGTTCTTTAAGCAGTTTTTGAAATGTCAATTTCTTTCCAAACACTTCTTTCTTTTTTGCGCCCAGGCTCTGCTGTGCCCCCAGGGCGCACCGGGTCTGTCCGCCGCCGGGTCACTCCCATGCTGTCCTGCAGGGACCCACCCTTGAAGGAGGGGGCTGCGGCTGCTCACTGGGCTCAGGGGCAGATCTTTGGCATGGCAGGCGGAGGCCTGGTGCCAACAGAGCATGTGGCCCCCTCTGAGGCCGGTCGGGACGCTTGGGGAACAGTTACTAAGGAGGCTAGGGCTGGGCACCCCTCGCGGGCAGCTCTGTGGCCTGGACGCTGCAGGACACGTAGGCCACGGAGGACGTGCACCTAGGTCCACAGCGACCGCGTGCGGCAGCGGGCAGGAGCAGCAGCTGGGGGGCCGCGCAGTCTTGGTGTGGCCAGATTCCTGTAACGTTCAGGAAGGGAAGGGGAGGGCTGCAGAAGGAATGCTGGGCTCCCGGCTAACGTGCATAGGGTGCCCGGGGATGTAAGTGGAAAATAAAGACAGATTCCATATTTGCACCGCCAAGCAGGTGGATTTGGGGGGGTGCCCGTTCCATGTCACCTGCCTCTGCCTTCTGTGGCCAGGGAAGCTGCCGAGGAGCCCCTCCCGGCCTCTGTGGATGCCGTGCAGATCACCGTGGCCCCGAGGGCCAGGCCTGCCTGTGAGCCTGGGGGGAAGGGACCCATGGCGGCGAGGACACTCACGTGAGGACGTTGCTGGTGAAGATGCGGTTGAGGTCACGGCCCGTGCAGTGGCGGCAGGCAGCTGTGGCCGCCGGGTTGGCCAGCACAGGCATGGCGGAGAAGCTGGGTCAGTGCTGGGCCAGACGACACCGGACTTGTCATTGAGCTGCGTGCCCCCAGTCACTGCCGCGTGGTGCAGGGGCCCTCGGGACCCAGGCAGCAAGCACGTCCCGGTGTGGGGTGGAGAACCCGGTGGTGGACCCGGTTAGGTGACCCTGGCACAGACACGGGGCCCAGGGGTCAGAGCTGGGGCGGCAGTGGTGAGCCCCCTGAGGCCTGAGGGGTCCGAGCTGGCAGGGAGGTTGTCTGTCATAAGGTGTGGGGGGACGCAACTCAGCCCCACCCCAGTTGTGCCTCCGGTGGGCAGCTCAGCGTTTCTCCCAGCCGGTGCCTATGCTGGGAAGAGGGACCCGTTCCCATGGGGGAGTTGGATTCACCAAGGCAGGCTCCCTCTGGCAAGAGGATCACGCTCCCATTTTATAGATGGGAGGCTGCGGCACGGGGAGTGTCACCTGATTAGCTGGGGACAGTCTGGATTCCAGGCAGCTCCTGCTCCCTCCTGCCTTCCCCCCGAGCCGGTGCAGGGGCCTCGGGGAGGGGGCGATTACCCGGGTCTGGGTTTCCTGGGCCTCCAGGCCTGGGTGTGCACCTGCTGGGCCAGTGGGTATTTATGGGCCCGGACACCCCCGGGCAGTGTTTGTGCTGAGCTGGCGCAGGTCCGCTCAGAGGTCAGGACTGCTGAGGTCTCCCCACTCGCTCCACCCCACTCGCTCCACCCCACGCTCTTACTTGCTGCCGCCACAGAGAGTCCAGGTGCCGTGGCCGGGCTCCTGTCTGTGCCCTGTGTCCCTCCTCTGGGAGTGGCCCCAGCCCTCCCTGCCACCGCCAGGTAGGGGAGCTGCACGCAGACTGAGAAAATTCCCTGCGGGGACTCTCTGAGGCCGGAGGTGAAGACAGCCCCCCACCGCCACCCCCGAGAGGGCTGCCCGGTCCCGGCTGTTTCCTGCACAGGCGTCCAGCCAAGGGCAGGTGCGCCTGGAATCCGACCCTCACGCCACTGGCCGAGCCACGAGCCAGCGCCAGACCGGGCCGCTGCAAGTCACTTACTGAGGTCTGTGCTTCGGCAGACCTTTTGGGCCCAAAACGTGCCGCTGTGCTTGTAACCCCAGAGGGCCAGCGTCACTCCCAGGTCACCTTTACCCTGAAGGACTATGACCTGTGGGGTCCCACTTTCCCAGCTTCTTGATGCTTTACACAACATTTCTAAATGTTTTGTCCAGTATGTTGGGTCACTTTCAGGGACAGGCGTGATGCCCATGAATCAGTTTGCTCTGTTTTTGGAAATGACCCTCAGACCCATTTTACGGACGCGAAAACTGAGGCTCAGACAGGATGCCCGAGGGAACACAGGGCACTAGAGGCAGAGCTGGAGTTGGAACCCGGGGTGTCTGATCTGAGCCCACCCTTCCCCTGCCGTTCTCAAGGGTCGAGGGAGACAGGATGAGGGGGAGTCTCCCACACCCGGCCCGGGTCGAGCTGTCAGGGAAAAGCTAAGGACAGTCCAGAGGTCACTGAGGAGGGAGGCAGAGCCAGGCGGTGAGCTGTCCAGTCCAGTCACCTACGCTGCGCTGGGCTCCAGGGCCCTGAGTTTGGGCCTCCCACACCCCGGTGCTGGGAGGTGGGGGCGGGGCAGTGAAGCAGCCCCCAGGCTGAGAAGGCGCTTAGAGACCCAAACAAAGCAGCCGACTCCATGCACTTTTCACTTTTCGAAGCTTTGCTCAGGGCGACTCACTGGGGGGGTGGAGCCGATGCAGCTGTGTGGTTATGCTCCGTGAGGTCGGGACCTTTGTCCGCAGAACTTACGCGGGGAGGGGACGCCCAGAAGGACACTGCGGTGCCATCAAAGCGCTTGTGTGCACCTGACAGCTGACCTTTTTCATGTTTATTTATTTATTTTGAGAGAGAGAGAGAGAGAGCATAAGCAGGGGAGGGGCAGAGAGAGAGGGAGAATCCCAAGCAGCCTCCGTACCTCGGGGCTCCAGCCTGCGAACCTCGAGATCATGATCTGAGCTGAAGTCAAGAGCCCGACACCGACTGAGCCACCCGGGCGCCCCGACGGTACGCTTGAATCAGACCTTGTGGCACTGCTGCCTGTGCGTCGGGGGTGGGTGGGGGGAGGAAGGACGACGTTATCTCTAACCCGCCTCCCTGGATCCGGGCCTTGGGGGCTATTTCTAAGGTCTGTACGCTGATCTCCAAGGGGCCCCGAACACGCGGCCCCGCGAGAGGTCATCGAGCGAACAGGAACCAGACGGAGGGCCAAGGGCGGATCCGTGCGGCGGGCATCCCGCACCCGGGCCTCGGGGCAGCTGGGCAAGGAGAGGCTTCTGTCACAAATGTCACGGGAGTGACAGAGCCCGGGCAGCTCTGGGAGGGCACAGCTTCTATAGGCATCTGGGGACCCCCGCGCCTCAGACACGCGCCTTTTAACCCGGACACCAATTCTAACACAAAAGTGAAAGCCCCTTTCTGCAAGATAAGGGCGCCGGAGGCCCAGACAAGTTGAGGGACGTGACCAAAGGCACCTGGTAACGACGTGACAGTGGAGTGATGCGGGTCCCAGCTCCCCAGGTGGGGTCCCTACTGCAAGACAGCAAGACAGGCAGTGCCTGAGGGGAGGCAGGGGTGGGGTAGAGGTAGACGGAGGGCATCCTGGGAAGAGAGAAGAGCTGAGCCAAGGCCTGGAGGAGTTCAAGGCTCCCTGAAGCGTTCTGGGCTCCGGGGTCCTAAGAAGCGGGACAAGAGTCTTTGCTCTGTGTCTCAATGACATTGGCTCCAGGGCTGGGCCTGCTCAGCGGTGACTGAGAGGGGACCGGGCACGAACTGGGAAGGGTGGGGTGACTAGGGGGTGCCTGTCACATTTCGTGGCCTCCCCAGGGGAGAGGTGGGAGGGCGGGAAGCAGGCTCTGGCAGACGGGCTGCGGTCATGTGACACTGCTCCCCCAGTTAGAGGCCACCGAGAGTCTACAATGAGTGGTACCTTCTGGTCTCTGCTCACTGGACCCACCGCCCAGACTGTGGTTCCGAGACCCCCCTCCCATGCTTCTCAACCCGTCTGGCTCTCTTCTCCGTCTGAGGAAACAACTTCCCAGCCCGGGGGGTGGGGTGGGGGGGAGAGACGGCCTCTCTCGGACCCAGGCCCCACTGGACACTCAGCTCCTCCCTGGGCCTCCTACCCACCTGCCAGTTCACCCACCCCGACGCTCACTTGCCCCTCTACCACCCACTGGCTCAGCCACCCATTATCAGGGAAGGTCACGGACAAAGCGGGGCTGCCGGTTGAGCCATGAGCCGGACGCGGGCACTCGGAGGCTCCTCAGCCTCTCCCCTGCCCTTGGCACACGGGCTCCGCTTGCCTTTCCCGCTCCCAGAGGCTGCTCCCGAGGATGTAGCCGAGAGAAAGTGGCGTGGTGGTAAGGACCTCGGTGGTCCGCGTGGCCGTACCCAGTTAGGGCCTCTTTCGGTGCAACCTTTCAGGAGCTGGCGGGCAGCGAGGGGACCCGCTCGTCTTGCTGGTGCCCAAGACGGGCCCCGTATGTACGTCCCCTTCACTTACTAAACCTGCCACCTACCGACCTAGAATGGCCTGCCTCTTCCTTTGATCAGGCCCTGCCCTCCGCAGATGGGGGGCGGTTTCAGGGAACACCTGGGAAGCTCCCAAGAGGGGGTTCAGACCAACCCCGGGTGAGCTGGCCAGGAGACCAAAGAAATGGGCCTGGGAAGGAGGCATCTGCAGGGGCGGCGGGGGGCGGGGATCCCAAGTAGGCCATCCACCTCCGGGAGGAGCGGCGGCCCGTATCAGATGCCTGTGGACTGCCGCGTGAGTACGGGGACGCCCGGAGATGCCAGCCGGTCATCGTGCTCCTCAGCCGAACTGCACGTGGGGCCCTGCGGAAGAGGAGAGAAGCCACGGGGGTCCCAGGGGGCCGCCCTCGGCCGCGGGCAGCTCCGGTTAGAAAGTTAGAATTGCCGGGGTGGGAGCCTGGGTGGCTCCGCCAGTTAAGCGTCAGACCCTTGATTTCAGTTCAGGTCATGATTCCAGGGACGTGGGATCGAGCCCCGCATTGGGCTTCGCCCTGAGCGTGGAGCCTGCTTGGGATTCTCCCTCTCTTTCTCTTTCTCTCTCTGCCTCTCCCCTGCTCATGCTCTCACTCTCTCTCAAGATAAATACGCTTCAAAAAAGAAAGAAAGAAAGAAAGAACGGCCAAGGTTAGAGAAAGATGTGCGGTGTTCACTGCTCTGCCGGCTTCAGGCTGGAGGACGAGCTGGGAGGGAGAGCAGCGCGAAAAACTGGGGACCTCAGCGTGCCGTTTGCAACACGGGGAGGGTGCAAGCTGCCACGGGTTAAGATCCGGGCACGGTGACACAGCCCGACTGGGACGCTCAGAGGCGGGATCTCTGAGAAACTGATGAAGGTGAAGAGGACGATGTTGCGGCAATTGATGAGGAAACAGACAAAATGCCCCATGCTTTCTGACCCCTAACATAAGGAACGTTTTTAAATAGCAGTTACCCCAAAAGTCCTAGGACGGGAAGCTGAGGGGGCCAAGATCATGAAGAAGCCTTGGTGGGGGCAGCATATGTTGGGTTCGCCCTCGAGGGCCCGAGGCACTCCTCCCCGGTTTTCATCTCTGTTCATATGGCACAACCCCGGGCAATTGGGAAGCTGATGCCCTCGCTGGAGCCCGAGCTGAGAGACCGACCTGTGGGTACAGTAGATTGGGTGCGCAGAAAGCGTGGCCGCTCCGGTGCCCCAGCGGGATGGCACAGCCAAGGAGGCCAGATGGCCCTTACAGTACAGTGACTCGGTTAACGCAGTAATGGCATGTCCTGTGTGTTCTAAACGATGCCCAAGGCCATTGTGAAAAGAAGCTGGGACCGTCCACCAGAGCTTCCCGCCGCCAAGGGATCGGCAAATTCATCATATCAGCCCCCTCCCTCTGGGTGAGGCTTCTAAATGTGCCTTGGTTTGTGTGGACACCACACGTGGCCTGAGCCAAGCTGTCCCCTGTCACCGTGCAGACCAGGCTGCGATCCTCAGGGGACTAGAGAGGCTGAACACCACGTGTAGATGCCCTTATTGACTGGATGGACGCCTTCAAAGCTCCTGGTGTGCAAGACGTGCATCGTCCTCCGCTTCCCTCCACCTCAGGCCACACACCCAGTCTTCCCATGGCTCTGAGGGGCGAGGGGCCCCCTGAAGAGTGGGGTTGGGGGGGGCTTGGAAGCGAGCTCCCAGGATCAGGACTTGGGGAAGAGTGAGAGGCAGGTCACGACGCACTAGGTATGTTCTGTTTACTGATCCACCACCTCCATATTGTTCTGGAAACCCACCATCATTCAGCTCTGCCCTGCTTTCCTATGTAAACTCTGTTCAGCCCTGTGCTGTCTCTAGACCTCAGTTTCCCCATATGTCACATGGAGTGGCTAGATTTAGGCTCTGCCGACCACGATCTCCCTCTGGGAGTCTGCGGCAGGATAATAGATGTGTCCAGAATGTGCCCGGGGCAGACATGCCTAATCACCCCCCTTACGCTCTTTCCTGTTGATTCCACCGACCCACAGCATCAGAGTCCTTGCCAGGGACTCACTTTAGGGTGACGTCGGCAATTAGCCAGGTCCGGGTTCGAGGTCAGATTACTTCAGGTCAGACAAACTCAGCCCCCCGGACCAAGGGTGAATGGAGCTATGAGAAATCGCTCTGTATTTTGGGGGTCCTCTTGGCAGCGGCCCAGGCTGGGGAGACCGCGGCGGGCGCGGTGACAGCACTGTAGTTATGGCCTGAGCCCAACCTTAGGTCCCCTCCCCAGCAGCCCCCCACCCATGGGCTGCCTCCCCACCCCCGCTCCCCATCCTCTCCCTCGCTATTAAAAAAAAAAAAAAAAGAAATGGCTGTGTATTTTGGAAGTCTAATTATAGATCTGATACAAGGGAGTCCTTTCTAACCACAAGAACTCCATCCCCAGACGTATCCAAGCTGAGTCAGGAGACAAGGATTCTGGCCCTGAAAACGGCGGGACCATCAGCCCCAAGGTCCTGCCCAGCCGGGGGTCTGTTGAGACAAAGGTCCAAGAAAAGGATCTTTGCCTTCCAGGGCAGGATCCCCACCTTTCAAGCACCACACTGGACACCTGGGGCGCGGCAGGACAGAGGGGCCGTGGGGGCAGGGTGCTGCAGGAGCACGGGGTGCTCACAGAAGGGTGCAGCTCTGGGAGCCCAGGGCCCAGCTGATCAGCTGCTCTCTGGTGTTAGTGTAGGGCGGGTAGCGGATTTCATTGAGCTTCTCCAGGCCTGAGTGGGAGAGCAGGCAGGCACGGTGGTGGGAGAAGGTGTCGAAGGAGAACTTGCCATGGTACCTTCCCATCCCGCTGGCACCTGCGTGGGCATGGAGGGGAGGGCCTGAGGCCGGCAGCCCACCCAGCCTCAGCTGCAGTCTCCTGCCCAAGCAGGAGCCCACAGCTGCAAGGACCTCAGGGAAAGCCCAACCCCTCTAAGAGCCATTGTGCAGAGAGGGAAACTGAGGCCTTGAGACGCCCAGGGCCAGGATCAAGAGAGTGAAGGTGAAAGCGGGCCTTCCGGGGTTCAGAGTACCAACCCGGGCTTCCCTGGGAGTGGGGGCTGGAGGGTAGAGGAGGGCAGGGCTCACCGACTCCCCCCAGCGGCAGGGAAGTCAGAGTCAAGTAGATGAAGCCCTCGTTGCCTCCAAAACAGCCGCTGCTGGTCTGATCCAGTATCTGGTTCACTACCTGGGAGCAGGAGGGGGTGGTGGTCGGTGGTGGGCTTGTGATCGGGGAAGAAGCCTCGGGCCCCAGACTGGGAGCCTCCTATGTTCCCATCCTCTACTGAGACGGCTCCCCTCTGAGCCCCTTCCACATGGAGGGAGCCCGGGACTGTGAGAAGTGACAGTAAGGGCAGGAAGCACCTGCCATGCATTGGCAGCAGGCATGTCTCTCTGCCTGTCTGGGCCGGAGGTGCTCTGCCCCACCCCCCCTCAGGGCCTCTGCTCGCCCACCCAGAGCCTCTGTGCGGTTTGGGAGGAGGGCTCTCTGGGCAGCCAGACAGAAAAAGGCCCCTTTTTGTCTAAGTGGCAGCTGCCCCGGCCAGGGCAGACGGCCGTCCAGCCACGCATCTGGCAGGTTTTCGGCTCTGCCCAAGCCCTCTCTGCCAGGAGCCTTGGGCAGGGGACCGTTGGCCAAGTAGTGAGGCCCTAACCCTCCCAGGGTGGGCTGTGACCGAGGAGGTCACCAGTCTGCACCTTTTTTAAGGCCCCCTCTTGTCCCAGCCCCGGCCGAGCCCCCACCTGTTTGTTGTTGGAGAAGGCGTACAGGGCCAGGGGCTTCTCCCGACGGTTGATGAAGTCGATGGCCTCGTC
>CM053575.1:4612917-4628108 GCA_028646485.1 Cryptoprocta ferox | reverse complement strand
GGGCCGGGGCTGCCCACCCCCGCGGGCAGCCTCCCCCCTCCCCTCCCAGCACCCCCCTCCGGCCGCACCCATCAGGGCTCACAGTCACTCCTGCAGGGACTCACGTGTAACCCCAGGGGGCCAGGGCTGCCCCTGCGAGCATCCGATGTGTGCGCACCCCCCCCCCACGCGTGCCTGGCTCCCCTCCAGCCACGGCACCAGGCCACGAGCAAAACTGAGAAGCAGGGACTCAACGGGTGACACGGAGGACCCCTCTGCGCCTACTACGCCCAGGACTCTGAGGGTTCTTAACAGAACTTCTGCAGTGGCTCATGGGGAAAGCGAGGCCAGGGGAGCCACAGATATCCGTGCCCTAAGGAGGGCTCCGTGGCTGCTCTGGGGAGGTGGTCCTGGAAGTGGGGCCTCAGAGCAAGGAGCAGAGGAGCCTTCTGGCGGGCGAGCATCCGCGGAAAGGCGGAGGCGGAGGGCCAGGCTGGCGGAGCTGAGAGAGCCTGGGGCCTCGAATCCCTCCGGGCTGTAGCCAGACGGCCCAAGGGAGCCCCCGAGAGGCTGACGGTAGAGGAGGGGCTGCAGGGACCGGGGAGAAGGGGCCCAGCAGAGGGCGTGGATTCCCTAGACCTAGAGCAAAAGGGGGTTCTGGGCACCCCACCCCAGAGGCTGCAAGATCGTACGAATCATGTGCATCTCCGGGTCTCTCTGTGTGCCCGTGTGTGTCCGTGTGTATGTCTGTGTGTGTCTCCGTCTGTCCGTGTGGCCGTGGGCTGTCTTCTGCCTTCAGCAGTATCTCACAGGCTGGAGCCCAGGACCTCAGAGCATCGGCCGTGGAGGAGACTGGGCTCAGTCTCCCCGGGGCACCTGCAGGCCAGCGGGCCCCTCGGCGCCTCCACCACTCCCAGGGCCTCAGGCCGGGCAACCCTTCTCTCTGAGCCTCAGTCTCCTCCTCTGGGAAGTGGGAACAGCACTCCTCTGTGGCGCACGCAGCACAGGCCTGGGCCCGGGGTTACTATTCTCAGAAGCCGTAACATAAGGAAAGCACCTAGTGCCCAGCTCAGTGGGTGGTCCCAGCAGAGGGATTCGGGGAGACAGGAACAGACGCTGCGCTGCACCTGCTCCCAGGCAGGGCCTGCAGACGCCTCCCTCCCGGTAGCGGTGAGGCTGTCACTCCTGGCACTGTCCATTCCCTCCCACGGGCGCAGGGGCTCTGTACCACAGGGCCCAGCAATACAGCCCACGGTAGCTGCTCAGTGAAAGACTTGTCCTTGTCATGGGCTGGAAGGGGGCCCAGGTCATGCCCTCCTACAGCCAGGCCCCGGGGCGGGGGGGGGGGACTGCGTCCCACCTACCCTGCTGCCCTAGACCGCAGAGGCCCATTTCCTTCTGAGCATTTCCTGGAGGAGTGAGGCCTGAGTGGACCAAGGCACTGCCCACCCTCAGTCCCAGAGTCGGCCTGGAGCCCCTTCAGGGCTGCCCCAGAGCTCTGCCTGGAATGCCAGCATCACCCTCCCTCGCCCAGCTTTCCCTGCCTGGCGTTCAAACAGCTCCTGGTCCTATCAGCCCTGCTCTAACTTTGTCCGTGGCTCCCTCGTACCTGTCTAGGCTCAAAAGCCTCAGCCCTGACTCAAGGCCCAGAGTGGAGGAGTCTGGGAGGAGTACGGCACCCGGGTGTCCGGGTGTCCTGACATCCATCCCAAGATCCTGGCACCAGCCCAGTCATACCTTTTCCAGGTGAGGCGGGCCGGGAGGGAGCAAAGTGTCCCTGCTCTTCTCAGCTGTCGTCTGTGTCCCCGTTGTGCACCCTGGAGTGCCTGGGGACAATCTCAGACTCGGCTTCTCAGTGGCCAGATCCCCAGCTCCATCCCTACTGTTGCCCAATAAGTGAGGAAACAGATAGCTGGGTGGGGGCTGAGCTCAGCAGCAAGGCCACAGGGGGCTGGAGCTGGCCGGCAGGTTCCTGGTTCTCACCCAAGGTGCCCCCTCGCCCTGCCTTCCCCGCTGTAGGGGACACGGCCCCAGGGCTTGCTGACAAGGAACTCCCAGCTGCTTATCGGGCAGGCTTTGGCCGGGCCCAGGCGACGAAGGTGACCACAGCAGACTGGACCTTACAGTCTAACCACGGAAGAACGGGGCACCTGGGTGGCTCCGTCGGTGGAGCAACCGACTTCGGCTCAGGTCTTGATCTCATGGTTTGTGAGTTCGAGCCCCGCATCGGGCTCTGGGCTGACAGCTTGGAGCCTGGACCCTGCTCCCGATTCTGTGCCTCCCCTTCTCTCTCTGCCCCTCCCTTGCTCGCACTCTCTTTCTCTCTCTCAAAAATAAACATTAAAAAAAATGAAACACAGAAGAACAGTGACGCTGAAAACAATTTGCTGTCATGAGTGGGTGGGTGTGCCACAGGCTCTGAGGAGCCAGCTAGAGACACCCCACCCCCAGCGGGATCCAGCTGCAGCGAGGGAGGGGCGGGGGCAGAGGCTCTCGGGGGGTACATGTTCTGGACAGAGGGACGGGCGTGTGCCCAGGTTTTGAGAAATAAGACACAACTGGTGCCTGGGGCTGAGTGGTTGGCACACATCATCTCTTTTGCGCCTCGAGTGTTTTATTATTGCCCCATTGGAAGGTTGAGGAAACTGGGGCTCCGAGAGGTGACCGATTTGCTGTTCTCATGGCTGCTGGATGGTGGCTTCAGTCCCAGTCTGTGTGTCTCCCGGCCCCCCACCCCACCAGCACTGAGACCCTGCCCCAAGGTGCACCCTGCGCTTTTTTTAATTGACTTCTAGCATCTCTCTGCATCATTCCATAGTAAGATTGCAATACTTCCAGAAGCAGAAAGAAACGTCAGTAAGTGTTGCTTTTACAACCATATGTCAACGACAGCTCTGGCCTTGCCTCCCAAGAAGCTCCCCCGTTTCCTCTCCTGACTCCTCAGCATCTCTCCATCACAGCCCTGGCGACACCTGGCTGGTCCCAGTGGGTCCACTTGCTTCCTCCCCACCGCCCCCGAGCCTGGGAGCTCCTCCAGGGAGGATGGGATCTGTCCCCCGCTCCTCCCGTCCCAGGGTCAGACCAGCACAGGCCGGGAGGGAGGGTTCCTCTGAGGGTGCTCCCGGGAGCCTGCCTGTCCCAGGAGAAGAGCGAGATCCAGTCAGAAGGCACAGCCATAGCAGGGCAGCATCACCTGCCCGCACTGAGCCAGCTCCAGACCCTCGGCCCCCAGCCCCATGGCCCCACATTTCACTCCCCTGTGCTGCTGGCCCCCGACCCCGGGGCTGCACGTACCCCAGGGTGGGCTCCCACTTTGGATCCTTCGCCGTGCCTTTGCCCTCTTCGCCTGACATTCTGCCTCCAGATATGCTGACTCTCCTCCTAGATCCAGCCTCACTCCTGCTTCGGCTGTCTGCCAGTCTTCCCGAGAGCCCCAGCAGCCTGTCGCCGTCTACAGACTCGTGTGGCCGAGCCCGGCAGTGGAGTAGCTCTGGGGGACACCTAGCAGAAGCTGCTACCTGATTCATAGATCTACACCCCTCCCCAGGTTGGGCTGGGAGTTGGCTGCAGTTGTTTAGAGAACAAGTCTGGCAACTCCAGGCTGCTCCGAATGTGTTGGCAGAGGCTGGCAGGGAGTTGTAAGACAAGGAGAAAAATCCCCGGGGGGTCACAGGCTGAAAATATCAGTGGGACCTGGCTGGAAATGCTGCCTCCTCCAGGAAGCTCTCAGCCAGCAGGGTTTTATGGCCCACCCAGGTCCCTGCACCAAGTCATCATGTCCATGACCCTTTCAATCCCCATGCCATAGAAGCCCTTTATTTCCCCTCTCCTAATGTGTCTGACTGGCATCCTCAGGGCAGAGGAAGGGCTGTGAGCAGAGAGAGCCTGGACTGGGGGCAGTGGGGGGGGGGGAGGAGATCATCTGTAGAGCAATGGGGTTCATTTTGTTCATTTATTCTCTTATTCATTATGGGGCCCCGGGTAAGTCACTTAACCTCTCTGAGCCTCTCCAGGTCACAATAGTGCTTGTCGTGGTCCTTGAGAGGATCACATGGGAAGATGCAAGACTAGACGAGACAGGTCACAGCTGCTGGCACAAAATCAGTGCTCCCGAATGTTAGCTGCTAATATTTCCTCGAGTATGTCTTGAGCACATACTACGTTCTGGGAAGCAGTAGTAAGCGAAAGCCCTGTCGCCAGACCCCTGTCCCTCCACCACCCCTGAGTCTGGCCGGTTAGACCAAGACCACCCACTGCAGAGGGCTGCGGAGATCCTGTGGACCCTGAGATCACCCCCAGGCTGTGACCAGAGTCAGCCAAGCAGGAGCCACAGCCTACCACAAACCCCAGACCCGAGTCCGGACCCGAGCCTCAGATGTCAGTGCTGTTATGACCCCAGGAAGGGCACCCGTGGGCTGGCGAGCCCCGCTGCAGTGCGGAGGGGGCATGTGGCGGCTGAGGACGCCCACTGACCCCAAACCACTGGATCATGTCTTCAGGTGGGCAAAGTGCACCTCACTGAAGCTGTTTAATTAGAGCAAAACAAAATCAAACAAACCTGAACCGTGAAGTCTGAATAGCTCATAAGCAAATGAAAATACTCTCCACCCCGACAGCGGGTGTTAAAATGTAAGATGAAGCTTTTGTAAGATACCTTTGCCGCCCTGTGTTATCAGTTTCCCGCAGACACGGTGGCTGCGGACAGCAGAAATGTATTGTCTCACCGTTCTGGAGGCCAGAAGGCCAAAATCAGGGCCATGCTTCTTCCCCTCCCTCCGGGGTTCTAGAAAGAGTCCTTCCCCGCCTCGCCCAGCCTCTGTGGCTGCCCACATCCCTGGGCTCGTGGCCACGCACCTCCTACCCCTGCTTCTGTCTTCACGGGGTCTTCTCAGTGTTGAATCTCCCCCTGCCTCTCTCTTATTGGGACACTTGTGATCGAATTCAGGGCCCATCAGACATTCCAGGATGGTCTCCTCCTCTCAAGATCCTTATCTTAATCATATGTGCAAAGATATTTTTTAAGTTTATTTACTTATTTTTGAGAGGGGGAGGGGCAGAAAGAGAGAGACTGAGAATCCCAATCAGGCTCCACGCTGTCAGCACGGAGCCCAACATGGGGCTTGATCCCCCGAACCGTGAGATCATCACCTGAGCCAAAATCAAGAGTTGGATGCTTAACTGACTGATCCACCCAGGTGCCCTCAAAGCCACTTTTTTGTTTTTAAAGTAAGCTCTCACTCACAGAAGGTTAGGAGGTGGACATATCTTTGGGAGCCATTATCACCCACTTGCTTTGTCATCCTGGGAAAATAATGGACATGACTCCCAGGAAAATGTATTCAAATCATCAAGAAATATTTGCCAAGCACTTAAGGCAAGGGCTGCACCTGAGACCTGGCTTTGAACTGGCCTTGCACAGGGCAGTAGTCTCAAAGCAGGGGAGGGACGCTAGACAGAACAGTGCTGGGCAGAGAGAGGCTGTGCCGGCCAGGGCACCTCTCTGACGGAGCTGTATCTGAGCCGACCCCGGCAGTGAGATGAGAGGGACCCTCAGACACCTGCGACTGGGAGGGAAGAGTGTCCGCTCCAGGCAGACGGGATGCAAGCGTAAACATCTGAGGACAAGAGGAGGCTCAAGGTGGCTTTGCATCAGCGAGACAAAACAGGGGAAGGCAGGGGACAGGGCAGGAGCACCTTGGAGTGGGTGCATCCATTGAGGGATGACATCACCCCCCTGGTTGACAGCCACCTCCCTAGACGATTCTTTCAAAGAGTTCTGTTGCTATGGGGAAGCCAAGAATGGGTGACGGCTGAGGGGTGGGACGGGTTGAGAGTGGGGAGATCCAGGGGCACATATAGGGATGATCCAGGTAGGGAAGGTAGAAGGCACAGAGCACGTGGATGAGGGGTGACAGCTTGCAGAGTCGGGGGTGGAGAACGAGGGACGGATTTCCTCCGGGGACTTCTCTGTCTTCCATAATGGAACATCGGGCAGAATCGGGGAGCGCGGAGGTCGGGTGTGACAAATCTGAGGACAGAACAGCAGCTCTAGTGAAGGCCTCTGAGGTTTGGCCCTGCCCTTCCACTGAGATCGGACAGACTCCTATGGACTGAATTGCATCCTTCCAAAATCATATGGTGAACGATTAGAGAGTGCTCCCTTTTTGGCGATTACAGACATTGCTGTGAGTGACACTGGGTGGGCCTCTTTGTAAAGTTTCTCTGGGTGTGTATCTGGGAGTAAGACATGCAGATGGTTGGATGCATTTCCAACTTTCACAAGTGTTGCTATCCATGGCCCGGATGTTATCGCCAAAGAGATCGACTAATAGAAATTCTCCCTAACATTGTACGCAAGTTCCCCTTGCCCCATATCCTCTCCGAGAGTTGGTACTGTCGGGCTTTTTGCTTTTTGCCAGTGAGTGCAGTGGGTTGAATGGTGCCCGTCCCCTCAAAAAAGGGATGTCCGTGCCCTAACCTTGGGAGTCTGTGAATGTGAACTTATGTGGAAAAGGGGTCTTTGCTAATTTAATTAAGTTAAGGGTCTCAAGAGAAGATCATCATGGACTGTCCAAGGGGGCCCTAAGTCCGACGATACGTCCCCATAAGAGAAAGAAAGAGATTTGAGGTAGAAGAAGAGGGGGTCATATAAATATGAGGCTCATGGCTGCGCCTGGAGCCCCAGGAGCCCCAGAAGTTGGAAGAGGTAAGGAAGGACCCTCCCCTAGAGACGGTGCAGAGAGTACGGTCCTGTCACAGCTGGATTTCAGATTTCTGACCTCCCGAACTGTGAGACAATGAATATCTGGCTTCTTTTTTCTTTTTTTTTTTTTTTAACGTTTATTTATTTTTGAGAGACAGAGAGTGAGCAGGGAAGGGGCAGAGAGAGAGGGAGACACAGAATCCGAAGCAGCTCCAGGCTCTGAGCTGTCAGCACAGAGCCCGACGCGGGGCTCGAACTCGTGAACCACGAGATCATGACCTGAGCCAACAGGACCCGAAGTAGGACACTTGATCGACTGAGTCACCCAGGCGCCCCTGAATATCTGGTTTCTGAGCTTCTGAGTGTGTGTGACTTGTTATGCCGGTCTAACTAGGAAACGAACACAATGGGCGCGTAACATTATCTTAATTGTTTTAATGTTTCTTTTACCAGGAAGGTTGAGGTTGAGCAGACTGTCATTTGCTTATGGGCTCTTCAGGCTTCTCGACCGTTCTTTTTTGGGGGGGTAGGGGCATGGTCGTCTGTTGTGTTCTTTTTCTTTTGTCTTATTGGCTTGTAGGAATTCCGCATAGTCACAATAACAACCCTTTGCTGCGCATCTCAATTTTTTAAATTAACAAACTTTATTTTCTAGAACCGTTCACAGCACAACTGAGCAAGAAATACGCACGGCTCCCATATACCCCTTTGTCCCCACACACATGCTCAACATCCCTCACCAGGGTGGCACATTCGTTACAATCGGTGAATCTACACTGATCTGTCATCACCTTCACCCAGAGCCCACAGTTACACTAGGGTTTGCACCTGGTTGGTCTACATTCTGTGTTTTGCCAAATGACATAATAACAGTTACCCACCGTTGTAATATCGTAAAGAATAATTTCGCTGCCCTAAAAATCCTCTATGCTCTATCCCAAACCCTTGGCAGCCCCTAATTTTTTTACTGGGATTCCTGGATCTGTGATTTGTGTCTGATGTTAATTTGGGGAGAATCTCAGTCATCACTCTTCAAATATTGCTTCCATTCCTTTTCCCTTTTCCTTCTGGTTTTCCTATTACATGTTTGTTACACCTTTTGTTATTGTCACACAGTTCTGGGATGTCCTGTACTTCTTTTTCCCTCTCTCAATCTGTTTTTTCTCTTTGCCCTTCCATTTTGGAAGTTTCTAGCGTTGTATTTTCAAGCTCAGAGATTCTTTCCTCAGCCATGTTTAGGCTACTAGTGAGCCCATAAAAGATATCCTTTATTATTGTGACAGTGTTTTTGATCTCGAGCATTTCATTTTGATTCTTCCTCAAAATGTCCGTCTCTCTGCTTCCGTTAACCATTTGTTATCGTATGTTGTCTGCCTTTTCCATTAACTCGCTTGGCATGTTAGTCAGTCTGATAATTCCAACGTCCTTGTCATAGCTGACTCTGGTTCTGATGCTTGTTCAGTCTCTTCAGACTTTTTTTTTTTGTCTTTTAATATGGTTTGATATCTTTTTTTTAATATTCAATTTTTAAAAAATTAAAGCCAAGTTAGTTAGCATATAGTGTAATAATGATTTCAGGAATAGAATCCAGTGATTCATCCCCTACATAGGACACCCAGTGCTCATCCCATCAAGTGTCCTCCTTAATGCCCCTCCCCCATCTAGCCCACCCCCCCCTTCAGCAACGCTGTTTGTTCTCTGTATTTAAGAGTCTCTTATGGTTTGTCTCTTTCTCTCTATTTTTATCTTATTTTTCCTTCTCTTCCTTTATCTTCATCTGTTTTGTATCTTAAATTCCACATATGAATGAAATCACATGATATTTGCCTTTCTCTGATTGATTTCGCCTAGCATAAAGCACTCTAGTTCCATCCATGTTGTTGCAAATGGCAAGATTTCATTCTTTTTGATCGCCGAGTAATATTCCATTGTGTATATGTACCATATCTTCTTTATCCATTCATCAGTTGGTGGACATTTGGGCTCTTTCTGTACTTTGGCTATTGTTGATAGTGTTGCTCTTAACATTGGAGTGCAGGTGCCCCTTTGAATCAGTATTTGTGCATCCTTTGGATAAATTCCTAGTAGTGTTATTGCTGGGTTGGTTGTAGGGTAGTTCTAGTTTTAATTTTTTGAGGAACCTCCATACTGTTTTCCAGAGTGGCCCCACCAGTTTGCATTCCCACCAGCAGTGGAAAAAAAGATCCTCTTTCTCCCCATCCTCGCCAACATCTGTGGTTGCCTGAGTTGTTAATGTTAGCCACTCTGACTGGTGTGAGGTGGTATCTCACTGTGGTTTTGATTTGTATTTCCCTGATGATGAGTGATGCGGAGCATTTTTTCATGTGTCGGTTGGCCCTCTGGATGCCTTCTTTGGAAAAGTGTCTCTTCATGTCTTCTGCCCATTTCTTCACTGGATTATTTGTTTTTTGGGTGTTGAGTTTGATAAGTTCTTTATAGATTTTGGATACTAACCCTTTATCTGCTATGTCATTTGCAAATATCTTCTCCCATTCCGTCAGCTGCCTTTTAGTTTTGTTGATTATTTCCTTCACTGTGCAGAAATTTTTTATCTTGATGAGATCCCGATAGTTCATTTTTGCTTTTGTTTCCTTTGCCTCTGGAAACACATCAAGTAAGAAGTTGCTGCTGCCGAGGCCAAAGACGTTGTCTGCTTTCTCCTCTAGGATTTTGATGGCTTCCTGTCTTACATTTAGGTCTTTTATCCATTTTGTGTTTATTTTTGTCTATGGTGTGAGAAAGTGGTCCAAGTTCATTTTTCTGCAGGTTGTTGTCCAGTTTTCCCAACACCATTTGCTTTTTTCCATTGAATATTCCTTTCTGCTTTGTCAAAGATTAGCTGGCCATACATGTGTGAGTCCATTTCTGGGTTCTCTCTTCTGTTCCATTGATCTGAGTGTCTGTTCTTGTGCCAGGACCATACTGTCTTGATGAGTACAGCTTCGTAATACATCTTGAAGTCTAGAATTGTGATGCCTCCAGCTTTGGTTTTCTTTTTTAGGATTGCTTTGTCTATTCAGGGTCTTTTCTGGTTCCATGCAAATTTTAGGATTGTTTGTTCTAGCTCTGTGAAGAATGCTGGTGTTATTTTGATAGGGACTGCATCGAATGTGTAGATTGCTTTGGGTAGTATCAACATTTTAACAATATTTGTTCTTCTAATCCATGAGCGTGGAATGTTTTTCCATTTTTTTGTGTGTGTCTTCTTCAATTTCTTTGTAAGCTTTCTATAGCTTTCAGTCTATAGATTTTGCACCGCTTTGCTTAGGTTTATTCCTAGGTAGTTTATGGGTTTTGGTGCAATTGTAAAGGGGATCAATTCCTTGATTTCTCTTTTTGCTGTTTCATTATCAGTGTATAGAATTGCATCCAGTTTCTGTACGTTGATTTTATATCCTGCGACTTTGCGGATTTCATGGATCAATTCTAGAAGTTTTTTGGTGGAGTCTTCTGGGTTTTCCACATAGAGTATCATGTCATCTGCAAAGAGTGAAAGTTTGACTTCCTCGTGGTTGATTTGGATGCCTTTTGTTCCTTTGTGTTGTCTGATTGCTGAGGCTAGCACTTCCAACACTACGTTGAATAACAGTGGCAAGAGTGGACATTCCTGTCGTGCTCCTGACCTTAGGCGGAAAGTTCTCAGTTTTTCCCCATTGAGGATGATATTAGAGGTGGGTCTTTCATATATGGTCTTTATGATCTTGAGGAATGATCCTTCTACTACTACTTCCTTGAGGGTTTTTATCAAGAAAGGATGCTGTATTTTGTCAAATGCTTTCTCTGCATCTATTGAGAGGATCATGTGGTTCTTATCCTTTCTTTTATTAATGTGATGTATCACATTGATTGATTTGCAGCTGTTGAACCAGGCCTGAAACCCAGGAATAAATCCCACTTGATCTTGGTGAATAATTCTATTAATGTATCATTGCATCCAGTTTGCTAATATCTTGTTGAGGATTTTTGCATCCATGTTCATCAGGGAAATTGGTCTGTAGTTCTCCTTTGTAGTGGAGTCTTTGGTTTTGGAATCAAGCTAATGCTGGCCTGGTAAAATGAGTTTGGAAGTTTTTCTTCCATTTCTATTTTTTGGAACAGCTTCAAGAGAATAGATGTAACTCTTCTTTATGTTTGGTAGAATTCTCCTGGAAAGCCATCCGGTCCTGGACTCCTGTTTCTTGGGAGATTTTTGATTACTGATTCAATTTGTTTACTGGGTATGGGTCTGTTTAAATTTTCTATTTCTTCCTGCTTCAATTTTTGTAGTTTATATGTTTCTAGGAATTTGTCCATTTCTTCCAGATTGCCCAATCTGTTGGCATATAATTGCTCATAACATTCTCTTATTATTGTTTGTATTTCTGCAGTGCTGGTTGTGATCCTCTTTCATTTGTGATTTTATTTACTTGGGTCCTTTCCTTTTTGTTTTTGATCAATTTGGGTAGGGTTTTATCAATTTTGTTAATTCTTTCAAGGAACCAGCTTCTGGTTTCATTGATCTGTTCTATTGTGTTTTTTTTTTAATTTCTATATTGATTTCTGCTTTAACCTTTATTATTTCCCTTCTTCTGTTGGTTTTGGGCTTTATTTGCTGTTCTTTATCCAGCTCTTTAAGGTGTAAGGCTAGGTTGTGTATCTGAGACCTTTCTTTCTTCTTTAGGAAGGCCTGGATTGCTATATACTTCACTCTTATGACCGCCTTTGCTGCGTTCCAGAGGTTTTGGGCCTGGTTTTGGGTTTTAATTTTCATGGGCTTCCATTGTACTTTTTAATTTCCTCTTTAATTTCTTGGTTAACCCATTCATTCTTTGGTAGGATGTTCTTTAATCTCCAAGTATTCATGGTCTTTCCAAATTTTTTCTCGTGGTTGATTTCGAGTTTCATAGCATTGTGGTCTAAAAATATACAAGGTATGATCTTGATCTTTTTGTACTTGTTGAGGGCTGATTTGTATCCCAGTATGTGATCTATCTGGAGAATGTTCCATGTCCACTTGAAAAGAATATGTATTTTGCTGCTGTAGGATGAAATGTTCTGAATATATCTGTTAAGTCCATCCGGTCCAGTGTGTCATTCAAAGCCATTGTTTCCTTGTTGATTTTCTGCTTAGATGATCTGTCCACTGCTATAAGTGGGGTGTTGAAGTCCCCTACAATTATGGTATTATTATCAATGAGTTTCTTTATGTTTGTGATTAATTGATTTATATATTTACAATTGTTAGATCTTCTTGGTGGATAGACCCCTTAATTATGATATAATACCCTTCTTCGTCTCTTGTTACAGTTTTTATTTTAAAATCTAGTTTGTCTGATATAAGTGTGGTTATTCCAGCTTTCTTTTGAGGACCATTAGCATTATAGATGATTCTTCCTCCCCTTACTTTCAATCTGCAGGTGTCTTTAGGTCTAAAATGGGTATCTTGTAAGCAGCATATAAGATGGGTTTTGGTTTCTTATCCATTCTGATACCCTTTGTCTTTTGATGGGAGCATTTAGTACATTGACATTTAGAGTGAGTACCGAAAGATATGAATTTAGTGCCATTGTATTGCCTGTAGAGTTGGTGTTTCTGGTGATGTTCCCTGGTCCTTTCTAGTCTTTGTTGCTTTTCGTCTTTTTTGTTTCGTTTCATCTTTTCTCCACTCAAAGCGTTCCCCCTTAAAATTTCTTACAGGGCTGCTTTAGTGGTCATGAACTCCTTTAGTTTTTGTTTGGGAAACTCTTTATCTCTCCTTCTATTTTGAAGGACAGCCTTGCTGGATAAAGAATTCTTGGCTGCGTATTTTTCCAATTCAGCACATTGAATATATCCTGCCACTCCTTTCTGGCCTGCCAAGTTTCTGTGGATAGGTCTACTGTGAACTTGATCTGTCTTCCCTTATAGGGTAAGGACTTTTTCCCCCTTGCTTCTTTCATAACTCTTTCCTTGTCTGTATATTTTATGAATTTGGCTATGATATGCCTTGGTGATGGTCGGTTTTTGTTGAATCTCATGGGAGTTATCTGCTTCTTGGATTCTGATGTCTGTGTCCTTCCCCAGATTAAGAAAGTTTTCCACTATAATTTGTTCACACAAAGCTTCTGCCCTTTTTTCTCTCTCTTCATCTTCTGGGACTCCTATGATTCGGATGTTATTCCTTTTTAATAAGTCACTGAGTTCTCTAAGCCTTGTGTTGTGCTCTTTTCCCTTTGTTTCCTTCTTTTTTTCTGCTTCATTGTTCTCCATAATTTTGTCTCCTATATCACTGATTTGCTGCTCTGCTTTGTCCATTCAAGATTGCATCTCCGTCATAGCAATTTTAATTTAGTCCTGACTAGATTTTATGTCTTTTATCTCCACAGAAAGGGATTCTATGCTTTTTTCAACCCCAGCTAGTCTTCTTATTATTGTGGTTCTAAATTCTAGTTCATATATCTTGCTTATATCTGTGTTGATTAATCCCCTGATTGTCATTTCTTCCTGTTCTTTTTTGGGGGTGAATTCCTTCATTTTGTCATCTTGAAGGAAGAAAAAGTTAATGAAATAATACAATTAAAATTAAAAAATTAAAAACAGAGGACGCCTGGGTGGCTCAGTCAGTTGAGCATCTGACTTCAGCTCAGGTCATGATCTCCCAGTTAGTGGGTTGGAGCCCTGCGTCAGGCTCTGTGCTGACAGCTCAGAGCCTCGAGCCTGCTTCAGATTCTGTGTCTCACTCTCTCTCTGCCCCTCCCCCACTCACTCTCTGTCTCTCAAAAATGAATAAATATTAAAAAAATTTTAATTAAAAACAAAACAAAAAATCAAATAAAGGAAGCCAGATCCTAGGTGTGTTTTGGTCTGTTTGTTAAAAGAAGCTTGATAGAGAAAAGAAAAAAGGGAAAGAAGGAAAAAAAGTAAGAAATAATTTAAAAATTAGAAAGTTTTTATATAATAAAATGGAATAAAATGAAATCAAGAAAATGACATACGAAAAATTAATTAAAAAATAAAGTTTTTTTAATTTAAAAATTTTTAAATAAAAAATTTTTAATTTAAAAAAGAAAATAAAAATAAAATTATCTCTTTTCGTATCCAAGAAAAAGAAAAGAAAGGAAAAAAATTTAAACAAAAACAGAAGCAATAAAAAAAAAAAGAATAAATGAACCAGCAAGCAGAATGAAACCGGAACGAAGTTACATCCAGTTTCCCTTAGAACTGAAACTATGAAGCCCTCTAGAGCCGTACCCCAAACAGGTGGAGGGACTTGTGCTGGTCTCTGTGATGCGCTTGGAGGGCACATTTGGGCGGGGCTTGGTGTAACATCTCTGTTCTCCACTAGGTGCCGCTGCTTAGATTACTGGGGTGGACCCCTGTGGCGTGTGGTGGGAGAGGTGGAAATGGCTTCACCCGGCCCCCTAGTCTCTGGCACAGGAACTTTGGGCTCTCACCTACCAGCGATCAAGCACCCCTCCTTTGTCACAGTCTGTCTACTCCCCCCAGCCCACCCTGTCTGTGTTCAAGCTGTCCATCTGCCGGGTGGTACCTACTCCAGACTTTTTATCTCAGGTGCGGTTGTGTTTCGAAACCCCTCACTTCACAGACCCCTGCGGCTTGGACCCGCACTGACTCTGGGAGGAGGGTCTCTGGGCAACGCCCAGGGCCAGCATCCCCAGAAAATATCTGTGTGGTTGCGCAGCATCTGAGGTTCAGAGATTATGGCAAATCACGACACTCAGCCAGTGCCAGGCTGCACCGCACTCTGGTCCTCTTTGTCCCTGTACCAGCAAAGATGGCTGTTCTCCTGGGTCTGCTGGGACCTGTGCCTGTGGGGAGGCTTTTTGTCCTCCACCAAGTGCTCTGCAAGCAGGGGAACCGCTTCTCCCCGTGTGGCACACGGACCCCTCTGACCCGACTGCCTGTTCCTGGGGATCTGCCCGGCCTCCTCCCCAGAGCACCGCCGGGCCCTGGGCTCTGAAACTTCACGCTCCGTCCTCGACTGTTTATAGACTCCTGGTGGTACTGAAGCCTCTACTTTCTCCCCATCGGTGGTTTTGTGGACCAGAGTTCTTGTTCAGTCCTCTGGGAGGGTTTTCACTCTCTCTCTCTCTTTCTCTCTAGCTACTTTTGGGGAAGAAGTGTTTTTCCTGCACTCTCCTGATGCACCATTCTCTCCCCCTTCCTCCATTCTCTCTCTGCAAAAACAGCTCCCTACCCTCCTCGGCTTTCCTCTCCCCCAGTTCCCCTCTCCGCCCCGCATACCTGCTGAGTTCTGTGGCTCAAGTTACGCAGTTTGTTGTGTTAACCCTCAGATAAGTTTCCTGGGTGTGCAAAATGGTTTCGTGCTGATCTAGCTGCATTTCAGGGAAGAGACAAACTGAGGGTCTCCATGCTGCTTCGCCATCTTAACTCCTCCTGGAATCTCTTTTGAAAGGCAGACACGAGGCACTGGGTGAAAGTCACTGTGCTAAATAGGCCTTTGGAAATGTCCTGGTAACGTGCCGGGAGGGGGGCCGGGGTGCAGTCC
>CM053575.1:4572287-4612817 GCA_028646485.1 Cryptoprocta ferox | reverse complement strand
AGAAGTCTCTTTTCACAGGGGTGTTTCTGCTCTCGTAAATTGTGTTTCTCTGTATCCTCCTGTCTGTCTCCCCAGTTCTGGGGGCGGCACTTTGCACTGTGATCTCACTTCTGTGATGGGTCCAAGAAGAGTTGTTGACTCCTTGGTTTGTTTAGTCTTGTACTTGTGGTTAAGAAGGAATGATGACTTCTCAGGTCCCCACACACTGGGCTGCAAGCCAAGTAACTATCTTGAGCGTTATCTTCTCTGAACTGGCAGCTTGTTTGTGGTACCCTTTGTAGATTAGATTTTAATTTGGTGTTGAGGAAGAAAAGACCAAGTCCTGACATCTAAGAGCTGGGTTGGCACTACCAGCCAGGACTTGTTGTTCTTCTGCTGAACGTAAACAAGTCCACAGAACAGCAGAATCAAAGACATTCTGCAGCCTTGGTGGTTTAAGACAAAACAAGACTACTCCATAAACACGACTGAAGAGGGATGAACATTATCCAAACCACAGTAACGACCACACATTCCTGTATCCTGACTGATATGCGTGACTGCTGCTGTGGACCAATTGCAGTTCAGCCCTCATGCTCATCTGCACTCCATATAGATAAAATTGATTCAGAGACCCAATCAGAGAGATCCCTGCTCTAACAGCACCCAATCCAGAGCAAAGGCCAGCTTCCTCCAACCTCCTTCAAATGACTTGACATAAATCCTATAGGTCTTTTCTAGCACCCTCTATTGAGGCACTTTACAGTTCTCCATGGTCTCAAAAGCAATAAATCCAACTCGTTCAAAGATAAATGTGTTCTCACTGATCTTTGACTGGAGGATTTGACAATGTAGTCCAATTTGTTTCTACTTCAAGAGTTGTGCTTTTTATCCCTTGTTTAAGAAATGTTTCTCTGCTCTAAGGTCATTTTAAAAGTTGGGGTGTTTTTTGGGGGAGGTTGGTGTTTTCTTCCCAAAGTCAACTTTTCGCATTAAGTTCTGCTAGAATTTATTTACTTTTGTGATTTGTGTGAGGTAGATATCTGATTTTTTCCGTTAAAAATAACAAGTTGTTCTAGCAACTGGCTGGATGATAAATTATTTGTAGTAAATCTGTTTCTGGGTTCTGTTTTCTATTTCATTGATTTATTCATTTCTCTATCCCTATACCAATATTATACTGTCTTAAATGCTATTTTTTAATAAAAACTCTTGAAATCTAGTAAGGAAAATTTCCCCACCTCATTTTTCTTTGAAATTATCTTGGCCTATTTGTTTTCCATAAATGTATTAGAATCAGCTCATTAAATTCCATGAAAATTTCTATGGGGGTCTTGATTGAAAGTATTTACATTTATAGATCATTTTTGGTGAATTTGAATTATGTTATGAATCTTCCCATCCATTAACATGGTATATCTCTCCAGTGATTTAGCTTTTTATTACTGTCTTTCAATACAATATTGTAATTTTTTCCACTAGCACATCTTTTTCTTTTGCATTTTCTAAAAATGTTTATTTATTTTTGAGAGAGAGAGAGAGCACAAGTGGGGGAGGTGCAGAGAGAGAGGGGGACAGAAAACCCAAAGCAGGTTCCAAGCGGATAGTAGAGAGCCTGATGTGGGGCTCAAACTCATGAACCAGGAGATCATGACCTGAGCCGAAGTTGAATGCTTAACCAACTGAGCCACCCAGGTGCCCCATTTTTAAAGCATTTTTTAAAATGTTTATTTATTTATTTTGAAAGAGAGAGACAGAGTGAGTGGGGGAGGGGCAGAGAGAGAGGGAGAGACAGAATCCCAAGCAGGCTCCATGCTCAGCACAGTAGCCTAGTCAGGACTTAATCTAACGACCTTGAGATCATGACCAGACCCTAAATCAAGAGTCAGATGCTTAACCAACTGAGCCACCCAGGCGCCCCTCCACTAGCATATCTTTGGTTAAATTAATACCTAGGTAGATTTTTTTTTATTACTACTCTAAAAACTATACTTTTTTTTT
Source organism: Cryptoprocta ferox (assembly GCA_028646485.1). NCBI lineage: Eukaryota > Metazoa > Chordata > Mammalia > Carnivora > Eupleridae > Cryptoprocta > Cryptoprocta ferox. The sequence continues at coordinate 4,610,837 of CM053575.1, read as the reverse complement.
CTAAAATTTTTTTAAAGTTCATTTGATTTTGAGAGAGAGAGAGCAGGGGAGGAGCAGAGAGAGAGGGAGACAGAGGATCGGAAGCAGCCTCCATACTGGCAGTGCAGAGCTGAACTCAGGACTCAAAGTGTAAGATCATGAAATATCAAGAGTTGGTCACTTAACCAACTGTGCCACCGAGGTGCCCCTAAAAGTTATACTTTCTAAAATTGTGTAGGAGTCTGGAAGTGCAATTTACTTCTTTGTATTAATCTTATTTTCATTACTGGTTCTAATATTAATGAGGTTTTCATGTAAATGAAGATAAAACCTGTAGAAATTGGGGCACCTGGGTGGCTCAGTTCGTTGAGTGTCAACTCTTGGTTTTGGGTCAGGTCATGATCTCACAGTTTCATGAGTTCAAGCCCCACATCGGGCTCTGGGCTGGTGGCGTGGAGCCTATTTTGGATTCTCTCTCTCCCTCTCTCTGCTCCTCCCCCATTTGTGCTCTCTGTCTCAAAATACATGAATAAACTTCAAAAAATAAAAAAAATCTGTAGAAATTCACAGATTTATTTCTTCATTTTTAATTCTTATCCTTCATTGGTTTTTCTCGTTTTATTGTATGCACTAGGACCTCCAGTACAATGTTGAATAGAAGCAAATGAGTGAGGGAATGTTGTCTAGTTCTTGTCCTTAATGGCCTGTGAGTCACAATTCACCTTTAAATATAATGTTTGCTGTACAGTTTTGGAAGACTTCTTTACCTTTCTTTGGAAGATTTTCTATACTACCTTGATCAGAAATCTTGTTTATTTTGTTTATTTTAAATCATGAGTAGATATTAAATTTCATCAAACATTTTCTCTTCGTTGAAATGATCATATGCTTTTTCTCCTTTAATAAATGAATATGATGAGTTGTATTAAAAGAAATTTGGTTTTTGTATATTGAAAGATTAAGTTTGCTAATAAAATATGAAACACTTTTGCATCTCAGTTTACACATGTGATTGACCTTGCTTTCTTTTTCTGTTTTTAGTGTCAAGGATGGACTAGCTATATCAATTAAATTAAAGAGCATCTCCCCCTTCTTTGTTCTCTGGACAATGCATATAAGTTTGTGATTACCTATTCCTTGAGTAGTTGGTAAAACTCTACCTATAAACCCAATTGGCCTGAAGGTTCTTTGTTATTGTTGTTGTTGTTGTTGTTGTTGTCATATATATGCGTAAATATGTGAGATATTATATAATAAATCTGAAGGTAATTGTGATAGATAGCTTCTAAGATGGCTTCCATGAGCTTTGCCTCCAAGTATTTATGCCATTGTGTAATCCTCTCCTCGAGTATGGAAACTTGCTTCTAAAGAATAAAATAGAGCAAAAGTGATGGGATACCATTTATAAGACTGGATTATAAAGGATTATGAGTCACAGAATATTGAAAGGATTGTGCACCATGATTTAGTGGGATGTATTCCAAGAAGGCAAAGGTGCTTCAACATGAGAAAAACAATTAATAAATATGCCGCATTAATAAAATAAAAGGGAAAACAGCACAATTATATCCATAGATATAAAAAAAAAGACAAACTCAACACCCTTTCATAATCAAAACCACTTGGCAAACTAGGAATTGAAGGGAACTTTCTTAACATGATAAGAGGCATTTATGAAAACCCCACAGCTAACTTCATACTCATGGGTGAAAGACTGAGAGCTTTCCCCTTAAGATCAGGCACAAGACAAGGACACCTGCTTTCACCACTGCTGTTCAATATTTTCCTGAAAGTCTGGTAAGAAAAAAAAAATAAAAGTCATTCAAATCAGAAAGAAAGGAGTAATACATTTTTTATTTAAAGAATTTTATTTTTATATAGTTCTGTATATAAAAATCTCAACACACAGACACACAGACACACACACGCACACACACTCTACTAGAGCTAATAAACAAAGTCAGCTAAGTTGCACAGTACAAAATCAACACTCAAAAATCAGTTGTGTTTCTATGGACCAGCAGTGAATAATCAGAAAAGGAAGTTAAGAAAACAATTCCATTTACAATAGCATCCAAAAGAATAAAATATTTAGGAATAAGTTTAATCAAGGACGGGAAAGACTTTTACACTGAACTGCAAAACACTGCTGAAAGAAATTTAAAGAAGATATAAATAAATGGAAAGATAGCCCATGTCCATGGATTAGAAAACAATATTTTTTAGTATAATTTGCATTTTCCCCCCCAGAGGACAAGTCCTCCCCCACCATTCCTTAAAGATTTAACTCCTTACATGGGCTTTGGCAGAGGTCATGGGGCAGCACCCACAGGTCTAAATTGGGGTGGATATGTTTAAGTCCTTCTGCGCTTTATAGGAATGATTCCTGGCAACCTTGCCATGAATGGTACAATTCATGTTGTAATGTAGTTTCACATGCAGCTTGGGAAGCACATAAACATCAAAAACACTTGCTTTGAAAGTGTCCCTGATGACTGAAGCTTCTACCATGTTTTGAATGATGGACTTTTTAAAAATAATACTCTTTTTAATTTTTTAATTTTATTTGAGAGAGACAGAGACAGTGCGAGGCGGGGAGGGGCAGAGAGAAAGGGAGAGAGAATCCCAAGCAGGCTCCACGCCACCAGCACAGAGCCCGATGTGGGGCTTGAACTCCCCAAACCACGAGATCATGACCTGAGTCAAAACCAAGAGTCAGACCCTTAACCCAGGTACCCCTGAATTGTGAACTTCTTAATGGCCTTGTCCTGGGGCACACGCTGGGCATAGTTGGAGTAGCAGCCATGACCCCTTTGGGGATCTTTCAGTGCTTCAGAAGTGATTGCTTAATGAATGGGCACAGGGTGTTTCTCTGGAGTGATGAAATCTTTGACTCTAGAGAGAGGTGGTGGTTGCAATCACAATGCAGAAAATATCACTGAATTCTGTCTTTAAAATGGTTACTTGTGGGGAGTCTGGGTGGCTGTCAGTTGAGTGTCTGACTTCAGCTCAGGTCATGATCTCTCGGTTCATGAGTTTGAGCCCCCGTCGGGTTCTGTGCTGACAGCTCAGAGCCTGGAACCTGCTTTGGACTCTGTCTCCCTCTCTCTCTGCTCCTCCTTGACTCACACTCTGTCTCTCTCTGTCTCAAAAATGAATAAATGTTAAAAATTTTTTTTAAATGGTTAGTTGTATGTTATTTGAATTTCACCCCCACAAAAATAAAAGATTATGATCCCATTTGTTCATGCTCTTTTCAGTTCTTCTCATTTATTTAGTCCAATGAAACCAGCTGCCATGTTGTGAGCTGTTCTATGGAAAGGCCCACATGGCAGGAACTGAAGGCAGCCTCCAGACCACAGCCAGTAAGAAGCTGACACCTTCAACCCAATAGCTCTCAAGGAACCAAAACCTGCCAACTACCATGGGAGGGAGCTTGGAAGGGGGTCATCTTCCATGTAAGCTGTGAGATGACTAGAACTCTCACTATTGGCCTAACTGTAGCCTTAGGTGCACTGAAGTGTCAGTGTCAGACAACTGCAGTAGACATTCCTGTTCAAATAGCAAGAAAAGGCACAATAGACCTGAACTGATCCAAAGCCACTCTGAAATCCAGCCAGCAAAATGTTGGAAATTCTTCCATCACGTTCCTAGGTCTAGGAAGAATTCTCCATGGCTCTTGGCTCTACTTTCTGGGTCTGGGGCCTCTGAATCAGCCTTCCTTTTTAATGAGAGGGCGCACGTGTTTGCAGCTGAGCGGCTTTTGCAGTTTCATTGCATGGATAGACCACATTCTGCTCATCCATTCATGGGTCAATGGCCCCTTGAGTTGTTTCCACATTGTGGCTATTGTGAGTCATGCTGCTACAAACATAGTAAATCTTTGAGCCCCTGCTTTCAATTCTTTTGAGAATATACTCAGAAGTATGACTGGATCATATGGTAATTTCATTTTTGAGATACTGCTTTACTGTTTTCCACAATGGTGGCGCCATTTTATATTCCCACTGACAGCGAAGGTTCCAATTCCCCAAATCCTTGCCAACATTTGTGATTTCCTGTCTTCTTGATAGTGGCCATCCTGATGGGTGTGAGGTGGCCTCCCTGTGGTTTTTGGTTTTCCTTTCCTTAATGATGGACTAGCGATGCTGGGCATCTTTTTCATGTGCGTATTGGCCATCTGGATGTCATCTCTGAAGACATGTCCAGTCAAGCCCTTTGTCCACTTTGAATCAGGTTCATGCCCCTTTACTCTATGGATAGTGTCTTTTGACGCACAGAATTTAAAATTTTTCATCAAGCCTAATTTGTCTCTTTTTCCTTTTGTTACCTGTGCCTTGGAAAGACTGTTTTGCTCAACAGTCCTCCTCTTCACATATCTTTCCACTTGTATTTTACTAAAACCACCAAAAAGAAACCAGGCAGTGCCTTCAGCACTTGGCCTGAAATTCTTCAGACACATTGTCCACTTTTCACATAGCTGCAGATGTCAGTCACTGAGCTTTCTGCCACCACATCACAAGAATGATCCTTTTTCTTGTTTTTTCTTTAATGGTTATTTATTTTTGAGAGAGAGGGAGAGAGAAAGAAAGAGAACAAGTAGGGCTTGAACTCACGGACTGCGAGATCATGACCTGAGCCGGAGTCGGATGCTTAATTGACTGAGCCACCCAGGCACCCCAAGAATCATCCTTTTTCCATATCCAATAACACATTCTTCACTTCCTTTGGAGCCTTCACTGACATTGTTCTCAAAGTCCAGATTTTGACCAACCGTCTGTGCAAAGGCAATTTAGACTTTCTTTAACACGATCCCCAAATCTTTCCAGCCTGCACCCACTTGCCATTTCAAAAGCATCCTCTTGCTTTTAGCCATTTTTTATGGTAGCACTCTACTTCCAGGTATCAAAATCTGTATTAGTTATCTGCTACTGCATAACAAGGTACCCCCAAACTGAGTGCCTTAAAATAACCATCATTTATGATCAGTTTCTCTGGGTCGGGAATCGTACTGCAGCTTAGCTGGGCCCTCTGGCTCAGGGTCTGTCGTGGGAGGATTTTGTCGCCTGGATTTGGGAATTGCCATGAACAAGGGCCCCTCAGTGTCTCCCATCCCTTTCCTGCAACAGAATGTCTACAGGAGCCAACGGGGACAAAGACTCCATTTGTGTTGTTTTGGCCACTGGTAGCTTTCAAGCCCCCTCCTCCCTTTTGCCCCACATCTGGCCGGCCTGGTAAGAAAGCCCATGTGCAGCCCCCATGCCTTGGCACTGGTAGAAATTTCAAACCAAATTTCAAATTCAAATCATGGAAACCCGAGCCCACACCCCGGGTGGAGTTTCAAGTACAATGAAAATCTGAAACTGCCCGCTCTTGTTTTTCTCTAGACTCAACCTGAGCCTTCTCCTTGGGGAATCCATTTGCTGTTTATGATGTGAGTAATAAATATTATTTCATGTCTATTGGTGCCCATGTGTCATTTATCCCAACATCCAAAAGTCCTTGGGCAGGGTGCTGCCCAGTGTGCATGAGGGGATGCTAGGCACCCAAGGAAGGTGCTTGGTGTTGTGAACACGGTGGCCGGACGATGATCACAGATTATGGGTCTTTTTTCTCTCAGCTTAGTGACTAGGCTCACACTCCACAGGAACCCACGGGTGGTGGGCTTGGACAGGCTCAGGAGATGGCTGGCATGTTTATGCTCTAGGCACAGCCGCTTTCCATTCGTTCCACTTGGTCTACCAAGCTTCTGCCCTACATCTAGCTGGCTGAAGCCAGTCATAATGATGGGGAATGGGTCCAAGGGCCAGGCCCCAGACAGGGTTGAGAAAGCATGCAAAGAAACAGAGGCTGAGGATCCCGACCTCGGACTGCACCCTGGCAGTGCCAAGCCATTCATCGGAGAGAAGAATGGAAGTGGTCACATGTCGCAGCCAGGCACTGACCCCCACCTTTCCCAGGAGCTGCCTAGAAAGGGTGGTTGATTCCCGGGATGGTCGCTGGGCGTGAGCGCGATGCGGTGGCGTCCGGACCCTTGTGCTTGCACGGGGCATGCTTCACCAGCGCTCCCCAAGCTCAAGGTGCTTCTGTTGTGTGGCTGCCCTCACTGCACTGCTGTATTCTGATCTACTTGGGGATTTCCTGCAGGATAAATAAATATATATAAATAGAAGGACCCCTAAAATATCCTGAGTTACAAAAAGCTAAGATAATATTACTACAGGCAAAGAAAAAAATACTATTCTGAGGCCTTCTGCCCGGCCTCCTCAGGAGAGAGCTGCAGGATACAAAACACTGGGCTGCAGCCTGGCACAGACTCGCAGCTGCTGGGCACCCCACCACTTGCCTTACAGTCCCCTGCCCCCTATGGCTTCAAGGTCGTCCTTTTTGGTACGTGCGACAAAGACCTCTGGGAGCTGGCAGCTTTGGCTCAGTCCCCGTCTCACGGTCTATGCAAGTAATAAATCTTAAACCTAAAAGTGGCTCGTTGTGTCTTTGCCAACCAAATCAGCCAGGCCTTGACCTTGGCCTTGTGTGTCAGCTTGACCCGCTGCACCATTAGTTACACCACAAGCACTTCCCTGATGCCCTCCAAGCACTCCTTTCTAGACCAGACCTCGCTCACGCCCCTGAGGGGCATGAGCGGTTCAGGACAGCTGTCCACGGGTTTCTCATAAGAAAAGCTGCTTCCTGCACCTCCCACACTCCATTAAATCAGCTGCTGGCCACTCATTGGGCCCTATTGGAAATGGGCTCCTTACCCTTCAGACAGACAGATGTCCATTATGTCTGGGTTGTGGAGGCAGTACCCTGAGGGCTCAACCTAGCCACAAGCCTCCTTGCTACAGTACAGATGACATCTATAGGATAAAGCCTTGGCTGGGTCATCCAGTGTATTCCCTGTGCAATCCTTGGTCCCCTGTCAGAGACTGATGCCAGGGGAGGCCACCCCTTTCCCAGAGTCAGTAACCGCTTTGGGGGCCCCTGGGCATAAGTAAGCTAACAAGAGAGGGGCTCATGCCCTTTGAAGCTCCGGTGACGGAGCCCACGGGAGACACGGGGCCTCCCTGATCGAATGTGGGGCCCACGGGCAGCTCGGTTGGCTGAAGTGTGGGCTGTTCGCTGCAGAGTGCGCCCTGACAAACCAGCGATGTCAGTGCGCTTTTCCTGACTCCCACTCCCCAGCCTGTGTCACCTACAAAAACAGAACTACAAGTGTAACCTCAAAATGCCCAAATACAATATGAAACGATTCAACCTGTCCCAAGCTTCCCAGCCTCAACAAGTATCCTAAGATCTTACCTTCTTACAAAGGACAAAAGGCTCATCTCTCTCCTTTTTTGAAAAATTATTGATTTATTTTGAGAGAGAGAGAGAGGGAGAGCGGAGGAGGGCGGCAGATAGAATGGGAAAGACAGAATCCCAGCATGGGGCTCAATCTCATGAACCGTGAGATCATGGAGCTGAAATCAAGAGTCGGACGCTTAACCGCTTAACTGATTGAGCCACCCAGGCGCACCCCCCCTCTTTTTTAATAAAAAAATTTTTTTTATAGTTTATTTATTTTTCAGACAGAGAGAGACAGAGCACGAGTGGGGAAGGGGCAGAGAGGGAGGGAGACACAGAATTTGAAATAGGCTCCAGGCTCTGAGCTGTCAGCACAGAGCCCGAGGCAGGGCTCGAACCCATGAACCGTGAGATCATGACCTGAGGTGAAGTCGGCCCGCTTAACCGACTGAGCCACCGAGGTGCCCCACCCACCCCTTTAAAAAAACAAAAAAGGTTTAGCCCACCTTTGGGACATCTGGGTGGCTCAGTCGGCTAAGTGTCTGACTTTGGCTCAAGTAATGATCTCGTGATTCGTGAGTTTGAGCCCCACGTTGGGCTCTATGCTGACAGCTCAGAGCCTGGAGCCTTTTTTGGATTCTGTGTCTCCCTCTCTTTCTACTCCTCCCCACCCTCCTCTCTCAAAAATAAACATTTAAAAAAGTTTATTTGTTTGTTTGTTTGTTTGTTTATTTATGTAATCTCTATGCCCAATGTGGGGCTTCAACTGATGACCCCAAGGTCAAGAGTCACGAGCTCTGCCCACTGAGCCAGACAGGCACCCCCAAAAGACTCACTTCTTGAACAAAACACTCAGGAAAATGTCCATATCTGCAGCCTTACTCCCATCCTGTAAGGGAAAGAGACCAGATTGAGGCCCAACGGGAATCCTCTGAACATGACCCTCTAATTATAAATCTCAAGAGGGCTTGACAGCTTCCTTTGTTATCCTGCTGACGCTGACCTACCTAACCTGCAAGATTTACCAAAAATACAAAATGCACAATTACATTCCCAGTGAAAACCTCTCACAGGACAGTTGAGTTCAAACTGGCGTATCATGAAGTGTGTTCCAGTAGGAGGGGCTCCCAAGTCCTCCCGAACATGCAGATATTAACCAAGGTCCCCAAACTGTGCTTATTCCGAGTCAGGGTCTCCAGGTCCTCAGGCCATTGCATAAAAATGCATCTGCTCAACTTTCTGGTGGTTATTTGAGCCGGGCTTGGGTCAAGGACACTGCCCTCCTTTGGCGGAATCCCACTCAGGTCTGAAATACTCATAGGTCATCTTTCAACCCCATTACCATCCAATATCATTTGATTTATTCTGAAGGGGCCATAGCCTCCTAGAATCTAAGATAATAAGTCCATTCCAACAATACACATCTGTAGGGGAAGGGCAGAGAGAGAGAGAGCGAGACACAGAATCTGAAACAGGCTCCAGGCTCTGAGCGGTCAGCACAGAGCCCAACACGGGACTCGAACTCACAGACCCTGAGATCATGACCTGAGCCAAAGTTGGGCACTTAACAGACCGAGCCATCCAGGTGACCCGACCATCTTTCAAAATTAAAAGGGAGTCACACTTTACAGCAAAAGGCCCCCAAAATGACAAATTGCACCCACAAAAGGCCTCTGACCTTCATGTCTATATGTTTGTGTTATTAGCAAATGAAGTTGTTCTAAAATACTGGAAATGGTACCAACAGAATGTGGGCACCCTTGGGCTCCTTAATCCACATCAGGGCTATAACTGCCACTGGCAGGGTGACTGACTCGTTATCCCATGGCATTCATCCATTTTTGTGCCTCCCTGACCAATACAACTCTAAAGGTAATACCTTTGGCTCAAATTATTATGTTCCAAATTCCAACGAGATTACTCTTAACCTCCTGATAACGCGTGTCTAGATGTCAGATTCATTCCCAATGGTGACCGCCCTCTGAGCACCGCATCCCTGCCAATGGAGACTTAATTCTGGGCGTGACTCCTGTGTCACCTTCCCCATATGTGCTCTACCCCGCCCATAGCCCTTTAAAAAAATCACACCACTCCTCAAATCTCTCCAAAAACAGACCTTGAGCCCCAACCTCCCCCCTTTTTTCTCTTGTACCCAGAATCCCTCCAAATAATAGGACAGTTGGCCCTTGAGCAACATGGGTGTTACGGGCACCGATCCCCTGTAACACTGTTGAAAATTTGAGTATAGCTTTTGAGTCCTTCAAAACTTAGCTACTAACAGGCTACTGTTGACAGGAAGCCTTACGGATAACGTAAACAGTCTATTAACACATACGTTGTATGTTATGCGTACTTTGTTCTTATAATAAAATAAGCTGGAGAAAAGAAAAGGTTAAGAAAATCATAAAGAGAAAATACATGTACAGTGTTTACTGTACTGTAAAAACTCCACGTATAGGTGGGCCCATGTGGTTCAAGGGTCAACTGTATGTATATGCCTAACTAAAATTACAGCCCACAGCCTTAATCAAGTGTTGGGCTTACCATGAGCCAAATTGGCTCCGCCTTCTCTAATTAATGCCTACTCTGCTGACCTTCCAGAGCCTTTAATTAAGATAATTTTCCCTCACTGCATAGACCTACAATTATCCCGAAATTTTCAATCATCGTTAAATTGTATGTGAGATTCCTTTCCTTTTATTTATTTATTTTAATTAGATATATATATATATTTTTTTTTTGAGAGAGAGAGAGAGAGAGAGACCATGCATGAGCCAGGGAGAGGTAGAAAGGGAGAGAGAGAATCTTAAGTAGGCTCCATGCTTAGCGTGTAGCCCAACTAGGGGCTCGATCTCACGACTCTGAGATCATGACCTGAGTCAAAATCAAGAGTTGGACACTTAACCGACTGCGCCACCCAGGTGCCCCTATTCCTTTCCTTTTAATAGCAGCTTTACTGAGATATAATTCTCATATCCTAAAATTCATCCTTGTAATGGATGATCCTGGTATCTGTAATTCAGTGGCTTTTAGTACATTCGCAGAGCTGTGCACCCATCCCCCCCCCATCCACTTTTAGAACGTTTCCGTCACTCCAGAAAGAAACCCCAGACCCATCAGCAATCACTCCTTCTCCCCACCTCCTGGCCCCTGGCACCCACAAATCTGCTTTCTGTCTGCAAGAACTTGTCTCTTCTGGACATTTCACACAGATGGGATCCGGCACTATGTGGCTTTTTTGTGTCTAGCTTCTTTCACTGAGCAGAATGTCTTCTGGTTTCATTCACGCCATAACTTTGCGGGTCCCCTTTACATCACGAAATCCCCAGCTTGCCCGCGGGGCCCCCCAGTTCAGCTCCAGCCCTGACCACAGCCAAGATCCAAAGCCACCTTTGCCACTGACTCTCATTTCATTCCAGACCCACTGAGCCTTCTCTTTGGGGAATCCTTTTACTCTTTACTATTTTACGCTGGGTCCCTGGGCACCTACGTGCCTCTGCTATCAGAGGCTGTGATCAAGGCGTTGGCTCTGTTCGGTTCTCCATGGTTGTAGCACTGAGGTCCCCATTTTCTCTCAGCTCCCACTCAGTCTTCCTCCAGGCCAGGAGGAGAGCGTCTCTACCCAGAGCTCTTCTCTTAAAGGTCTCAGCTCAAGCCCACCCAGGTCATCTCCCTTCCGATTAGCTGAAAGGCAACTGATGGGGAGCTTGGTCCCAGGGGCTCTCCGGGCACAAGACCCCACCCACATTCACAAGGGCGGGGGCATGGGAGTCCTGGAGGCCAGCCTAGCACTCCGCCCCCTTCTGTTTGTTAGAAGAAAATTACTAGGTCCATCCCACAGTCAAGGGGAGGAGATGACACAAGGTGTGAAGGGCCAAGGGACGGAGATCACTGGGAACCTTCTAGAAGCTGTCTGCTCTGCACACCTCTTTCTCGTAGTTGGGGGAGGTGTTTGGGAGAGAGTGTCTAATCCCATTCCTTTGGTGTCTTTTTAAAAAATGTTTATTTACTTATTTTTGAGAGAGAGAAAGAGAGAGAGAAGGGAGGGGCAGAGAGAGACAGAATCCCAACCAGGCTCAGCGCTGCCAGCACACAGTCCCATTCAGGGCTTGAACTCACGAACCGTGAGATCATGACCTGAGCGGGAAGCAAGAGTCAGAGGCTCAACCAACTGAGCCACCCAGGCGCCCCTCCTTTTGGTGTCTTTTGGCTTTCGTTCACTGTGGTTTGTTTCCTCGCGTGCTCTATAATTTTGTGAGCTCTGCCTCCAAGGGGCTTTACTTGCGAAATCTTGGGTGTCTGGGCCTCAGGGAGCCATCGGAGAGGCTTTCCGAGTGGTTTTGCCCAGAGCCCCGGGGAGGCTACCAAGCCACAACTACTTTTTAATGTTAATTTCTCAACATTGGGGCTCCTGGGCCATACGGATGGGGTGACTCTTTGGTAGGCACTCCAGGCTTTCAGAAAGCATGGCTGAAAACACAAAACTCTCAAGGGGAAACTTTTCTCCCCGCCCAGAGCCCAAAGTCTCTTATGTCTTTCTGTGTCTGTGGGTGGAATTTCTTCCATCCCTTTCCCTTAAAGTGTCGCTTTTCCACGGTCCAGCTTTCTGTGTGGCCTTAACACCAGCCCCTGCCTGGTAAGGGTCGTGGCCCTCAGTGTGTGGCCCTTGGTGTCAGAGCCCAGCCTCTCCCTCGTCGGGCTGCCGCAGCTCCTCTCTTCTCCCGGATCTGGGTTCCAATTCTTCAGCGTGAAGAACTGGAGGAACTTTGCTTCCTTTCTTGAGAGCTCAGCTATGGATTTAAAAAGAAGGGTGTTTCCTGACCAGTGTCTTTAGGTGTTTCCAAGAAGGAGAATTTCAGGTTATCTAACCTGCTACCGAGAAATTCAAGAGAATCCAGATCTCAGACTGTAGATTCTTGGAGTCATTTAATTTAGAAACCTTCCTGGTGCAGATCGACAAAATCACAGAACTGCTTTGGGCGGGAGGAGGGTGTTGATGGCGCTGGTGATCCTCCCTCCACTCAGGGGCCCAGAAACCGCACCCCCTCACTTTATCCAGAAGTGATAGAGACGAGGAGAGATGGTACCAATATCAACGTCATACCTCACCACCAGACCCGGAGCTGCCAAGGGGCTGGGCATTCACAGGTCACGGCTCACTTAGCCCAGCCTGCTGGGGTCTGCGGCCACAAGCAGTGCCACTGCCTGTCCTGGGTGCACTGTCTTGCTTGTCATGGGTGCAGCCTGTCCTGTGTGTGGGCACGTGGGCGTTGCCTGTCATGTGTGGGGCCATCTCCTCCAAGTGCCAGGAGCAGTGAGGGGGTGTGTGAAGTCTCCTAATGGGGAACTCGCAAGGCACAAGAACTGTGATCAGAAACCACGCCCCACTCCAAGTGGCTGCTCCATTTTCCTGGGCCACCTTCCAATCTGTTCCAATCAGAGCTGTGGTGTAAGTATAGACAGATGTTAGAAATGACTTTGGGACGGGGCACCCGGGGGGCTCAGTTGGTGAAGCGTCCGACTTCGACTCGGGTCATGAGCTCACAGCTCGTGGGTTCTAGCCCCGCGTCAGGCTCTGAGCTGACAGCCTGGAGCCTGATTCCGATTCTGTGTCTCCCTCTCTCTCTGCCCCTCCTCCCCTCGTGCTCTGTCTCTGTCTCTGCCTCTCTCTCAAGAATAAATAAACATTAAAAAACTTTAATAAAAAGAAAAGAAATGACTTTGGGGAAATTAAAAATAGATCTACCCTATGACCCAGCAATTGCACTACTAGGTATTTATCCAAAGGATACAAAAATGTTGATTCAAAGGGGCACATGCACGCCAATGTTTACAGCAGCGCTACAGACAATAGCCAAAGTATGAAAAGAACCCAAATGTCCATTGACGGATGAATGGATAAAGAAAATGTGGTGTATATACAATGGAATATTACTCGGCGATCAAAAAGAATGAAATCTTGCCATTTGCAACAACGTGGATGGAACCAGAGTGTATTATGCTAAGCGAAATCAGTCCGAGAAAGGTAAATATCATATGAGTTCACTCCTATGTGAAATTTAAGAAACAAAACAGATGAACATAGGCGATGGGAAGCAAAAATAAGATAAAAACAGAGAGGGAGACAAACCATAAGAGACTCTTAAATACAGAGAACAAATGGAGGATTGCTGGAGGTTGGGGGATGGGCTAGATGGGGGATGGGCATTAAGGAGGGCACTTGTTGGGATGAGCACTGGGTGTTGTATGTAAGTGATGAATCCCTAAGTTCTACTCCTGAAATCATAAAAAAAAAGATGCCTTTAGGGGCACCTGGGAGGCTCAGTTGCTTAAGCATTCAAGTCTTGATTTCAGCTCAGGTCATGACCTCAGGGTTTGTGAGTTCGAGCCCAGCATCAGGCTCTGCACTGACAGTGTGGAGCCTGCTTGGGATTCTCTCTCTCTCCCTCTACCCCTCCCCTGCTCGTAATGTCTCTGTCTCTCTCAAAATAAATAAAAAAAACTTTAGAAAGGAAGAAAAAGAAAGGAAGGAAGGAAGGAAGGAAGGAAGGAAGGGAGGGAGGAAGGAAGGAAGGAAGGAGGAAATGACTTTGAACTGTGACAGTTGTAGACCTATTCTCGCCCCCTCTCCACCTTTGCTGGGCACACCCAGGGGTCCACACTCCTCTGAAAACACCCAGCCCTGCATTCAGAGGCTCATGTCAGATTGCCCAGCTCTGATGGGAGTTTGGCTGCAATCCTGCCGGGACGATGTTGTCACATCTGCTGCCAGAGAACTTTCCTTTCCACACGGATGTTGACGGGGGACTGGAAGGGCAGAGCGAAGGCACCCACCTTGGACTGCAGGTCACATGACGCGACCCTTTCCGGGTCTGCTTGTCAGTGAAAGTCTGAGCTTCCGGCCCTTCACCTGCCTGAGTGTGCAGGCCACCTTCTCGGGAGGCTAGGGCGAGGGTGGGGGTCAGGGGGTGACCTATGGCCCTTACTATAGCTGTCACCTTCCCTGCCCTCCATGCCGGCAGTACCCCAGAATCTGCCAAAGACAACCTGGTAACTGGATTATGTCGATTTGCAGAAGACGGGGCGGGGTGGGGGGGAGGAGGACTCCTTTGTCAGGAGTCACAGATCATAGATTTAATCACCTCCCCGAGTACTAGGCCCAGAGACGGCCAGACCTCCGGGCTAGCGGTGCCACGGGGTCCAGTGAGGGACTCACTGAGGTTCCTTGAGAGCTTTCTCTGTGCCAGCGCTGTGCCAAACGTTCTTGGTCCCTGGCCCCCTAGGTAATTTTCCACAGTGCTCCCAGGCCAAAAGAAATAGCTAACATCTAATAACTATTTACCAATTATTTTAGGTCTAAATAACTTAATACATATTTATGTTTTAATAACTTAGTGGTGATTTAGGGAATAGAATACACATAAATAGGAAGAAAAAAACAGTACTTTTATTTCATTCTTTAATAACTACCACTACTTGGGGCTCCTGGGGGCCTCAGTCGGTTAAGCATCCAACTTCGGCTCTGGTCAGGATCTCACAGTTCATGAGTTTGAGCCCCGCGTCGGGCTCTGTGCTGACAGCTCAGAGCTTGGAGCCTGCTTTGGATTCTGTGTCTCCCTCTCTCTCTGCCCCTCCCCTGCTCACACTGTCTCTCTCTCTCTTTCTCTCCCTCTCTCTCTTTCTCAAAGATAAATAAGCATTAAAAAAATAAAAAAAAAAATAACTACCACGACTTACTATTTGGCTGTGTGCACTGACCAGCTTCTCACACCCCCGGCCTCATTTCCTGGCCCAGAGTGACTTTCACTTCTTACCCCAAAACCACAGGAAACCCAGCATCTCAGAGATATGACGTGAAAGGAATGCCATCATCTAACATTGAACCTGGGAACCACCTGGGTCTATTAGTTTGCTTGGGAGGGAAAGAGGTACAGTACTGCTGTTTCCCTCCAACATTTAGAAAATGGAAGATACTCTCTGCACCCTTGTGAGTTTCCTACAGGGTTTGGAAACCTTGGAGCCACCGTGTGAGGCGTTTCAAACATGCCTCCTGCTGGTTTACAGACACAGACTTTACCAAGAAGGAATGTGTGGCTCAGAAGGGTCAGGCCCTTGCCTGAGGTCACAGAGCCTGGCTTCGGGGCCCCCTAGAGGTTGCAAGATGGAAACTCGAGTAAGAGCAGTGGAGGGCAGAGGAGAGCTTAGGGCCATGGTTTATGGGGGGCGGGTGGTGGGGGGTGTCTAAGAGACCTGATGCTGAAGTGGGTGTGGACATGGTCTGGCCTTCAGGGGGAGAGGGCCTGTAGGGCGTGAGGAATGGTGTGGCCTCAGCAGAGGCTCTGTTGGGGTGCAACCGGGGCTTTAGGACCCTCACGTGGCCCCCTTAGCCGTCCTCACCCAGGCGTTCAAAGCCCTTTCCAGTGGCATCTCAGTCCCTCCCATGGGGGCTGTGAAGAAAGGAGGGCCCTTGGGCTGTAGGGGATCTGTGGCTCTCATGGGCCCGGCAGCTGAGGCTACAGCTGGGAAAGGGCAGTGGTCAAGTTCACCTGGGCTCAGACAACCGTTCCCCCTGCCCAGACCAGCAGGGGCGACCCTGGCACGGCTCAGAAGTGGACCTGGCTCCCAAAGGAGTGCCCTGGGGGAGCTGCAGGCAGAAACACCCCTGGGAGAAACACCTCCCAGGACGGGTGGGAGGGCTGGGGAGGCTTATGGGGGCTGCAGGAGGGGCGGTGGGACTTGGGCCTTCAGAGCCCGTCGCGCCCTCCAGACCCACGAGGGACCGGCAGCCCCCTCACACTCTCTGCTGCGGTCGCCGCAGGTCAAGCTGGGGCTTCTCTCTCCCGGGCCGACGCGGGGGGACCCGCAAAAACAGGTGCAGGCGGGGAGGGGCGGGGCTTCCGGGAGGGAGGCCGGGCGGTGGGCGGGGCTTAGGGGATCCTCCTGCTCATCGGTGGTCGCGGGGTAGAAGCCCTTGCCCCGGCAGGGTCAGCTGGGCACACGGCCTCCTTCCCCCCGCAGCTCGAGACTTCCCAGTCAGGACAATACA
This sequence comes from Cryptoprocta ferox, assembly GCA_028646485.1. Classification (NCBI taxonomy): domain Eukaryota; kingdom Metazoa; phylum Chordata; class Mammalia; order Carnivora; family Eupleridae; genus Cryptoprocta; species Cryptoprocta ferox. Next base: position 4,594,525 of record CM053575.1, on the reverse strand, counting down.
AAAACCTCTTTATTTCTCATTTTCTATACAAAGTCGAGCCTCTTCCCGGCCCACGGGGCTGTGATGTGCAAAGCGCGCGGTACCCTGGGCGGAGCCTGCTGGGGCGGGACCGGGGGCGGCTGCGGCAGGAGGACCCCGTCCCTTCTCGGGCCCGGGGAGAGCGGCCCCGGAGCGGGGGGGGGGTCGGCTGGGCTGTGTCTCCAACCCCAGGCCTGGTCCAGGGGTCTCAAAGCTCCGTCTGGTCTCGCAGGGGCTGGGGGACAGGCTCCCGCTGCAGGCGGCCAGGGGCTCCGGACGGGCGTTCCTGAGCACGGGGTTGGGGGACAAGGTCCTTCCCGATGACGACGCAGTCACAGGGGCTCCGACCTGAGACGCGGTGAGCCGAGGCCGGCGAGCAGGCTGGGCCCCTCACTGCTCCTCGGGCCCGTCGCCTCCCAGGGCCTGTTCGTAGGGGCAGGGCCGGCGGCAGAGGCCGGCCGGCTCCGGGCCGGGCCCGGGACCCGCGGGGGGCGCCTCCTCCTCCGCGCAGTCCCCCGGGCCGCCGCCGCCGCCGCCGCCAGCGCCACCGCGCTCGCCCTCCCCGTCGCTCTCGTCCGAGTTGTCCTCCTCCAGGTATCGGTAGCCGCGCACCTTGTGCTGGGGCCGCGGGATGCGGGGCTGGCGCGGGACCACCCCCCGCCGCAGCTTCTGCTCCATCCAGAGGTACGAGGCCGCGGCCACCACCAGCGTCAGCAGTAGCACGGCCAGCTTAGCCTGTGCGCACAAAGAGGGATGTTGGGGACCTGCGGGCCGCCGCCCCCGCGCCCTCCCCGCTTAGCCCCTCGCGGGACAGGCGCGCTCGCGTCCCGCATCGCACTGCGCAGCTGCGCCTCTGTCCAAGCCACCTTTAGGTTCCTGAGCACCCTGCCGCGGGCGAGGCTCGGAGCCCCGCTCCGCCCTTCCCTGGGGCGCAGGGACCATAAGAAATGCCTCTCCGACGTTTCCGGCCGTAACCCACAGCCAAACGTATTCCCCATCATTCCAGTCCATACACACATTTAAGCAGCATATTCCTGCTCTCACCTATTCTGTTTCATTTTTTTCCAAATGTTGGGTCTAGATCAGCGGAACTGACCCGCCAGTAGGTGGGAGCAGAGCACCAGGAACCCTGCTCCCCGAAGGCCATGAAGGCAGAAAGACCCTCCACGCCCAGTTCGGAGCTGACACCTGGTGAACAGGTCATCAAGGGATGAACGCACAAGGAAAGAGAAAACCGTGAACCCCTTCAGAGACAGGTAAACTGAGGCCCACGGGAGGTGAGGCAGAAAGTGGGGCCTGGGTTTGGAGCCGCTCAGTGGGCTTGACCTGGCCCTTGGGGACTAGTGCCCACTGGGGCTGTGAGCCTAGGGTGGTCACTCAGAAAGTGTCTGTTGCCTGGGGGCTGGCCTGTAGAGACCCTCCTCCTACCTCGCCCAGGCTCACCTTCATGGGCAGACTTGAGCCCAGGTACACAGTGAAGATGGCCACCGCCTGCCACCAGTGGTAGATGGTGAAAATGAAGTCTTGCCTTTCTTTGTCCTCGTATAGGATCCCCAAGAGTGCTGCGGGAGGGCGGGAAGGGGAGAGGGGTCAACAGGGACCAGAATGCGGGATCTCCCACCTGTGACCCCCCCCCCCCCCAGAGCCAGCATTGGATTGGTCTCAGCCCTCCGCCTTGGAGTGCCTAGAAAGCCCTTCTGAACCGGTCCTGGCCTGCCCCCTGGTGGAAGCCCCCGTCATTCCACTGCCTGGGGAGCTGAGCAGAGGCAGGAACAGGGGAACTTTGCTGGGGGTACAGTGTGGGCCTCACTCTGGAGCACATGTGTGGTTTCAGAAGTGGAAAGCTCTGTATGCCGTCATATCCTGTCCTCTCTCGGACCCCAGGTGCATAATGCCAGGCTTTTGGAGGCTGTTTCTCTTCACCCCGGGCTCAGGGAGGCAAAGTGCTTGTAGCAACAAGCTTTCTGCAAATCAAACCTGAAGTCGGGAGGTTTGAACTTATTTTCCAAGGGAGCCTCCCTGGGCTGGGAAGAAGGACCACCAGACAGGGAGTCAGAAGACTCAGATTTTACTCTCAGGACCGTGAAGTGGAATTAGTACAGAAAGGAGGATTCAAATGTTAGCTCTATGCGGTGATGCAGGGTAAGTTAACTCCCCATGGCCAGTTTGTAAAATGAGATAATACATATTATATGTTGCGTTCTGAGGTTTTAGTGTGAGAAAGCCCACACGGCACCTAGAAAACTGTACCCTCACCTGCCACCCAGGACATTAACGTCCCTGCCCTAAGGCCCGGCAGTGTGACTGCTCCCCTCGGGGCGGCTGTGGAGAGACAGGGAGCCCCCAGGGGTCACAAGGAGGAGGCAGGAAGCAGAACTGAGCAGGCAGAAGGGGAGGCTAGGACTGGGTCCAAATCCAGACATATCAGGGGGCCCAAGGTATCCAGGCTGGATGCTGCCCAGATCCGGCAGCCTCAGAGCTGTAACCAGGAGAGTGTGGCCCAGAATGTGGGCTCCATGCCCTATGACAGATGCAGAGTCTCTGAGGGAGGGTACGGGGGTCACCTGAGCCAGCCCCTGCCGTGCCTACAGCAGGCATGACCTCCGCCACATCACACCCCCATGGGTGATATTCAAAACTGTTAACAGCGCTGTCCCATCACAGCGGAGGCTGATGTGGAAGACTCAAATGACTGCACCTGTGTGTCCTGGGCATGACATGGGCATATGCCCATCTGTGGGCAGAGAGCATCACACAGCTGAACTCTGACCCTCACCCCCACTTTCTGCAAACAGAGCTCCATCCCCGGTGCCCCCACCCCAGCAGCCCAGACTCAGCGCCTGGACTCTGCTGCTCTGCAGACTGGTGTTGGGGCTTCATGCCTGCTTCCAGCTCTTCTCCATAAAAAGGTCACGTGGGCACCTGCTCCCTGGAGTGTGCACAGGGCCGCTTGCTGCTTCCCATGCCCCCTAGAGCACGGACCGGCAATCTGCTCCCAGTGTCAGGGTGGGCCCTGCCCTCTGGTAGGAAAGTGAAGTATCCCAAGTGTGGTTTTCCACACCATCCCTCAGGGGTACCTGCAGAGCCCTGTACCTACTCCATGTAGCCACAAGCTCTCATCCTAACCACTCCCCCAGCGTCCAAAGGGCCCCAAGCCCACCCTGGGGTGTCGACAGGATGTCCATGGCATATAACTCCCATACCTGTCCCCGGTGTGTCCACAGCCCTCCCCATCTGTCCCTGCAGCCCATGGAACTTCCTCCCACTCCTGGGAGTGTCCACAGGGATCCTCACCTACCTCCACCATAACAGACCCCCAGTGTATCCCCGGGACCTCATGTCTGTCCCTGGGATGTCTGTGTTCCTCCTCAACCACCCGGACGTAATCACAGGGTCCCCTGCCCAGCCATCCCAGTGCCCCTGGTTGTACTCACTGCTGAGCCCGGTCTTATTGAGGGCACTGCCCACACCCCAGAGGACAGCTGCTACATAGAGGATCCAAATGTGTTGCAGGACCCGAGGTGCAGGGGCCCAGAAAAAGAGGCTGAGAGTGAGTAGCAGGTGCACTCCAGCCCCAGCCACCAGGGGCACCTGGCGCGGCAGCCACAGCCCCAGCAGGCCTAGGACCGAGGCGGCGGAGGCGCCCAGGCTATAAGCCACGAGGAGGTAGGCCAGGCGTTCCAGCCCCACCGAGCACACACCATAGCCCTGGGGGAACAAGACTGAGTGTCAGAGGTCAGCTGGCCCAGGCTCTGGCCCTCCCCACTCGAGGTCTTCAGGTCGCACCCTGCCCCCTCTGGACCAGGTCAGGGCTGACGCCCGCTGAGGTTCATGGGAAGCTTCTGAGGGCACCGACAGGGGAAAAGGCTTGAACAGTGTCCTCAGATACCAAGGCTGTACCCCGCATGGGACTAAACGTTTTATGGGCATTTTCCTATCCCAAGCATGTAACACTTCGGGGAGCAGGCAGGGTTATTAGAATCACTTCACAGATAAGGAAACTGAGGCCCAGAAAGGGTAAAATAATGTGCCTAAGGCAGTGGGGGAATGGCGGAAGCGAGGCACGAACGAGGGAGGGGGGTATCTGGGACGCATCTGTGCATACTTACACATGTATTCAAAACGTATTTGTCCTTTAGCCAAAATACAAATTTAACCTGAGGCTCTGTATTTTATCCGACAGCTATGCAGGCTGTACTTGCCAGAGCGAGACCAGTGCAGGCAAAGAGCACCTCGAAGCCGCTGTAGATAAAGAAGGGCACGAGGTGCCGCAGACGGAAGTCGCGCACGTGCTTGAAGGGCAGCTGGAAGATGTTGCCCCAGCCCACGCTGCGCAGGTCGATCTCCTCAGTCGGCCGGTAGGCGGCGCCGCACAGGCCCAGAACCTGCGGACCCACGGGCTAAGGGGGCGGGCCGCCAGGCACTCAGGCCTCAGGCCCGCCCCCTAGACACCCCCACAGACCTCGGCCCGGACTGCCCGGGCCCCGCCCCACCAGCCTAGACCTCAGCCCCGCCTCCCAACCCCGGGCCCCGCCCCTAGACCCACCCAAAGACCTCGGCCCCTCCTCCCGGGTCCCGCCCCTAAACACAGCCATAGACTTCGAAGCTGCTTCTCGACCCTGGGCCCTGCCTTCAGACTCACTACAGACCTCAGTCCCGCCTCCCAGCCCCGGGTCCCGCCCCCAGATCCACCCACAGACCTCGGCCCCACCTGTCTCTGGCCCCGCCCCCAGACCCACCCACCGGCCTGGCCTCTCAGCCCGCGGCCCGCCCCCAGACACACCCACAGACGACGGCCCCCCCCCTCCCAGGCAGGGCCCCGCCCATAGACACACCCACAGACCTAAGCCCCACCTCTCCCCTCGGGTCCTGCCCCCAAATTCACCCAGAGACCTCGGCCTTGCTTCCCAGCCCCGCCTCCAGGAAGAAGGCACGCCCAAGCCACGCCCCCAACCCTTAGTTCTACCTCTCCGGTTCGGCCTCCAGCCCAGTCCTCCGGGACCCTGTCTCCAGCTCCACCCCAGACCAGGCTTGGTCCCCCTTTCCTCGTTCTCTGCAATTCCAACTCCAGGTTCATTGCCGAGCCTCTAGCTTGGCTCCTAGGTTCAGGCCTCCTCCCCAGGATTCATACCTGGCTCCCAACTCAGACCAGGACCTTGCCCAGGCTGCCAGGAGCAACGTGCCCAGATCGCACCCGTTTCTCCCCGCCTCGGTCCCCAGACTTTACTGACGCCGCCCCACCCCATCCCGGGCCGCACCAGCAGCATGGCCAGGAAGGCCACGGCCATGAGCACGCTCTCCACCACAATGAGGTTTCGGCTCCGTGGTAACGTCTTCAGAACCGTCTTGTTGAAGCCACTGAGGATGCCCTGGCTGTTAGTACCTGAAGAGAGGCGGGTGGGACGCAGGGAGTAGAGCACACTGTCAACTCAACCACAAAGAAAGGGAGCAAGGAGGGAGGGTGCAGGGGAGGGTTGGGGTGGTGGACGCGGGCAGTGCTTGCCAAGGCAAGGTTCATTTGGGGAGCAGTTTGGAGGAGAGGGCCACTGGGGCTGGAGGGGCCGCAAGGAGAGGAGCACCTTGCCCCCCTTCCTGTCCTAGTGCCTGGAGGCTGGAGGTGGGGACCAGTCCACCCCCCAACTCCATACATTCACCCTGCAGTGATTGAGCTCTGAGGGTATGTGTGGCCCTGAGAGCTATCCCCCCCGAAGCCTCAGCCCAGATGGCATCTCCTCCAGGCAGCCCTTCCTGATGCACCCTGTCCTCACCAGGCCAGATGTCCCAACTGCATACACCTACAGGGTCGTTTGCCTTGCCCATGAGAGCTGTGGGCCACCAGGCTCTCAGGCCTGGACCTGTGGGCCAGGGCATCCTCTCTGGGCACTCTCAAGAGCCCAGTGTCAGCTGGATGACTCAGTGGGGGACGTGAACAGGCCTGGGGATCCCACCCCATGAAGACTAACCGCAGCTCTGCACGTTGTAGAGTGTGTGGTTCAGGTCATACAGGTAGTGGTTCAGGAAGTAGATCATGGGCAGCTGGGCACAGGCGAAGCTCAGCTGTGGGCAGGAGGGCAGCTTGGGCTGGGCTCAGAACCAGGCAGGGGGCACAGGCATGATCTGAAAGGGGCCTGGGCAGAACAGGAGCCCTCCCGCCTCTGGGGGCGGCACGGAGTGCCCAAAGCGGGAGGACTTTCTCCTCAACAAGGACAGGATGAGGTCTGTCACTAGAGGTAAGTAAGCAAGCAGAGGTTGGCTCAAGAAAGGGCACTGCGGCCGGAGTGGGGGAGGGCCGTGGGATGGGCTCCGGCGTGTGGGCTCTGGGCTTGGGACGCCCTCCGCCAGTGGCCCCGGATGTGGCACTCACATGGAAGAAGCTATAGAAGATGGCCTGGAAGACCAGGAGATAGGGCGCGTGGGAGCCCCGCGGCGGGCGCTTCTGGGGGCCGTGATCATCCTGCTCCTTATAATGGGAGTACTCGTAGTACTTCTGAGCCATCCTGGACCACAGAGGAGAGAAAGGCTCCCCCAGTCCAACCTCCACCAGCCGCCTGTGCCTCCTGTACCCAGGGCTACGGGCTATGTCTCCTGGATGGGGAAACTGAGACCCAAAAGGCAGAAAAGAGCCGCCCTGGCCAAGATTGGCAGTGCTGCAGGGACGCAACCAGGTCTCCAGCCTCCCGCCCTGCTGCCCACCGGGCTCACCTGGTGATGTAGTTGCCCATGGAGGCCCAAAGAGGCACAATGGCCATGCCCAGGGCCACAGCCGAGGGCACCAGTGTGTAGTAGCGCTCCCAGTAGTTGGTGGAGACAAAGAGGGCGTAGATGCCCACCGCCAGGAACATCATCCACTTGGTGCCAAAAAACCTGCGGGCAGGAGGAGGGGTGCTGGCACCACGAGCCTGCCCAGACCACCGTGGCCTGAAACCAGAGGGGCCACAGATCCGGGTCCCGGCTCATGAGGCCACGTGAGGTGGGGAGCAATCCCTGGCCTTGGAGTCAGGGGCTCAAAGACAGAGTAGCAGAGACAAGGACGTGCTGGTGGTCTCAGGCCAGCCCTGTGTCCCCACACTTCAGTTTCCACAGCTTGGTGGGGGGGGGGGGGACACGGAGCCTAAGCCACAAGCTTCTCATGGCCCACTGCAAGGATGGGGGGCGATGGGGAGGTGGCACCAGTCAGTGGCCTGTGTGCACACCCAGCCCTCATTTGTGTTCTGGGCTCGCTCGCAAATTCCCCTTCTCCGTCCAAACTCATGTGCTGTGGCTTCAGGGCCCAGAGACACAAGTCAAACTGGGGTCGAGGAAACTCCGGACCAGAGAGAGGTCAGAGGTCAGAAAATGCCACACTGTGCTTAAGGGTGGCTGGCCACTGACAGGATAAGGGCCCGCTCCGGGCACGGAGGCTGGTCAGGCTAAAAATCACTACCGGGAGCATCGGGGTGTTTTTGAGTATTTGTGCTCGTTAGTTCCTCCTTTCCTTGCCTTGGTTTCCAGGAAGCTCCAAGCCCAATGACTCTAATTTTCCGATGCAATTAGTTTCTCTATTACAGGGTTCTGGTTCTTTCCGTCTCCTCATTTTGCCATATGATAAACAGGCAGCCCACTGTGATCTACCGGGGGGGGGGGGGGGAGTCACATTCTGATGGAGTAAACGAGCAAAAAGTAAATACATTAGCGCTCATTGCTGGTGAGGCCGTGGCTTAAAAAGTGACGCACGCAGCCTGAGGTCACGCAGATTGGCACAGCCCTCTAGGAAATCAGCCTCATAGTGTGGGCAAGGGGCAAGCTGAGCGTGGGCGATTCAACCTTTCGGACTGCCAGGCGCTACCTGCGGGACCCGGGCAAGCTGCTGAATGTCTCAGTTTCTCCACGACCGTTAGAGCACCTGCCTGGGATTGTGGGCAACGAGGCAGCGCTCACAAAGCGCCCAGGACGTCGGAAATCAAACAAGAGTTAGCTGTTCCTGTTAACAGCGGCGTGTCTTCAGAGCCGTAACGCCTTTCGTGTGCCTCGGATCTGCTAGAGACGCCGCTAGAAACGCATTTTTTTTTTTTAATTTTAAGAAGGAAACAGCTACAAGCATAAAGTGAACATGAAATGGTGGGGGGGGGGCTGCATGTCCAACTCGGAGCCACGGTTGGGTGCTCGCCGTCTCTGCAGAAGATGCTACCATCACAGAGTCCTCAGTGTGAAGACGGAGGAGCAGGTCAAGATAGGTGCAGTGAAAGCAAGCAAGCGAAAGTGAACTTGGCACACGCTCTGGGGACGAGGACGTAAACGTTACCCTGCATGCCGTTGGGACAACAAAGCTGATTTACTGGAGGGCTTGGAGGGCGTTCTTTTTTTCTGGTTTTGGTTATGATCCTAACGGTCTTTGTACAATGATGTTAAAGGGGTTTGGGTTTTTTGGGCTTCGGGTTTTTTGTTTGTTTCTTGTTTGGTTGGTTTTGGTCTTCTTCTTCTTCTTCTTCTTTTTTTTAAGATAGAGGAACTAAAACCCATCTAATTTGTCGGCTAGTCTCTGGGTCTCATCTGAACAGAGACCCACCTCCTGGTGGGGAGGGTGCATGTGGAGGGGAGCTTTGCACTGGCCAGGAGGCTGGACCAGATGCTTCCAAGGCTCAGGTCCAGGGTGGACCTTCCGGGGTACCTGCCGGGCCACGTCTTTTCAGTGAGAAATGTCCCTTAACACTGGCCACAGAGCTGATCGGGCTGGGCTTGGTGCTGGGTCTTAGGGCTGATCGGATCCTCTCCAGAGATCCCACAGCCCTGGTCCTGGAAAGGTCCCTGTAGCTCCAAATCACGGAGGAGGGCACAAAGACAATGCCCAGTGGGGCACGGGCAAGCTGAGAAGGAGCAGGCGTGAATTTCTGTTGTGGGAAATGTGCCCTGGGGTCAAGCTCCTGCTTCCTTCCCTAAACCTGGGTCCTCCCCTTCCCTCTCAGCCCTCCAGGTAGGCAAGGCCCCTCCCCAGCTCCCCACCCCCAAGAACACCCGGGCAGGGGGAGACCCCATGGGCCAAGAGCCCTTGCACCCTTCAGTAGCTGAGTGGCAGTCCAGCCCTGTCGGGGACAGCAGCATCGCACCTGATGAGCACAGGCGTGTAGAGCAAAGCAGCGATGGGCGTCACGTTGATGCCCATCAGCATCTTGTTGTCGATGTCGGGGAGCCCCATGTTGCCGTACTTCACCTCACGGTAGGTCTCGTCATAGTGCAGGATCAGCTGCATCTGCAGGAGGCCTGGGGACAGGGAGCGGGCACAGAGGGGGCAGCCTAACTCCGGCGGCAACGGAACGGAGGCCGGCGCACAAGCTTGAAGGCAGCACCAGTCACCAAAGGAGTCCCCGATTCCAATGCCCATGAGGACAGAGAGGGATGGCCAGGCTGGGCCAAGCGTCCTGACAGCCGGTGGCAGCCTCGGCCCCTTGAATCCAGACCCTCCTCCCCCACCCCCGTCCCCTGTCCCCCCCCCCTTCACCCCCTCCCACGTCCAGCGCTCCAGATCTGGAAGGCAGCACATCTGCCCAGGGCGCCCAGACCCTGGCCACACACTCCCGAAGGTTCTGGCTGGGAATCCCGAACCCTGCGCCTGCCCCCGCCTCCATGCGGGGAGGCCACAGCTGCGGCTGCGAGCGCGGCAGAAGAGGAAGTGAAAGAGGAAGGGAAGCCAGCTGGCCCCTAAGGTTTCTCTTTCCCGGGCCGGGGCTGGGAAGGGAGGCCGCGGGGGCCAGCGCGGGGGCCCGGCCGGGGTGCCGCGGGCCGCCTACCCAGGTAGACGCCGTAGGTGAGCATGCCGCCCGCGCTGGCCGCCAGCACGTTCTTGAGCACGCCGAGCCGCTTGCGGCGGTAGTAGCGGCGCTCCTCCTCCTCCTCGTTGTAGTTGGGGTACGCGCCCACCAGCTCGTCCAGCTGCGGGGCACGCACGGCGCTCGCACCCGCGCTGGGGGCCCCGGGGGTCGCGTCGCACCCCCTCCCTCCCGGTACCCGCTGCCCGCACCCCGGCGCCGCCCCCCCCCACGGCCCGCCCCGGGGGCTGCACCTCACCCCCGCCGGGGACACCGCCGCGCTCCCGATCCTCGCACCCCCCTCACAGACCCGTCCCCCGCTCACCGGAGCCCCCGGCCCGTCGGGGACCCCGAGCCGGTCCTCATCGCCCTGCGGCCCCGCGGCCCCCGCCACGCGGTAGAGCGGCGGCGCCGCCTCCATGGCCCGTTCCCGCCGGAGCACTGGCGGCGGCAGCCGGGGGTGGACGAGCACCGGGCCGGACGCTTCCTCCCCGCGGCCGGGACCTGCCCCCGCCCCGCCCCGCCCGCCGCCAGCTCGCGAGGGGCGGGTCTGAGGGGTCCGCGGGGGCGGGGGTGGCGGTGAGGGGCGGGTCTGAGGGGTCCGCGAGCGCGGGGGCGGGTCTAAGGGGTCCGGGAGCGCGGGGGCGGGTCTAAGGGATCCGCGAGCGCGGGGCGGGTCTAAGGGGTCCGCGAGCCCGGGGGCGGGTCTAATGGGTCCGCGGGGGCGGGGAGTGGGCGGGGAGGGGCGGGTGTAAGGGGTCCGCGGGGGCGGGGGGGCGGTGAGGGGCGTGGCCGGCTGTCCCCGTGCCGCCAGGACCTGGCCTCAGAGATGGGAGGCGCAAGTTCGAATCTTGGCTCAGCCACTTCCTGGCTTTGCAACTTTGGGAATTCACTCCACTTCCCTGTGTCTCCGTTTTCCCCCTCGGCACGGCTTCCCGGGGCTGTTACCGTAATAGGCTCTCCTCAGTGCTACCGCTGTCATCCCTAGGCCCCCTGCAGGGCAGCAAAGGGCCCCCCACAGCAGGGTGGAGGGGGTGGGGGTGTGGAAGCGGCCTTGTTCAGGGTACTACCTACAGCTGGAATAAATAAGTCCTAGAGGGGGCGCCTGGGGGGCTCAGTCGGTTGGGCGTCCAGCTTCGCTCAAGTCATGATCTCGCGGTTTGTGGGTTGGAGCCCCGCGTCAGGCTCTGTGCTTACAGCTCGGAGCCTGGAGCTGTTTCGGATTCTGTGTCTCCCTCTCTCTCTGCCCCTCCCCTGCTCACACTCTGTCTCTCTCTTAAAAATAAATAACATTTAAAAAAATAAAAAAAGAAAGAACTCCTATAAAAAATAATAAAATAAATCCTAGAGATGTAACACACAGAACAGAGATTACAGACCACAAACCTGCACGATAAACAATATATCCGCTGAGACTAGATCTCAATTACTTGCGACGCTTGAAGAAATGATTCTGTGATGTGATAGAGGTGTTAGCTGGCAATCATATTCCAACAACAATGTGTCAAATCAGTATGTCTACACCTTAATCTTACACAAGGTTATCTGTCGGTTATATCTCAATTTTCAAAAGTATCCAGTTTCCCTTGCTCCGCCCACTTTGCCCATACTGTTCCTCCTGGTTGGAGCACCCTTCCCCGCCCAGGAGGTGTCCTTCCTACCCTCAGCTCTCAGAATAAGAAGCCACCCATGGCAGGGACGACCCCCCACCGTTATTTCCCTTCTGGTTTTCTGTGGTTTAAGGGTCCCCCCTCCCACTTCCCAGGCAAATCCTCACCATGTACCCCTCACGCGGAGGACTGCACCAGCCCTGAGTAGGTGCTCAATAAGTGTGAGTGGATGGATAAGTGAGTGAATGGTGACGAATACCCATCTCAGAACGGTGGCTGGGCAGGCGGAGAGCTGGGGGTGTGGAGGGCATGAATCTGCAGAGGCGTCGGGCTGCAATTTCTCTCCAGACGACACCCAGGCACAGATGCGCAGAGAGCAGACAGCTGGAGCTGCCCAGAAGTAGGAGCCTCAAAAGAGGCAGGAGGGAGGGCAGACTCAAGGTCTAGGGGCAGGAAGAGACAGGACACAGTGCATGCTGGGAGGCTGGGAGGCCAGGAGGCCAAGGTCAGAGAACCGATGCTGGAGTTCATTACCTTGGGTGATGACCAAGTCCTGGATGTGGCGGTGGCACAGGGTGGGAAGGGATGAGGAGGTCCAGGAGGTCATGGGGCTAGTGGGGGGGGGGGGCTTTAACACCCCCAGGAGGATGCAGTCCTGTAGAATTCAGTGGGTGAGCAGGGGACGTGGCGGGGAGCAGGAAAGATGGCTGCCTGAGGTGGGCGGTGTGGCCTCAGAGTGTGAGCTCGGTGGAGCAGGGGTGGGAGGCAGGGAGTTCAGAGACTCTGCAGGAGAGTGATGCCAGGGATGAACCCTTACCCCTTCCAAAGCCATATTGGGCCTGGGGAGAGCATAGCATCTGTGTCTATAAAGCCCTCCTTCCCTTGAGGCCTCCAAGGAAAGAAAGAACTCAGCCAACTGCATTGTGCCTGCAGCCATGTCTCCTCCAGCCCCAATGACCAAGAACTCAGGACAAGCCAGGAAGGAGAAGGCTGGGGAAGGGCCCTCTCCCCAAAGTGGGGGTCCCCAGGGCCTCCCCCCGCCAGCCGAGTGCCCGGTCTTCTCTGACATTAGTGTGGGAAACCGCAGCCCCTCACCTTGCACAGACCCTGTACTCCCACGTGTGCAAAACAGGAATAAGCAGAAAAGGGCTTCTGCCCACGAAAAACAGGATGGAGGGGCACCTGAGGAACGGAAACATCCTGGACCCCAGAGCACACACACCTTGAGGGGCGTGAGAGAGGAAGTGCCCCAGGTCAGATGGCTCTTGTGGAGAGAGACGGGAGATGTTTCGTTGTCACTACATCAGAAAGAGGGCAGGCCCGCAAGAGTCATATGAATGGGGAGAGGGAAGATGAGTGACCTCTGAAGGGACCAGGAAGCTCTGAGACGCAGCCTTTTGAAGCTGTGGCCTAAGAGCCCATCTGTCGTGGGCCGGGAGTGGGTGAGGACAGGGCACACGGCACTGGGCAAGACAGGGGAGAAACTCACAGGCTGTGCGGGTACATTTCGAGGTGGCCAGGTATTTCCACACCCTGAGTGTGTGTGTGTGTCGTCCATGGGTAAGGGTCTCCGGGGTGGGCTTGTCCGCTCGGCGGGAGAAGGGTCAAGGCTTGCTGAACACCCAACGTCTCGGGCGGACTCAGAAACCCCCGGTGTGTTATCTCCCGCCGGAAGGTCCCCAAGACGAAATCCAGCGGAGTGTGTTTTAAGAAACAACCAGGGGGGCGCCTGGGGGGCTCAGTCGGTTGAACGTCCAGCTTCGCTCAAGTCATGATCTCGCGGTTTGTGGGTTCGAGCCCCGCGTCAGGCTCCGTGCTGACAGCTCAGAGCCTGGAGCTGCTTCATATTCTGTGTCTCCCTCTCTCTCTCTGACCCTCCCCTGCTCACACTGTCTCTCTCTCTCAAAAATAAATAAAACATAAAAAAAGAAAGAAAGAAAGAAACAACCAGGGAGCAAAGAGAAGGCGGCCAGGGGAGCAGACACATTCCAGGGGGTCGGCGGTCTACCCTGTAAGGAAAACGCCGAGCAGATACGCACAGTGTTCTCGCCCGCACGCACTATACCTGTGACTTAGACGCTGACTTATGAGAGTGCACGCTTTCTCTGGGGTCACAGTCCACGCCTCTAGAAGAGCCTACTGTACAGTTTAGGGTCCCGGGAGTATTTAACTGAAGTCCTTGTTACACATGGAACACCTGTGGCCTGTTGGTGACTTTTAATTTCATTTCCTTATTTTTTAAGGTTTATTTATTTATTTTGAGAGAGAGAAAACGAGAGAGCAGGGGAGGGGCAGAGAGAGAGAGGGAGACCGGGAATCCCAAGCGGGCTCCGCACTGTCAGCACAGAGCCCGATGTGGGGCTTGATCTGACGAACAGTGAGATCATGACCTGCACCGAAATCGAGAGTTGGAAGCTTAACTGACTGAGCCACGGAGGTACCCCTAATTTTAAACTGCTTTAGGGTTGCCTGGGCGGCTCAGTTAAGCGTCTGACTTCGGCTCAGGTCATGATCTCACAGTTCCTGAGTTCGAGCCCCACGTTGGGCTCTGTGCTGACAGCTCAGAGCCTGAAGCCTGTTTCCGATTCTGTGTCTCCCTCTCTCCCACTCGTGCTCTGTCTCTCTCTCAAAAATAAATAAACGTTAAAAATAAATAAATAAAGGCAAAAAGATATATTTACATTTAAATGACAAAAAAATCAATTCATTAAAAAAATAAAAAGACACAAAGAATACACATATAAATGTCCCAGGTTGAGTAATGAGTAATTTTGGTCTTGGTGGCATTCCCACATGGTGATACCAGAGGAATGTGAGAAGCAGGCATTCTGGGCCCCGGGGCTCCTCACGTGTGCTATGCTCAGAAACAAGCAGGAAAATCGTCCCTGGCTCGGTCCGGGTGTGCGTTTGGATGTGACTGGCATCTCAAATATTTGAGCAACAGGGTCCCTGATGGGTTTCAGCCAATGGGAGGTGCGAGCAGGAGATCAGGATGGGGAGAAGGAGAGAGGCCGGGGTACTTCTCCTCAGGGAGGCTCCTGGGCAGTGGCTTGGCTCTGCCAGGATCCCAGCGTCCAGAGAGTGGGCCTGGGTGACCCTGACCCTCTGGGGGCTGATGACATCGCTTCTTCCCTCTGACCCTCAAGCCTGGGGGTGCCTGCTAGATCAGCATGCGGGTGGGGCCAGATAACGCAGCCAGGGTGGCCTATTGGACAGAGAACTGAGTGAGGCCAGCCCCCCCGCCATAGAGGCCTCACGCACTCACTATCAAGTCCCCAGGAATGAGCAGCCATATCCCCGCCCCCCAGGTTTTCAAGTTATTTTCTCTATAATAGATCTTATTGCTTGTTCTCATTATGATAGAATAGCTGTTCCTTATGGGAAAGCAAACGGGAGAGAGAAATATTGCTCTCAGTTCGGACACCCTGAAACCTCTCCTGGGATACTGTTGGGCAAGAACAGTATGTCCTCTGCATTGTGTCCCAGAGAGGGTCACATCCGGCCCGCTACTCACTCACCTAACACCACTTCCCTGGCACTGGCATTGAGTCGACCCTTCCATTGTTTAAACTAAAAATTGGGGGTGGCTGTTGGGAGGTGTCCCCAAGCTGAGATGTGCCAAGGACCCTGCCCAGGGCCTGGCAGAGCAGATGTCCAAGGAACGGTGGCTGCTGCTTTCAGCTGAGAGATGAGGCTCCCAGGAGCAAGGGCGACTCCCATGGGCTCCTAAGCAAGGACTCAGGGCACTCTGGAAACGCTGTGGGCCAGGGACAGTCCTGGCTGGGCTGGAGTTCCCATCGGTCACTCTTGCTGTGTGGGCCTGTGCCGCTCACTGCACCTCTCTGAGCCTGTTGTCTCTCCTGCCAAGCTAGGACCAATGTCTGAGACTTACATGAAAATTTGTGTTGAGCACCTGGCGCAGGGCTTAGCATGCTGTAGGTGCTTGGTCTCGGTTTGCCGAGTGTGTGTCGGCTCTTGGTGACAAGTTAGCACCAGCGGCTCCAACTCCACCCCTGGAATGGGTCCTGCTGGTCTCTGAGGGGAGGCTGCCGGGCGGGGGGGAGCCATGAGGGTCTCGCCTCTAAGGCAGAGACAAGGAATGGGGGGGGGCGGCATGGCTTCGTGGACAAGAACAGGGTGGCCATTGCCTCAGGAGGGCGGGAAAGGGGCAGAAAGGCATCCGTGCCTATTGAGCACCTATGTATACCAGGTGTCTGAGGGAGGGAGGGAATGAATGAGTGAATTGATGAGCCTGCCTGATGCCATCACCCCCCCCCCCCCGGCCAGCCCCTACCACCTCTCTACCCTGGAGAAGTAGCCCAGAGGTGACAATGATGAAGGTCATTTCATCCAAGCCTCCAAACCTAAACCTTTGGCAGAGGAGTTGCCAAAGGGCAGGGCCGAGGTAAATGTGGGGGGATGAGGGCCTCTGTGTCCCCTCTTCCAGCCTCTGTGCTCCCCAACACCCACCCCACCCGGCTGACCTGGGTCCTCGGCAGAGCCTGTCACCCACCAGAGCTGGCCCTAAGCGCGCCTCTCGGCGGCACCCCACGCAGACCTCTCCGCATTCATCTCGAGGTTTCCACAACAGGGACACAACCTCCAGACCCCACTGAGCCCCTGAACTTCGAGGACCAGTGGAGGCATCCAACCCAGAGAGGGGAGAGGGCTGGTTCCTCTCCAGAACCTCAGGGTTCCTCCCCGAGGCGGAGCGCCCGTTCGGGCTCCCAGGCCAGGTTAGGACCCCTGTGCCAGGGGGTCAGGCCTCTTTGGAGATGTCCCAGGCTGTTCCTGAACTCATGACAAGTTCACGGGTAGCCCCTGCAAGGCGATCCGTGGCCAGGGAGGGTCCCTTCGGGATCCTGCAACACCCATCTCACCCACCAGCACCTTCTCACGCTGGTCCCTGATTTGCTGTGTAGCCTTAGGCCGGTGGCTGCCCCTCTCTGGGCCTGGTTCCTGACTAAGGGCTGTCAGCTCAGCCCCAGCCCAGCCCCGCCTGGTGTCAGCTCTGCCTCTGCCTTTGCCTGGCTCAGCTCCAGACAGCAGGGCAGGGCTGTCACATGCTGAGCCACGTGACAGGCAGCGGCTGGGGGCTCCATCCCACGCAGAGGACAGGGGCGCTGCGGCCCCTCACCCCCGTCCCAGCTGGCTGAAGCCTCCAGGGACCAGGGCAGGTGTGGCCAGGAGACCTCTCCTGCCCCCCAGGTAGGCAGGGGCAGCGGGGAGGGCGGGGGCGGTGAGGAGTACCTCCCAGGTGCCGGGTCAGCCGAGAGGCCCCAGGCCAGGATCCCAGGCAGACCCAAGGCACCAAGGCAGAGGGGCAGCGGTGGGCCCCGGGCGGCAGGCACGGGGCGGTGGCACAAAGGATGCTCCTGCCGCCTCACCTGTAACCTAATCACCTGGCTGTCTGACACCAGCAGCCGCTCGGGAACCATCCCCCTTTGTGCTGGCTCCGACAGGTGTGCCTGGGGCCGCCATAAGGCAGAGGGCAGGCCCCCTCGGCACAGCTCAGGCACCAGGGGACCAAGGTCACAAGAACCACCATAGTAACTCATCATGACAGCTGTCCTCGAGGGCAGAGGGGGGCGCTCTTCCCTATGGAGGTGGTAGGGGACATCTGGGGATGACACGGCCCCTCTGCTCCAGTGTGGGTCCCAGCCCTGACATTCGTGCCCCGTGTGGTCAAGTCCTGTCCCCTCTCAGGGCCTCTATTTTCTCACTGTAAGATGTCAGGTTGCATGTTCTGTGAGGCGGTGTCAATGGACAAGACCCAGGGGGAGCCAGGGAATGGAGGGGTCAGCGGGCGTGGGCCCTGAGATTGTCTTTCTGGACTCCAGCCCTCTTTGGCTCTGACCTCTTCATTTTGCACATGGAAACACTGAGGCTCACAGGGGCTGGGGGGTGCGGGGGCAGGGCTTTCCCTGCGATTCCAGACTGCTGGACCCCAACCCACCCCGTAATTCCCAGGGTCACTGCCCTGGGCTCTCCTCCTCCTCCTCCCGGGCCTGGGTCCCTGCTCACCCGACCTTGGGCTGGACCCGTCAGCTCAGAGCTCCCTAAAGCACGGCTGTGTGGCCCTGGCCTCATGCTGGCCTTCTGTGGGCGCTGACTCCTTCTCTGTGGTCCAGGAGAGGATCCAGGGGCCCCTGAGGGAGGAGGTGGTAAAACTCTGGCTGCAGTTTCCAGCCGGCCCAGAGCCAAGGTCAGGCAGGAGGCCAGGGCAGCCCCGCCCCAGGGGCTGGCCCAGCCTTGGACATTTCATAACGACTCCTGACTCATACACGACAGGGCAGCGGGGCAGAACCAGGACGGCCCGGAGGAAGGGCAGCTTGGCAGGGCCGCAGGTAGGATGTCCCCGGGAGGTGGGGCCAGAGCAGCCAGCGGCTGGGGCCAGGGACCTGGCTGGGGGGCTCCCTCGGCGACGCCAAGTTGCTGGCTGCCGGGGCAGGCTGCCCACTCACGGCCACATGACACAGGCGGGCTTTGTCTTCCTGCCTGCCTGGGGAGAAAGGGGAAGGAGGGAGGAACATCCCTCTGCCCCAAGCTAAGAGTGGGAGAAGGAGGGGCTCAAGAGAGGCTCTGGGGTTCCTGAGGCTGGTGGCCAGCAGGCACCCTCATTCTGTGGGAGCTGGCCCACCGGCTTCCTCTCTCTGTTGTTACTGCACAACTTGTATGGGTCCGAGGGCCCAGCTCCGGGAAGGAGCCCCAGGAGGGAATATACTCCAGTCCCTGGAGGGGGGGTGGGGGGAGGGTGGAGTGGGGGTGGTGGCGGGGGTCGAGCATCCACCTGGCAACACGTATTTCCTGGACACTGCTGTACGTGAGTGCCTGGTGCTGGGGCAGGGGTACCCGGTGGCTCTGGCTCTGCCAGAGTCCAGGCAGGTGGGACTAGCCAGACCCACCCTGCCTGGAGGAGGGACTGATCCCCGGGGGACATTGCCGGCATCCGGGGACCGGGCGGCCCAGTCTCTCTGTAGGGTGGGGCTGGGGTTGGCTCAGCCCACAGGCCAAGGGTTGGTCCCCAGTTCCCTCGGTCCCCGTTATAGGGAGGGGACTCTGCCAAAGCTTCTGGACAACCCATGAAAATCCAGTTCAGGTGACATGGGGAGATCAGATTGGAGACCCTGGAATATTAGGACCTAAGGGGTCACCAAGGCCGGTCCTGTGACGTTGGCCTCTGGCAGCCAGGCCCTCAGACCACCACGTTGATCTCTGTCACCTTGGCCAGTTCCATATCCCTGCCCCTGCATGGGTCTTGCCTCCCTGGTGCCCACACTGGGCCACGGTCTCCTCAGGCTCCTACCCCAGGGTCTCCTCCCTGAAGGTACCTTGGCACAGGTGTCCTTTACAGTCTTTCTGAGTGACGATCAGGCACAGCCATTGTCACCGAGCACTCCCAGGGCTTGGCCCTGCACAGAATGCTGTCTGCCTGAATTCTCCCAACGGCACCATCCCCGTTTTGCAGATGGGGAAGGTGAGCCACAGAGAAGCCGGGCAACCCACCCAAGGACTCCTAGCCAACAACCAGGGCTGCCAGGATCTGACCCTGGGGTATTAGGCCCTAAAACGTTATACCAAAAGGATGCCCTTAGAAGGCCTCTGGGACAGCTGAGGAAACTGAGGCAGAAAGACTGACAGAGTGGCAGAGGCTGGGGTGAGAGGAGTCAGGTCCGCACCAAGGCTCGCTCATCGGCAGGACCAACCACGCAGGGGGTGGGGGCAGGGCAGTAGACTCCCAAGGGCGCTCTGGAGCCAGCAGACCTGGGTGCCCCCGTTATTCACCCCTCCCTGACTCCATGCGACCTCTCTGAGCCTCAGCTTGCTTCAGGGTCACCATGCTAACACACACACCGCACCACACCGGGCACCCCTGCTGGCACGCTGCAGTCAGGGCCTGCTCGTTACGATGGTTACAGGAGCCCCAGGCCCACGGCCTTGGGGGTCGTGGCTTGTCCTCCCCTGGCCTCCAAGCCATCAACTGATTTAGCAACTCCCACCACCACCCCCACCGGCCCCCGCCCTCACCCAGAAGCACCAGGTCAGGAAGAGATGCAGCCTAGTGGGTAGTTGAAAGTGGGTCCCCCTGGCCCCAGGGCCCTCAGCACTGAGCCCGAGGAGGCCAGAAGGGGAAGCAGGGTGGGGGCTGACAGGAATATCGAGGAGGAAGGGAACGGGTGCAAACAGCCCATTTGCTCACCTTTGATGGCCCCTCCGGAGCCCAGCCACACCTCCCACCTGCCCGGCCCTGCTTCTGCAGTTCAGACCAGCCCCCGAGGGGTCCCCTCTCCCCAGGGGTCGGGCTGCCCTGCTCCCCACCCAGCTGCGTCGGGGATGAAGTAGGACAGTGGGCAGCCCTGCGTTCCTCTGGATTCCTCTGGATTCCTCTGGATTCCGGTCTCCAGTGTGAAGAAGCTCGGTGGTCTTGGGCCACCTCCTTGCCGTCTCTGGGCCCAGGTATCCCTCTCCTCGTGGGGAAGAAGATCAGTGCCCTCCGCAGGCTGTCATTGAGGTCAGATGAGTCTCGCAGGCATAGGAGATGCAATTCAGCATCCTTATGAGCCGCCAAGGCGTCAGATGTACGCCAGGGGTGAGGGGTGGGGGTGGAGGTGGGCTCAAGGACCCCAGCCCAGCCTGATACAAGAACCCCCTCATCTGTGTGTCCTTTGTGAAGTCACAGGCCCAGGGTCCCCCAGATCCCAGGCAGAAGGTGGCCTGGGCTCCTTTGCACGCCTGGGGTGTGCCCAGCTACCCATCCCCCAACAGGCACCCCTGGGTCCCTCCAATCCAGAGTGACCGACCCGCAGGGGACAATAGCAGGTGAGTTGACCTCAGTGTTGCCAAGAGAGGCTGCAGGAATGTTCCATCTAGACCTGCACCCCCACAGAGCTCCCTGCCCCTCACTTGCCCAGACCTGTGCCATTCTAGTTACGTGCCTTACATTTTTGTGGGTTCTGCAGACACTGTTATGAAAAGGCAAAGAGGCGGGGAGGCAGGTGGGGTGGCTGCGCTTTGCCCTGGACATCCGTCAGCAGGGGTCTGAAGGTGCGAGAAAGGAGTGGTGGGGGTGGAGAGAAAGAAATGTGTGATAGGTACTTAGTAACCACAAACACGGCTGACCTTTCTCGAGCGTGCAGCCTGCGCCCGGCGGCCAAGGCCCTACGTGGCATATGATGCCATTTAATCATCAGGACGCTGGCAAGTGCCATTATCATCCCCACTTTACAGACAAGGAAATTGAGGCAGAGAGATGAGTTACCCGCTCGAGATCACAAGGCCAGGATGCGTCTGAGCCAAGGGACACGCCCAGATGGCAGGCAGGGCTCTGGGCTCCTGGGTCGCACCTGTCAGGACCTCTTCCTCCAAGATGGAGGGTGGGGCCTGGGGGCCAGGCTGAGGCCGAGAGGAGCTCTGAGAATGTCCCCTTTCTCTGCACTGTCACCCTCTCTGGGGGCCATGGGGCCTGCCTTGTGCCCCAGGCAACAGCTCGGTTAATCTCAACCAGAGCAGGAGGCCTGTGGGGTCAGCCTGGCGCCCATCATGCCTAGGCCTCCAGCCAGGCTCTCGGCACAGAGCGTCCTAGGGGCTGGGCCATCTCATTGGCTGCCGCAGTCTCAGCTCTCAGGACCAGGGAGCATTCCAGAAAACTGAGGGCCGTGGGGTAGCCCCTTAACCATAGCTTGGGTTAGGAGGTCCAGCCCTGGGCTCAGAACTGGAGGGCCCATTCTCCTCCTTGGAAAGCACCATGTCAGCTGGCGGGCGCTCTCATGACCCCCCGACAGACGAGGGGATTGGGGTGCCAAGACCTACCTCAGGTGGGTAGGCAAAGAGGGGCCAGTGGGAGGAGAGAGGATGAAACCCACTCCTTGTGTGAAGGAGTAATCAGGGCAGGCTGCCCAGAGGACGCATTCACCAAGCTGAGACCTGAAGGGAAGGGAGTCAGAGAGGGCAGGAGGACAGGGTCCCCACGGGTCCTTGACACCAGGGCAAGAAGTGAGTGCGTCACCATGTGCCTCTGATGAGCTTCCAGTAAACAGGCGGGGGCCCGGGGGAATTCGGCTGTCATTCATGGAGGCGTCACTGCCCCTCGGCCCTTGCCCCCCACTGTTCCCTGCTCTTCCAGCCCTGGGGCTGGGGACAGGGCACTGAAGCAGCCACTGCCCGGGGGCTCAGCCCCCTGAGCCACCACCACCCAGCCTGGCCTCCCCAGGCAGCGCCCCCAGGCTAGAGGCAGGAGAGGACAGTGTATTGTGGCCATGGTGGCTGTTGGTGGACTGTCCCTCTCCTTATCGAGCCCCTCCCGGTTACCCCATGCAGGCCTGGCAGGGGTGAGGGCAGGTCCGGCAGGGGTGAGGGCAGGTCCATCTCCGGGAGGGGCACCAGAGCGGGGTGGGGGCGTGGCTTGCGGCTAACTTCCGTGTGGCAGGAAGGAGCCAGGACCCCTGGCTGCCCGCCTACCCTTAGGGGCTGTGGGTGGCCGTTCCCGAGCCGTCGCCCTGTCCTGCACCCACCTCGAGGTCCAGGGCTCTCCTGCCCACTGGCCAAAGGGCGGGGAGTGTGAGTCTGCTGGTGTGTGTGAGTGTACGTGTGTACGCGTGAGTGTGCCCCGGGCGAGGTGTGTGTGCGCAGGGGGCAGCCCTGGCCCCCTGGGGTTACACGTGAGTCCCTGCAGGAGTGACTGTGAGCCCTGATGGGTGCGGCCGGAGGGGGGTGCTGGGAGGGGAGGGGGGAGGCTGCCCGCGGGGGTGGGCAGCCCCGGCCCACGCCGCCCCCTCCCTGCAGGATGGACCCCTTCGCGGACACGCTGCGGCGGCTGCGGGAGGCCTTC
>CM053575.1:4467270-4571787 GCA_028646485.1 Cryptoprocta ferox | reverse complement strand
TCCCTGAGCCCTGCCCGAGGCCCCCCTCCCCAGGGCTGAGCCGCCCCCTGTGCCCGCAGCCCCCACGGTGCTGGTGGACGTGGAGGAGACGGAGCCGGTGATGCAGGAGGAGATCTTCGGACCCATCCTGCCCATCGTGAACGTGAGGGGCCTAGACGAGGCCATCGACTTCATCAACCGTCGGGAGAAGCCCCTGGCCATGTACGCCTTCTCCAACAACAAACAGGTGGGAGCTGGGCAGAGGCCAGCGGTGGGTGGTGGGGTGGCGACAGCAGAGGCAGGTGGCTCCAGGACTGGAGTGGACCAAGGGGCCTGGAGGGAGGGCAAGGGGTCCTGTTTCTCTGGGATGTCACGGGAGTTCTGGGATGGTGGCATTCGGCGCTGTCACTGTCCTTTCTCCCTGGGGCAGCCACGCCTCCTCTCCTTCCCATCTAAGCCACTGTCTCCTGGGCCTTTAGTGGGGAGCCCCCAGGGTCTTCCCCCGGGTTCAGGGCCTCTGCTCCATCAGGTCCCCACCTCCATCTCCCTCATCATCTGGGCTGGGGGACAAGGGTCCCCTTCCAGCGCCTGGCTCATCAAAGGCACACGTGGCATGGGGTGAAACGACCAGGGGAGGGTGAAGGACTGAAACACGCAGGCAGGACCACAAGCCCCCACCCCCTGCCCTGCTCACCCCCCGAGGGCAGCCTGGGAGCCTCCGGGGCACAGGGCGGCATCCTCAGCTCAGGGCACACCTTCCTCCTCACCCAGCTCCCTCGTAGGTTGGACAGTGCTTTTTTCAATAAACTTTTTATTTTGGAACAATTTTAGGTTTACAGAAGATAAAAGCCAGTCCAGGGAGCCCCAATCTACCCCACAACCAGCTGCCCTTTTTTAAGGGCGCGTATGTTGGTCCGAACTAAGACACTGAGGCTGCTACGTTACCGTTAACTATACATCGTATCTGATGTGGATTTTGCCAGTTTTCCTTTCAGCCCCAAGATCCAAGCTAGGGTCCCACGTTGTGTTTAGTTGTCATGGGTCCTCTGGCCTGTGACTATCTCTCAGTTGGGGAGGTACGGACAAGGCGTCCGGGACAACGTCCCCACTTTCTGTGGTCTGTGGTGTTGCTCACGAAACAATCACCGCGGAGGCAAGGGCTGGCCTCTGACACCCTATCAGGGATCCGGAGGACCCACACATCACTGGTGAGGTTAACCACCACTTGGCCAAGGTCCTGTCCGCCCGGGGTCTCCACCAAGAGAACTTCCTCTTTTTTTGGAGAACGGTGTCGGTGCCTGAGTCTAGCCCACCTTCCGTGGGAGGGGTGTGATTAAGGCCCACCTGCCGGAGGCGAATCCGTGCACAGACCACCTGGAAGCTGTAGGAAGCTTTGGCTCTGGAACCCCTTCTTTGCACCAGCACGGGCTCGCGGGCCTCTGCTCTATCCTCTGGGTTCCAAGGCGACACCTCATTTGTTTCCTTGCTCACACTGTCCTGCTGTGGGCAGTGGGAGCTGCTCTGTCCCTCAGACCCGCCCACCCTGTGTCTTCGGACCATTTCCCTCCTTTCAGGGTCTACAGGATGCTTTGGCTCATCCTGTATCTCCCCTGCCCGGCCCTAGAATCAGCCATTCCTCGAAGGAGCCTTGCTTTATCTGGATAGGATTAACTTTAGGGGGGCGCCTGGGTGGCTCAGACAGTTAAGCATCCGACTTCGGCTCAGGTCATGATCTCATGGTTTGTGAGTTCGAGCCCCGCATCGGGTGAGCTCAGGCCCCGCTCTGGGCTCCAAACTCTCTCTCCCTCTCTGCATCTCGTGGGATTCTCTCTCTCTCTCTGCCCCTGGCTCACTCACGCGTTCTCTCACTCAATAAATAAAATGAAAGATGAAATAAAATAAAAAGATTAACTTGAGAAAATGCAACCCAGGTTTTCTGGAAAGGGGTCGTCTGGCATAGTGACTTTCAAGCTTTTCTGAATGCCCAGCACTGCCTGGGAGACAGGGTCACACGTACGAGGCTCGGCCGCCCCCGTGACTGGCCCTCACTCCCCGAGAAGCACCATGACACTCCTGTCCCATCTTCTGTCTCGGTTGGTGCTGGCCTCCGCGTGATTTGTGAGCCCCTGATGGGGGGGTTCGCTCTACCCACCATCCAGGCGAGCCATTAGTTCAGGATCACGTGTTGTAACTAAATACAGCCAAGCCTTCGGCAACGACTATCGAGTGTTTACTATCTTCCTTCTAGTTCTTCAAATACACCTATAGGTTAGAGAGAAGAGGCCCAGCCTCTTCATTAAGTCACGCAAGGGACAAGTTAACGTTTTTCAAATACCAATCTGGCTGTGTCGCCCCAAGTCAATGTCCCCCCTGTGCCGCACAGCGCACAGGCCAGTCCCTGGGTCTCTGCACCTGCCCCCCACCCTGCCCCCTTCCCCCCTGAGATGCCGCAGGTGCATCACATCCCTCCTCTGGGACGCCTCCCTGACTACCTGGCATTTCACCCTGAACTCTCCGTGTCCCCAGACGACCGCTGGGCTTCCTGCCTCCCTCTCGGCTCTAAGTCTGGGTCCCCGGCAGGGGCAGCACTCGAGCAGACGCTCAGGAAACACGTCCCGAGTTGGGGGCTCGGTGTCGGCTGCCACACAACCAGGCGCACTGCGGCTCACCGCGGTGGCCACGCTCTTCCTGGTGGCCTCTTGCCGCCCAGCCACGGGGCCTCACTGCTGCTTCCCTTGCAGGTAGTCAAGCGGCTGCTGGCCCAGACCAGCAGCGGGGGCTTCTGCGGGAACGACGGCTTCATGCACTTGACCCTCGCCAGCCTGCCTTTTGGAGGAGTGGGTAGGTGCCGACAGAGCCCCGCCTGCCCTCGCCGGTACTGGGCTGAACGGCACCCCAACATCGGCCTCCCGAAGGAACCTTCCAGACCCGTCCCTGCACGTACACCTGGGGGTGGGCCCGCGGAGACACAATTCAGGGTTTGAGCACCACTGGGGTCGCGGTCCCCGCGCTTCTCACCAACAGCGCGGCTCTGAGTCTGCCCACCAGCTGCCACGGGGCAGCGCTGGTGTGTCACCCCCCCCCCCAATCCCAGGAGACAGGGGCTGTTCCCTGCCCGAGCGAAGCCGGGTGAGTGGGGATCCCCGGCCCTGGAAGCCCCCATTAGACCACTGCAAAGTCCTGGCCTCCGAGACAGGAAACCTTAGGGCTGGTCCCAGCGAGCCCACTGCGCTGTGTGACCTGGGGCCACCACGTCCCCTCTCGGAGCCCACCTCCTCCTCAGGGAAATGGGAGGGCCAGACACTGCCACCGGCACCGGTCTACTCTAGGCACCCGGGCAAATGGCCGGCAGGGCCTGGCAAGCTGTCCGAGTGGGTGTGGACACTCGCTGGGAGTGGCCGGTGCCACAATCCACACGGCGGGCTGAGGGCCGACACCGTGGCTGTGTGCCCCCCCACCCCCCGCTGAAGCCCCCACCTAGCCCGCCCGCCTGTCTCCAGTCCCAGCCCCTCCTCCCCAGGGGACGTGTGGCAGTCTGTCTGGGGGCTACTCCCCCCAGGACTGAGGAAGGCCCTGACTCACTGCTTCCTGAGGCCCAGCTCTTCCCCGCCTGGCAGCGGGATCCTGCTCCGACCTCCTCGCCCCACTCCCCTGCCTGCTGCCCCAGCCACACTGAGCCCTGCCCAGGTCCCTGCGTGCCGCAGGCCACCCACCTCCAAGGCTGAGTTGTCCCCAAGCCTGGGTCCCTCTTGCCCACACTGAGCCCTGCCCCTTCATCTGGGCAACTGTACGTCCCTCAGACCTCACCCCCGCCAGGCAGCCCTCCCTCACTGCCCCCGCTCCACCCATCCTGGGTCTCCTGGACTTGCAGCGCCGAAGCCTGGTCCTCGACAGCCTCCCCACCTAGACTGCCAACACACCGCAGGCCTTACTTCGTCCACGGCTCTGAACACCCGCCCGACCCCCACAGCTCTAGGAAGTGGGTGCCATGGTCATCCGATGTCGCAGACAAGGAGACCGAGGCCGAGTCAATTGCCCAAGGGGACAGAACGAATTCAGAGCTGGGATTCGACTCTGCGCAGTCATTCTAGAATCCACACCCTTGACCACCATCTACCCATCTTGCCCCAGCACCTGGTGTCTCCGACATTTACTGAGCTGCTGCTGGTGCAGGCTCGGGGCTAAGCCCATTTCAAAGAGGGGGAAACTGAGGCTTGGAGGTGAGGTAACCCTCCCAGCTCAAACGGTGCGTGGCTGGCGGGGCCCACGTCTGCCCGGCACCGTCGGCTGGCCAGGGCGGGGCTGACTGCCGTCTCCTCTCCACCGTACAGGTGCCAGTGGGATGGGCAACTACCACGGCAAGTTCTCTTTTGACACCTTCTCCCACCACCGCGCCTGCCTGCTGCGCCGCCCCGGGATGGAGAAGATCTACTCCATCCGCTACCCGCCCCACTCACCTCGCAAGCTGAGGATGCTGCTGGTGGCCATGGAGGCCCGCAGCTGCAGCTGTACCCTGCTCTGAGCCCGCCTCGGGCACTCGTCTGTGAGTCCGCTGCCCCTGCCACCTGCGGCTCGCGGAGACGCGGCCTGGGCTCCACACGCAAGGAGGAAAAGACCACAGCCCGGACCGGTCTTGCCCTCCTCCCTCTTTCCAGCCCTCAGCCTCCTCCCTCGGCGGCCTCCCGGCTAGGACGGGGCCAAGGTGAGGGAGCAAGGCAGCCACCGGCCCTCCCCCTCCTCCCCTCTAGCCACCCGTGTCCTGGGAGAGGCCGGGAGCCAGGGGTGCCTCTGAGCCACCCCCACCCCTTCCTGTGGAGGGTGCAGAAGGGGCCCAGCATCTTCCAGGCCACACCGCAGACCTGCAGCGGCCCAGGCCCTGGGCAGAAATCCCTGCCCTCCCTGAGTTGTTGTTTTGGTTTTTTCTCTCTCTGCACAGCGGAGGTGATGTCTTGGCACCTCTGGAGATCGTCTCGACGATTAGATTTTGCAGTTTAATAAATGAATTGTTGACCCCAAGCTCCAGGCATCCTGTCTCCTCCTTTGCGTGCAGTCAGTCTGTCTCCCCTCAGGCCTCTTGGGAGTCCTGAGCACAGTCCCGGCCCGTCCCCGGTGCGGCTGGCCCTGGGTGTCTTCCCCTCACCATATCGCACGTCGGACTCACCCTCTTTCCTGTCCTGCTCACACTCCTGGGCCCTGATGCCATGGAACAGGTCCCTCATCCACTCACAAACCAAACTAGACCCTGGGGGCCCCCTGCTCAACGCCCCCTTCTCACCTCCCAAGTCCCATCCTTGAGAAAGTCCTGATGGTTGTACAGTGGTGTAGAACCTGCCAGTCCACACCGACCACCAGGCCCGGGGCCACCCGGCCCGGGGCCATCTATCACCACCCCTTCCCCCATGGGCCTGACCTCAGGGCACCTGAGGATCTTCCCAAGGCTCACTGGACCATGCCACCCTTCATGGGCTCAGCCTGAGCCCCTCTGGTGGCTCCCTGTGGCCCCCAAGTCAGGACCCACAAGAGTCCTGGGGGGGGGGGGCTCCGCCACGGCCCTGCACCCCCACACTTGGCCTGTGCTCCTTTTCAAGAGGACCTGTGCACACGCGCTGGGCGCGCCTGCTCTGCCCTCGGCCTGCCCTGCTCCTCCTCGTCGTCAGCACGGACATCACGTCGTTCAAGAAGCCTTCCATGACCACCTCCCATTCCCCCCACAACACAGAGGCGGCCCAAGAGGCTTCTCGGTGCCCGCAACCTCCGGGGGCCTCTGCCACACAATCAATCCACTGGGAGGAAACAGGTTTGGTGGCTGTTGAGGGACAAGGATCCCGAGTCACACAGATGCAGGTGGGATTCAGGCGGCCGCACTTCGCAGCCCGTGCTCATCTCCCCGGCTCCGGGTAAAGGTTTAGCGCCGAGCAAGCACGGCTCCCGCGGAATCACTGCCGGCCGCAAGTGTCAGCACCGTTATCACAGCCCAGCCGGGGCGGCGAGCAGCCCGCCTCCAGCACAAGGTGCCTGGTCCGACCCGGAGCCACTTCCTAAGCCACGCCCCGGATGTCCCGCCTGCGGCGGTCGGAAATCCTCGCTTATTGGCCTCTCCAACCCAACATGGCGGCGCCCTACGGAACTTCAAGGGCCTGCTCTCCCCTAGCCAATCAAAGGAAAGATACTTCTGGATCCCGCCTCTTTCGGCTGCACCATTGGCCAATCAGACCACACCGTGCAAGACGAGAGCGGAAAAAGTGAAACCAGCCGGCCCAATGGCAGCGTCTCACAGTGTAGGCTCCGCCTCTCGGCCGACAGGCCGCTCTGCGAGGGTAGGAGAGGCAGCGCGTCAAGGTGGGTGTTCAGGGGTCAGCTGTTAGAAGCCGGGGCGCGGCGGCGCGGGGGGTACGGTGCCCTCGTCGGCCCCGCCGGCTCTGCGCCCGGCTTCATCTCCGCCTGCTCAGGACCCGCGGCCCTGGTGTCCTTCAGCGCGCAGCGAGCGGACCCGTGACCCGGCACCGGCAAGGCGCATGCCCCGCCCGCGTCTGTGGGGTCAGAGGTCACGGCGAAGGTCGGGGCAGATGGGCTGGGCGCCTGGCACTGGAGTCAGCGATCCTAAGAGATGGGCCCGAGAGAAGTCACCGGTCACGGGAGGGGCACTTTCGAGCTTCGGCTAAATGCCAGGCTCTGGGCATGTTCACCTCCCTTCGTTCTCGTGACCCCGTTTCACAGATGAGAAAACACGCCAGATGACCCCCCCTCCCCCGCCCAAGGTCACCTGGCAGGCTGGGAGAGCGGTCCAGGAGGACCTTGATGTTGGGGAAAGGAATTTGATCCCGAGGGTTAGTTAAGGCTTTAAAGCCTTTCCAGTGGGGGTGGGCTGGGGGTGTACAGGGGTTCCATACTGGTCCCATCCCCCCCCCCCCACCCCCCATTGTGTGACTTGGGACAAGCTGAGCCTCAGCTTCTCTGCCTCTCACGAGGGGTCCTTGTAAGGACCACATGACAGTGTGTGTGTGACCTGACACAGTGAGCTGTCCGTGCTGGTGGCCGCTGGCACTGTTGTCTGGGTCAGCTTTGGGGAGGACGAACAGGGGCGGGGGAGGGGGGGGATGGGAGGCACGCGCACCTGCCGGGAAAGAGAGGAGGGACGGATTTTAAAGATTTCTTAGCAGGAGCAATAGCTAGAACTTGGGTCCGCAGATACCCCCTAAATCTTAGCCTAGCCAAGCTGGGTCGGGTTTGGGGGACTGGGAGAGGCCACCCCTGGGAACTGGGAGGCCTTGTGTGCCTCTGACGGAATGGGGGGAATAGGAGACCAGGCGACACCGCGGCACTGGGGGTCAGGGCTTCCGCAGAGCCAGACTTGTGCGGGGACAGGTCTGGGACTCACCCGCGCCTCCCTCCCTCTGTTTTCACACCCGCAGATGCACTGCCTGACTCCAGCGTCGCTGCTTCGGGCCCTGGCCCAGGCTGCACGTGCAGGTAGGACAGGGAGCCTTTCCTGGGGTGCGGGGGAGCCCAGCCTCCCGACTCGAGGCTGCCGCTGCATAGCGTCATCCCTGTCCTTCCAGGGCACCCCGGTGGCCGGAGTCTCCACAGCAGCACAGTGGCAGCGACCTACAGTGAGTCCGGGGGCACCTTGAGCCTCATTCCTGATCAGGAACTTGCCAGAGGCAGGGGAGGAGGCCTGGGGTTCTAGTCCTGGCTTTGCCAGAGCCTCCCCTTCTCTGAGCCTCCGTTTCTACTCTGTAATGACGATCCCGGATGAAATGATTCATGGGGGCAGGGTCTGTGAGTTAGGGGGGTGGGGAGCCCTCCCTGTGGCCACACGGGGATCTCAGAGCTACCCTGCGTGGGACTGGGTTGGGGAGCTGCCAGGTGTGAGCCTTGGGTGACCATCCTCTTCAGCAGGACCCCACCACCCAAGCCCCTTCAGTCCCCTTCAACTCCCGGGCGCAGATGGCTGCCCAGACACCGGGAGAGGTGGGCAAGGATTGCCCAGAGCCAGGGGCAGGCCTCTGGGCGCTTGCTCGGGCTGGAAGTTTTGGTGAGCGAACAGCCCTTGGGGCAGGGGGCTCCAGCTGGAAGGAAGACCAGGTCTTTTCTTTTAATTTTTTTTTTAATAAAAAAATTTTTTTAATGTTTATTTATTTTTGAGAGAATGAGAGAGAGACAGCGAGGGAGGGCCAGTGAGAGAGAGAGGGAGACACAGAATCCAAAGCAGGCTCCGGGCTCTGAGCTGTGAGCACAGAGCCACACGTGGGGCTCGAACTCACAAACCGTGAGATCATGACCTGAGCCAAAGTCGGATGCTTAACCGACTGAGCCAGCCAGGTCCCCCTCTTTTCTTTTTTAAAAATTTTTTTAAATGTTTGTTTATTTTTTGAGAGAGAGTGAAACACCTGGAGCGGGGGAGGGGCAGAGAGAGGGAGACACATATCCGAAGCAGGCTCTACTCCGAGCTGTCAGCACAGAGCCCGACGCGGGGCTCAAACCCACGAACTGCGAGACCGTGACCTGAGCCGGAGTTGGATGCCTAACCGACTGAGCCCCCCAGGCGCCCCATGACCAAGGCCTTTTCTCCTTGAGTCGGGTTCCTAGGGGACTTGCCCTCACGCGGCTGTGAGAAGCCCCATCACGATGGCCCCTCTGCGCACCTCCCTTACAGAGTTCGTGAACATGCGGGAGCCCTCGATGGACATGAAGTCGGTGACCGACCGGGCGGCTCAGACCCTGCTGTGGACTGAGCTCATCCGAGGTGGGCCCTGGGGGAAGGGGCCGCACCGGCGGGATGGGGGCCCAGATTGTTAGGGAGGAGGACCCGCCACCTACTGCCACGCTCATGCCGCCCATAGGTCTGGGCATGACCCTGAGCTACCTGTTCCGGGAGCCGGCCACCATCAACTACCCATTCGAGAAGGGCCCGCTGAGCCCGCGCTTTCGGGGGGAACACGCGCTGCGCCGCTACCCGTCTGGAGAGGAGCGCTGTATCGCCTGCAAGCTGTGTGAGGCCGTCTGCCCCGCCCAGGTGAGCCCGGGGCCCGAACTCTGGTCCCCCTGCTGGGTGTGTCCCCAGAATGCCCCTCTCCCTCCCTCTCTGAGCCTTGTTGCCGGGCCAGTTCAGCGTCAGTGTCATCAGAGGCAGGCCCGCAGCCCTGAGCAGGCCACATGGCACATGTGGGTCCTGCACTTGGGGGCCTGGTCAGGGGTGTGAAGCCTGGGCTCGGGAGCCACAGGGCGGCCCCCGAAGGTCTCCGCTTCTGCCCTGAACACAGCAGCGGTTTTAGGGGCTGTGCACGTGTGCCTGTCACAGGGCCAGCCCCAAGGACTCGTGTGCCCCGGCAGGGGCCCTCCCTGCCCCTGGTGGCTGCTCCTTGGAGCCCCCGGCTCCAGGTTCTGTTGTAGGGTCCCACGTGGACCACCCAGGGTCAGGGCTGTTCGTGTAGAAACAGAAAGATCCAGCCGAGGCTGTTGGCCGGACCCATGGGCGTGCCCAGCAGGGGCCCCGGCGAGCGCCGTGGGCCTTCATTGCCACACAGTGATCCCGCTCCCCGCCAAGGCTGCTCCAGGCCATGCACGGTGGCCTTGATGTCTCTGACCCAGCGCCCTGGCGCACAGAGAGGAGCCCCCAAGCAGTGGTGGTGGTAACAGTCACCAAGCAGTGAGCACGGATCAGGCGTTGTTCCGCTCCTGGCTTATCTTTACATCAACTCTTGGATGCAGAGGTGATCATTCCCATTTTTATAGATGAGGAAACTGAGGCACAAAGAAACCAGGCTACCAGCCTAGGGTCCCACCGAATAGTGGGTATTACGCTCCTGGGGACACGTGAGGCCCTTTGAAGGTCCTTCCGGCTGTGGGAGGTCCCAAGCCTTTTCCCTCCTGGCCCAAAGCCATACCTAGGAAATGAGGGTTAAGGACCTACCTTCAGGTCTGGGCTTTGACCCTCACTTGCTGTGTGGCTTTGGGAAGCCCCTCGAATTCTCTGAGTCTCAATTTTCTCATCCCTTGAAGGGGGATAAGTCGACATAAATGGGAGGGTTCGACTTACAACCAACAGCAATTGGGCTGGTCCTGAGGCCCCTCCTCGGGGCTGCAGGTGCTGCCCAGAACGGAGCAGGCGACAGCCCTCCCCTCGTGGGACTTAACACGTTCTCGGGCAGGAGAAGGCGGCAGTTAACAAACGAAAAATGTCGCACATGCGAGGACGGTGTGACGGGGGGCTCGTAGGAGACGCGGCAGGGAAGGCACATCGGGCTGAGTGGGTGGCAGGGCCTGTTCGGTTGCCCCTCTCCCAGGCCATCACCATCGAGGCCGAGCCGCGGGCCGACGGCAGCCGCCGCACCACGCGCTATGACATCGACATGACCAAGTGCATCTACTGCGGCTTCTGCCAGGAGGCTTGCCCCGTGGACGCCATCGTCGAGGTGAGTGGGCCCCGGGGTTGGGCGAGGCCGGGGCAGGGGCGCCGGGGAGACCTCACGTGGCGGCCCCCGCCTGCAGGGCCCCAACTTCGAGTTCTCCACGGAGACGCACGAGGAGCTGCTGTACAACAAGGAGAAGCTGCTCAACAACGGGGACAAGTGGGAGGCCGAGATCGCCGCCAACATCCAGGCCGACTTCCTGTACCGCTGAGGCCCCGCCCGCCTGCGGCCCAATAAAAGAGCTCTGCCCGCCTGCTCCGCCTCGCCTCTGTCCTGAATCCCGCCGTCGGGGCCGGGCCCGTGGGCTCCTCCCCGGGACGGGCCCTTCAGTGCGGCCACCAGAGGTGGCCCGGCCTCCCTGTCTCCCTGTCAGACTCTGTGGGGCCCGCTGGGGTCCCCTCTGGCTGTCAGCCCACACTTCCTGGGCGATGCTTCTAGGCTTGGCCTCGTGTCTAAAGGGTGGGGGCTGGGCCTGCCCTCGCCCGAGGGCCCCCCACCACCCCACCCTGCGGATGTGGATTCTCCCAGAGCCTCAGGCAGAAGTTCATGGAGGGGCAGAAACTCAGGCCAGGGCGGCCTCCCTGGGGGCAGGGAGAGGCCTGCTGGGCGTGCTGGGTGACAGTCACAAGGAGGTGACACAGAGCCCCCTGCGCCTGAGCTGGCCTTGCCTCATCTCCAGCCACATCCCCTTTCCTCCCCAAGTTCCCCAGACCTGGCTGCTGGCTCGGTTTCTGCTCAGAGCTTCCTGCTTCGCAATCCGGGCAGCGGCGGTTCCCGTGGGGCCCCGCGCACGCCCCGCGCACAGAAGCTTCTGAAGCCGCTCCCTCGAACTCAGTGCCAGGGCCTGCGGAAGGACTTCAGTATATGCTCAGCTGGGAGCAAACCAGCTCAGAGTGAAGGGACCTGCTCAGAATCACACAGCATGTGTCCGAGGAAAACTAACGTGGTCAGAGATCGGAGACCCCCTTCTCCATCGTTTCCAAAAGCATTTTTTACAAAACACTAACTCACCATGATGGAGAAGGAGAGGAGAGTGTTCTGTGAGCCAGTCAGTGCGGGAAATGCCCCAAGTGCCCTCTCTCCTCTGGGATAGGCAGTGAGTGTGACCACATTCAAGGCTCTGAAAAGGCCTGTAGCAATGAACCCTAGCCTTTCCCCAGCCCATTCCCCAGGAAACCCCTTTTCTCCTCACTGCTGCCAGCCTAGCGAGCCCGCCCCCACCGCCTAAGGAACAAGGCGCAGAGCTGTGAAGTGAGTGCAGGCCCGGAAGGGAAGACCGGACCCGGGAGGGGTCTGTGCGCCCAGAGCTCTGCAGTAATGAGGCAGGCTCCAAAATCCTGTCACCTCTAATTTTGCTTTTCCCAGGTAGAACCAGCATTAGGTCATTGTCATGGAGCCTCCGTTTGTACACAGATAAATAGAAACTTCTAAAAGTGGATCGGGGGCGCCTGGGTGGCCCAGTGGATTGAATATCCAATCTTGATTTTGGCTCAGGTCATGATCCTGGGGTCATGGGATCGAGCCCCGTGTCAGGCTCCACGTTAAGTGTGAAGCCTGCTTGAGATTCTCTGCCCCCTCCCAGTCCCCGCCGATCTGTGTAAAAAAAAAAAAAAAAAAAAGTTAAAACCGGGTCAGGCTCTCGAGCTCCTGACTGGATTTTTCCCCCTTCTGACTTGTCAGAAACTGTGTGCGCGCGCGCATGCGCGAGTGTGTGGCGTGCGCCTCTAATGCCATTTTGGAACAGCGGGGTTCTGGTTTCCCCCGCACCAGGAAGTATTGGCCCAAGGCCCCCACTGGTGCTCAGTTTGGTTAAGGGTCCCCCCCCTCCACCCTGGAAATAGACCTACAAGGCCCCAGAAGGGGTCCCCCACTTGCCGGAGGACGTTGACCTTGGCTATAACTTTCCACCCCAGCTCTGGGGCTCCATCCGCCCACCACCCCACCCCTCAGAGGACCTTGCCATGTGGGATTCAAGGATCACTAGAGTTGAGGGGCCCCTTGCGCCTCGAGGCCCCTGTGGGTATGGTCCTGGCCTGTCCAAAGTGCAGGCAGCTGGGGTAGTTGTGAACCTCAGTCCGGGGGGTGCTGGGGCAGGCCAGACGGCTGGGAGCTGACCAGGAGCAGAGTCTCTGCGACGCGACACCCCCAGCTACGACAGCCAACATTGGGTACCCAGCCCTGAGTGGAACGACACATGCCCTGACCCTCGGTGTCCTGCTGCCATTGCGGGAAAAGGCCCAGAGAGGGTGAGCACCCACCCAAGGGCACAGAGCCCTGGGCCTGGAGCTTAGGCGCCCACCCCGGGGGGTCAGAGGCAGGAAGGTGTAAGGACCGGGTGCAACCGTGGCCTCACGAAACGGGGCGGGAGTCCCAGAGGTGAGGGAGCGTGCTGGCGCTCCTGGAGCCCAAGCCTCAGCGTGGTGGGGCCCTTCAGTCACAGGCCCAGCAAGTCCCCTAGGTGGTGGGGGGGGGTCCCATCCCCTGTCCCCCGACGCCTCCCCGCATCCCGGCCACGTGGGCGTGCGCGGTCGGCGCCGCTCTGTGTCCCCGCTCCGGTCTCCGGGTCTCCTCGGCACACGCCCCCAGTGGTCCTCCAGGAAGTGAGGTTGGGCGGGGTCGCAGCCGCAGCGCGGCAACCCTCCCGGCGGCTCACGGGACTCCGGGTGGGGACCGCGGGCCCGGACGGGACGGGGCGGGGCTTCCGTGGTCCCGCCCCCCGCGGCCCCGCCCGCCGGGGAAAGTGAGTTGCGTGGGCGCCGCGGCTGGGAGCGCAGAGCCCGGAGCGCAGAGCCGAGCAGCGCCGCGTGCCGCTGGCCCGGGGGTGAGTGCCCAGCAGGGGTCTGCAGAGCCCGCAGCCCCGTCTGCCACCCTCGCTTCGCCCCGCGCCGGGAGGGATCTTGGAACCCCCACCCAGCTGGATCAGTGGATGAGACCCAGTCTGCCGGCCCGCCGGGTGTCAGGCCTTGGTGGGGGCCACAGTGGCAACGAGGAGGAGGGGGGGGGGAGAGGGAAGAGGAAGAGGAAGATGGGGAGTTAACAGCCGCTAACTACTGAGCCCAACTCTGCTGGGCCTGGTGGCGCTCTGGTGGCGCTCAGAGCTTGCTCTGTGACATCTTCCTCTTGAGGGTGGGACCCATTCTACAGATGAGAAGATTAAGGGTCACCCGACTAGAAAGAGGCTGAGCTAGAGGCAAGTAGGGTCACTCCAGCTCCAGAGCCTACTGGTCTGGAACAGGAGAGGCCTCAGCCCCCCCACCCCCAGTCCAGCTGGTCATCCCTGGGTCAGGGGCTTGGAGGAGAGCTCTGGTGGGCTTCTGGAGTCGGCCTCAGCCTCAGTCCCTGAGGGACCAGGAGGAGGGGGAATAGAGTGAGGAGAGGGCTGCAGCCTGGACCCTGAAGGCCGGGCACTGGGGCAACATTTGCTCCGTTAAAGGGACTGGGGTGGCCCCTGGCTTGGGTAGGGGCCAGGGAGGATGGGGGGAAGGGGTGAGCCAGTGGAGTCCTAAAATGTGGGGGAGGGGTCTGACCCGCTCCCTACACGCTGAGCCCACCCCAGCTTGTCCCACGCAAGCGGATTGCCCGGGGCCAGGCCCTGTGAGTGAAGGGCCCAGAGTGGGGCTCCCGTACCCCGGATCCCCAGCCCTTTCAGGGTGCCCAGGGCAGACAACGTCCTCCCCTGAGCACATACTGTGCGCTGGCACTTTGGGCCGGGCTCCTGCCTGATTCGGCCACCTGCTGGCCGCCTGATCCCAGACCTCAGCTCTCCAGGTGCCTTGACCGGTCTGTGAAACAGGCCTACGCGGCCCTTTAACCCCCCAGGATTGCCGTTAGCTTCAAGTGACGTAGTGTGGGTGAAGGGATTGCTTGGACACCCTCATTTTTGTCGTCTCCCTACCCAGGTCCTGTCCCTCCTGGGGGTGGCCAAGTCCCATTTACCCAAAGAGGAAGTGAAGTCCAGAGAAGGTGAGAGACTCCCCCGAGGTCACACAGCCAGTCACAGTTTGGGCGGGGCTCTGAACCCTGGTCCCTGGCCTTCTGGGGATGGAGCCTAGCCCCTCCTGCCCACCCCTCCCCGGTGCTTCTGCAGCCTCGGGCTGCCGCTCGGCCCTCTCTCCTCTTCCAGGCTGGGGCCGGGGCCGCATTCCCTAATTAGACCGAAGTAACCCAGGTCCGGGGGCGGAAGTGACCGGCTGGGCTGGCCCCAGCCGGCCCAGACAGCAGGCAGGGAGGGCGCTTCGGTGCCAGATGTTCACCCTCTCAGGTGGGGACCTCACTCGTGTCTGTCCCCTTCCCCCGCGATTTGAGAGCTAAGGAAACTGAGTCCCACAGAGGGGAAGTGGCTGGCCCTGGGCCCCGAGAGCAGCGGCCACAGGGTCCTGGCTTGTGGGCCGGGCATCTGCAGGGCCTCCTCCCGTGGCATTTGGGCAGGGCCCCGCCGGGCCCTTCCTGCCCGTGTCAGTTTCCAGTTTCATTTTGTGGGTTTCGACACCTGGAAGGCTGTTCCCGCCCCTGTACGGACAGCGGCTGCCAATAGCCCGGGCCTCGCGGGCATGTCTGCCACCAGGCCTCTCTGCCCTCCCCGCCCGCTCAGCACCTCAGGGAGGGAGCAGGGCTTCGGCTGCCCGTGGGGACAGGCCCAGCCTCGGTGCTCGCCCCCTGGTGTCGAAGGACAAGGGCTCGTGGCCAGCGAGGGCTGTGGCCCTCGGGAGGCCGGCTGCCGGAGGTGACCCTTGGCGGGGGGAGCCCCGAGGATGATCAGGATCCAAGGTGGGGGCAGGTCACGGAGGAGGGACAGCGGGAGCAGAGGTCAAGTGTGAGAAGAGCCAGTGCTACCGGCGGTCAGGGGCGGATGTCTGGGACAGGGCAGAGCCCGCTGGGAAAGAGCTGGAGTGAGGTTGGGCTGTGAGGTCAGCCGGCGCGGGCTCCACTCCCAGTCGCACCCTCCTTTCCTGCGTGACCTCAGCACCCCTTTGAGGCTCCCCAGGCCTCAGTCTCCCCATCTGTCAGATGGGTAGCAGGACCTTCCGTGGGTTACGTGGACTGCGGCGGACGGAATCCCTACTTGACGGGGAGCGGTCCGTGGTCCACCCCGACTGAGCCCTCAACCCCCCGCCCGTCCCACAGGACCATGGGCTCCATGTTCCGGAGCGAGGAGGTGGCGCTGGTGCAGCTCTTCCTGCCCACCTCCGCTGCCTATACGTGTGTGAGCCAGCTTGGCGAGCTGGGTCTCGTGGAGTTCAGAGACGTGAGTGGGGCCGGACACGCGTGGGGTGGGGGGGCTTGACCTCAGGCATCCCGGGTGGCGCGCCGCCACCCCCAAGCGGCCCCTGGCTGTGCCTGAGTCCCGGCAGCCTCTGCCGTTGATACTCTGCTCCCTGGAAGGCCGGCCTTTCTCGCGGCCGAGGCCGTCTTGCCTCGCGGGCCCTGTCACCCTCGCCGGAGCACGCACAGCCGGGGTCTGGCTCCAGCTGGGCATCTGGAGGTTCATGGTGTCCTCAGCACCTTTTGGTGGGGGGCGGGGGGCTGAGAGGCAGCCTGTAGAGAGCCAAGCCTGGGCCCTTGGGTGGGGACCTCCCCGGCCGCCTTCCCAGAAAACTGACCCCTCTGTGCGGCAACCACAGCTCAACGCTTCGGTGAGCGCCTTCCAGAGACGCTTTGTGGGGGATGTTCGACGCTGCGAAGAGTTGGAGAAAACCTTCTGTGAGTTGACCCCAGGCCCGCATCCCAGGCAGGCGTCCTGGAGGAGGTGCCAGTCGAGCTTGGCCTGAAAGGAAGAGTCCTGGTGCCCCAGGTGGAAGGCAGAGAAGAGAGGCCCAGGCCAGGCCTGAAGAGCCAGGATGGGGCAGCTGGGGTCTGTGGGGGCGTCCTTGACAACGGGGCTTGCTTGGAAGAGACCTTGACTGCTACGCGAGGGCCTAGGAATTCGCCCAGTGGCTGCCGGGAGCCACCGTGGTTTCTAAGCAGGGGAGGGGCACACACAGACCTTTCTCTGGCACAGATGGACGGGGGCGGGCAGAGGCCGGTATCCAGGGGCAGGTGCCCCAAGGAGCAGCACCTTCTTCAACCCAGACAAGGGGGACCCCTGCCCCGGGTCCCACGCTGGCAACCCGGGCCAGGAGGAGACTCCAGGATGGGGGGAGGGTAGAGCACATTTAATAGTTTGCTGGGTTGACTGGTAGCTCTGAGGGGATCGGGCAGGGAGTACGGGGGCCTCCGCGCACGCTCTCGTCCCAGGCCCTGCCGAGCGAGGGCCCACCTGCCTGGCCCACCGCGGGGGCCCCGGGGCCTGGGCGGGGGCGTGGCCAGGGGACTGGAGGGGGGAGCGGCCCACACCAGCTCAGGAGGGGGAGATGGGCCTTCAGGGATTCACGTTTGGCCTGGGGGTTTCTGGGGGTCTTGGATTCAGTGAACCAGTTAGCTGGTGGCCAGCGGAGTCCGGGACGGCATTTGGGACCCCCGAAGCCATCGGCAGCCCTCGGCTAACAGCGGCCATGAGCCGGCGCTGGCCCCCGGACGGCCTCCCCTGACGCCCGTCCCTCTCCACCCAGTGTTCCTGCAGGAGGAGGTGCGGCGGGCCGGGCAGGTGCTGTCCCCACCCGAGGGGCGGCTGCCGGCGCCCCCGCCCCGGGACCTGCTGCGCATCCAGGAGGAGACAGACCGCCTGGCACAGGAGCTTCGGGACGTGCGGGGCAACCAGCAGTCCCTGCGGAGCCAGCTGCACCAGCTGCGGCTCCACTCGGCCGTGCTGGGCCAGGGCCACGGCCCACCGGTCAGCTCCAGCCTGGGGGCGGGGGGCCCGGGCGGGGCCGTGGGCGCCGGGTCCCCATCCGGGCCGGGGGCTCACGGTGCCTCTCGGCTCCCAGGTGGCAGCCACCCACACAGATGGGCCCTCGGAAAGGAGCCCCCTGCTCCAGCCCCCTGGGGGCCCGCACCAGGACCTGCGAATCAAGTGAGTGAGGGGCGCTTCAAGCTTCTCGTCAGCCGGAGGCCCCCGACCGACTCCTTGTCCAGTGCTCTCCTCGCCCACCCCGACTGCCCCTCTGCCTCCTCCTTCCAGAATTCCCCTTGCTCGTGGCGGGTTCTTCTCTTCTGGGCCCTGCTCGGGATGGAGGTGGTGGGGGGCGGTCCTGCCTTCTCCCCCGGGACCAGGCCCACGGTGCCTGGTGACTGTCCTGGACGGGGGTGGGGGGGGTGGCCCGGGCGAGGCAGGGGGAGCTGCAGCCCAGCCCCGCCGGCCCGGCAGCTATGTGGCAGGTGCCGTGGAGCCGTCCAAGGCCGCCGCCCTGGAGCGCCTGCTCTGGAGGGCCTGCCGCGGCTTCCTCATCGCCAGCTTCCGGGAGACGGAGCAGCAGCTGGAAGACCCGGTGACGGTGAGGGCTGGGGGTGGGGGGCACCCGACTGGGGGCGCGTCCCGGGCCGGGCCGAGGCCGCAGGTGACGTGGGCGCCGCTCTCGCAGGGTGAGCCCGCTACGTGGATGACCTTCCTCATCTCCTACTGGGGCGAGCAGATAGGGCAGAAGATCCGCAAGATCACGGACTGGTGAGCCCCGTGGGGGGGCCGCCCCGGTGCCCGGGCCGCTGCACGTCACCACCCTGCCCCGGGCCTCACCTCGAGTCGCCCTCCCTACCCCCCTGCCAGCTTCCACTGCGCCGTCTTCCCGTACGCCGAGCACGAGGAGGGCCGCCTGGGGGCCCTGCAGCAGCTACAGCAGCAGAGCCACGAGCTGCAGGAGGTGGGCACTGGGGGCCGGGCTGGACGCCCCGCCCGCTGCACCCCTGCCTGTCCTAACCTCCCCCCCCCCCCCCCCCCCGCTCCGGCCACAGGTCCTGGGGGAGACGGAGCGCTTCCTGAGCCAGGTGCTGGCCCGGGTGCAGCGGCTGCTGCCGCCCTGGCAGGTGCAGGTCCACAAGATGAAGGCCGTGTACTTAGCCCTCAACCAGTGCAGCGTGAGCGCCACGCACAAGTGCCTCATCGCCGAGGGCTGGTGCGCCGCGCGTGACCTGCCCGCCGTGCGGCAGGCGCTGCAGGACAGCTCGGTGAGTGTGGCAGGGTGTCCCACGCCCCCCTCTACCCGGCAGGTGCCTGTTCCCGATGCCAGGCCTTTGCCAGGGCTCCCCTTCCTCCAGGGAGTCGGCCCTGAGGGCCTGGCCCAGCAAGCCCTCCCCTGTCTGAGGTCGTGGAAGCCGTGGGATGGGCCAGGGTGCCCTGGAGGCCAGCTCGACGGGCACTGGCCCGGTGATCTGGGGCCACTGGGGTGGGGGGAGCCTCAGGCGACTCCTCCGTGAGATGGGTGTGATGGCCTGGTCGGCTCTCACGTGTGGCCAGGGGGCTCCCTGTCCTGGGTCCCCTCCTTCTGGGCTCTCCCGGGAGGGGGGCAGGTGGGGCTTGGCCATCCCGTTCCACACAGGAGGGAGGAGCGGTCCCGAGTCTCCCAGGCGCCCACCCAGGGAGCCCCACGTCTCCAGCTGCGTCTGGCTGGGGGTGTCCCAGGGTCCCTCGAGGTCCCCGCCCTCCGTCTCATCCCGCTGTCCGTCGGGTGCCCCAGAGCGAGGCAGGAGTGAGTGCCGTGGTTAACCGCATCCCCTGCCGGGACGTGCCCCCCACGCTCATCCGCACCAACCGCTTCACGGCCAGCTTCCAAGGGATCGTGGACGCCTACGGCGTGGGCCGCTACCAGGAGGTCAATCCCGGTGAGAGCCCCGGAGCCCGCGGCATCTCCACACCGGGCCCATCCTGCCGTCTTAAGCTGAAGCAGGCTCCCAGCACGCCGGGGGGCAGGGGCAGCACCAGGGAGGCTGTGTGTTCATCGGGCCCCCCCACCGGGCTTCCAGGGGGTCCAGCCCCGGCAGCGTGCAAAGAACAGGTTTGGCCTTAGAAATAGCTCAGGTTCGAGGTCCGACTCACGGGGCTTGGCACATTTCTTAGCGTCTCTGAGCCTCAGTTTCCACATCCGTAAAATGGGACTCATAGTCTGGCCCTCAGAGCAGGTCGCCCGTCATCAGACCCCACCCAGCCGCCCAGAGGCCAGAGTCAGGCAGCCCGCGGATGTGCTCTGCAGCTGCACCGAGTTTGTAAGAAGTTGAAATTGGGTGCTGCCGGGCTCTCCCAGGGGCACGCCGTGTGGTGGGGACTCTGGGGCTCCTGGGAGAGACCAGTCAGGGACCACGGGGCATGAGGGAGCGGGCAGGGGCCGGGGAGAAACTGAGGGCGGGGGCGGGGGCGCTGGGGGGGGACAGGAGGCTGGCTCTCCTCCCTCCGCAGCCCTGAGGCCTGGGGCACCTGGCCTGTCATCTGCCTGGCTCTCTCTCCAGACACAGCCCTCCCTGCAGCAGGCTGGCTGCAGCAAAGCCAGTGGCCCCGCGGGCCCCGTGTCACTGGGTAGGGGACCAGGGTGGGTCCCTGAGCCCAAAGGGTGGGTGTAGGAGGTGAACCATGGTGGGGCCCATTATTGGAGAGGACTTAGCAGTTGGCCAAGGAAGGGTCCTGGCCCAGCCAGGGGGCTAGAGGCAGGGTGCCGGGACCCCCCAGGGTGGGACATACGGGCGGCACGTGAGGATGTGTCCTGCAGGGTCCGCATCGTGGAGCCTGACCTGGGCCGCTCCCCCATCACGTGCCCGTAGCTCCTTCCTCCATGTTGGCAGACTGGTTAGAGCCTGGTCACCGCACGGCCTGGCGGTCCTCTGCCGCGGGCTCTCAGAGCAGGACCCTCGGGGAGATACCAGTCCACCAGGGCTGGTGCAA
This sequence comes from Cryptoprocta ferox, assembly GCA_028646485.1. NCBI lineage: Eukaryota > Metazoa > Chordata > Mammalia > Carnivora > Eupleridae > Cryptoprocta > Cryptoprocta ferox. Next base: position 4,551,654 of record CM053575.1, on the reverse strand, counting down.
CAGGGCACCCCAGGTGGTGGTGGGGCTTAAACCACAGGTCTGTCTTGTCTCCCAGCCCAGAGGCTGCAAGACTGACGTTTCCGTGTCAGCAGGCGGCTTCCTTCTGACGGAGACTCCGCTCCAGACAGACTTCTGTCCTTGGCTTGGAGACGGCCACCTTCACGTTAAAGTGGCCCTTTCCCGCAGAATGTGTCTGTGTCCAAATCCCCCCCCCCTTTTTTAAAGTTTATTTATGTATTTTTTTTTTTGTTTTTTATTTATTTTTGAGAGACAGAGAGACAGTGCGAGCAGGGGAGGGGCAGAGAGAGAGGGGGAGACACAGAATCTGAAGCAGCTCCAGGCTCCGAGCTGTCAGCACAGAGCCCGACGCGGGGCTGGAACCCACGAACCGTGAGATCATGACCTGAGCCGAGGTCGGACGCTCAGCCGACTGAGCCCCCCAGGCGCCCCTATTTATGTATTTTGAAAGAGAGAGCGCGTGAGCACGAGCAGAGGAGGGACAGAGGAAGAGAGAGAGAGAGAGAGGATCCCAAGCAGACTCCACGCTGTCAGCACAGATCCAGACGCGGGGCTCGAACTCACACACCGTGAGCTCATGACTTGAGCCAAAATCCAGAGTCGGACGCTTAGCTGGCCGAGCCACCCAGGTGCCCCCAAATTTCCCTCTTTATCAGGACACCGTTCTTAGCGGGGTAGGGTCCGTTCCGGTCTCCTTTGCGCCTGATTACGTCTGTGAAGATCCTACCTTCAAATTAAGGTCACTTTCTTAGTTATTGGGGGTCAGGACTCCAATGTATCTTTTTCGGAAGGGACACAACCCAATTCCTAACAGGGATGTGCACTGAGGTCCTTGTAACACCTGCTAGGGATTTTTCCCATTTCCCTGAAGGGAAAGCGAGACCTCAGAGGTCAGGGACCAGCTGGGCCTTCTGGAACGTGCCGTGTGCCAGTCAGGACTGCCCCTGGGCTCTCTGTTCTTTCTGAGCTGCTTTCGGCTCTTTGAACAACAACAGCAGGACCGAGTTTAGCTCTACGAGGCAGCAGTATTGAAATCTGCAGTCTGCAGATGCGGAAACACTCGGAGAGGTTAAGTCACTGGCCCACGGTCACCCAGCTCGGGCTCTGGAATGCGGCCCCGCGCCCCTGCCTCGCCAACACCCCCTCCGCGCTCCCTGAGGCCGCGGAGGCTGGGCGCGGGGCCTGTCCCTGGGGGTCCTGGCTGACCGCCGGCCCCTCCGCCCACAGCACCCTACACCATCATCACCTTCCCCTTCCTGTTTGCCGTCATGTTCGGGGACGTGGGTCACGGGCTGCTCATGTTCCTCTTCGCCTTGGCCATGGTGCTCGCGGAGAACCGGCCGGCCGTGAAGTCGGCGCAGAACGAGGTGAGGCCCGGGGGCCGGGTGGGGGGGGCAGGGGGGGCCGGGGCTGTCCCTCATGCCCTCCCCCCCCCCGTCCCCAGATCTGGCAGACCTTCTTCAGTGGCCGCTACCTGCTCCTGCTCATGGGTCTGTTCTCCGTCTACACCGGCTTCATCTACAACGAGTGCTTCAGCCGCGCCACCACCATCTTCTCCTCCGGCTGGAGCGTGGCGGCCATGGCCATCCAGTCGGACTGGAGGTGAGGCCCGGCCGCGGCCCCCCGCAGCCCCCCACGACCCCTGCGGCCCTGCCCGCGGGGCCCTGACCACCCTGCACGGCTGCCACAGTGACGCGTTCCTGGCCCAGCATCCGCTGCTCGCCCTGGACCCCAACGTCACCGGCGTCTTCCTGGGACCCTACCCCTTCGGCATTGACCCCGTGAGTCCCAGCCGCTTGCCACGGAGGGGGGCGGGCAGGTGGGAGGGCCGAGCCGGGGCTCCTCCACTAACCCCGACCCAACCTTGACCCTGACATTAACCCTAACCCCCTCTTCAGACATGCTCGCAGAGCCCCTCCCGGGAGGTGCAGGGGCCCAGAGGCACGAGGGTCCCACCTTGCTTCGGAAAGTGGGGAAGCGTGTGGGAGGAAGGGCAGCCCTCGGCCCGTTCTTGGCCTGCTGTGCTGGGCGCCGTGCTGCGCCCTTGATGTGCCGCGATGGGATAGTTAGTCCTTGTGACAACCCCGCGAGGTGCGCGGCAGCGCTGTTCCCATTTTACAGACGAGGAAGCAGAGGCACCGGAGGTTCCCGGGCTCAGTGTCGCGGAGCTAGGAGGAGCTGGGCTTTGGGCCCGGGTTTCCCTCTCTGCCGCCTCACAGCGGGGGGCCGGCGGGCTGCTGCGAGGCTCGGGCGGGGAGCCCCCCGCGTGATACCCATCCCTCCTGGCCCCCCCCCCCCCCCCAGATCTGGAGCCTGGCCGTCAACCACCTGAGCTTCCTCAACTCCTTCAAGATGAAGATGTCCGTCATCCTAGGGGTCACGCACATGACCTTCGGGGTGGTCCTGGGAGTCTTCAACCACGTGTGAGCGCCTGGGCTCCGGGGGTGGGGTGGGCACTGGGCCAGGCAGGGCCAGGGCGGCCCGGCGGGTGACCTGGCACCCCCGTCCCGGTGCAGGCACTTTGGCCAGTGGCACCGGCTGCTCCTGGAGACGCTGCCGGAGCTGGTCTTCCTGCTGGGGCTGTTCGGCTACCTGGTCTTCCTGATCGTCTTCAAGTGGATTCGGTTCTCGGCCGCCGACGCCGCCTCGGCCCCCAGCATCCTCATCCACTTCATCAACATGTTCCTCTTCTCCGGCAGCGCCACCAACCAGCGGCTGTTCCGCGGGCAGGTGGGCTGGCGCGGGGCCTCGTGGAGCCGAGAACGGGGACGCAGGGGGCCCGGAGGGAGGGCGTGGAGCGCCCCCTGGGGCTGGAAGCTTCTCCCCTCCAAGGACTCCTTACAGGGAGTCTGGGCCCTGCTTAGGGAGGGCCCGGGGCAGCGGCCCGCCGCAGGCTCCCTGGGGGCACCGACTGACCCCCCCCCGCCCCCCACAGGAAGCGGTGCAGTCTGCCCTGGTGGTCCTGGCCCTGGTCATGGTGCCCATCCTGCTGCTCGGCACGCCTCTGTTCCTGCGCTGGCGGCACCGGGGCCGCTCGCAGAGGAAGCCCGCTGGCCGACAGCCGGTAGAGGCCGGGGGCTGCGGTGGGGGGGGCGTGAGGGCTGGCGGGAGGTCTGACCCCCACCCCGGCCTGGCCTGGCCTCGGCCTCCGAGGGGCTGTGCGGGGGCGGCGGCGGCGTGGGCCCCGCTGATGCCCCCCGCTCCCCACCCCCCAGGAGGAGGACAAGTCCGGGATTCTGGACTCCTCCGACGCCTCCGTGGCCGGCTGGGGCTCCGACGAGGAGAAAGCGGGGTGCCCAGAGGACGGAGAGGAGGGCGAGGTGGGTGCGGTCCCCCCGGGTGTGCGTGGGGGGTGCTGGCCGCCGCCCGGCCTGCCCCTCACGGCCGCCCACCCCCCAGTTCGTCCTGTCCGAGGCGCTCATGCACCAGGCCATCCACACCATCGAGTTCTGCCTGGGCTGCATCTCCAACACGGCCTCCTACCTGCGCCTCTGGGCCCTGAGCTTGGCCCACGCCCGTGAGTGACCTGGGCGCGGCGGGGTGGCCCGGGCGCGAGGGTGTTGGGGGAGACCCCGCCCCCCGGAAGGCGGGCTGCAGCGGGGGCTGGGCGGGCACCCCCTTGGCCCCGGCCTCACCGCCGCCTCCGCGACCCCCCAGAGCTGTCGGAGGTGCTGTGGGCCATGGTGATGCGCTCGGGCCTGGGCCTGGGCCGCAAGCTGGGCGTGGCAGCCGTGGCGCTGGTCCCGGTCTTCGCCGCCTTCGCCGTGTTGACCGTGGCCATCCTGCTGGTGATGGAGGGACTCTCGGCCTTCCTGCACGCGCTGCGGCTGCACTGGTGAGCGGCCCGCCGGCCGGCCCGGGGCAGGGGGGCAGCGCGGGGCCGGGCCCTTCCCCTCACCGACTCGCCCCCGCTCGCCCGCAGGGTGGAGTTCCAGAACAAGTTCTACGCGGGCACCGGCTACAAGCTGAGCCCCTTCACCTTCGCTTCGGAGGAGGCCTAGCGCCCGCCGGGGCCGCGCCGCGGTCCCCGCCCTTAGCTCCCGCGACAGGAAATAAAGCCGAAGGCCTGGGAACCGAGCGTCGGGCCTGACTGCGGGCCTGTCTGCGGCGCTGGCGGCGCGGGGAGGGGGAGGCGGGCCGGGGACTCTGCAGCTGAGGCCGGGGCAGGGTGCGGTGGGGTGGGAGGCCCTGGTGTGGGATCCGGGGCCTTGAGAAGTTGGGGGGAGGCCCCTCGGCACATCCGCAGCGATCCCAGAGCCTTGGGGCGAAATGGGGGCAGAACTAGGACCCAGGAGAGATGTTTCTAGCACATACTAGTTCCGGGTGAGTGTCTTCCCAGGCTGAGCCGCCCGGGGGTGAGCGCCTCGTCCTCGGGGATGCGCAAACCGGCTGTGAGACAATGTCCGGGATCCTCTGGGCGTGAAGGGTGGTGTCTGGCACACACGGGGCAATATTTCCACCTGTGCCCTGGTGCCAGCCCCACCGCGGGCGCCCATGACAGTCTGGAGCAAGGAGCAGCCTGGGACAGCAGAGCCTGAGCGAGCCCTCCACACGGCGCAGTGATCTCACACACACTCCACACACTCCATACGGGGCAGTGATCACACACACACACACTCCACACGGGGCAGTGATCACACACACACACTCCACACACTCCATACGGGGCAGTGATCACACACACACACACACACACACCACGGGGCAGTGATCTCACACTCCACACGGGGCAGTGATCACACACACACACACTGCACACGGGGCAGTGATCACACACATACTCCACATGGGGCAGTGATCACACACACTCCACACGGGGTGGTGATCTCACACACTCCACACGGGGTGGTGATCTCACACACACACACACACACTCCACACGGGGCAGTGATCTCACACACACACACACTCCACACGGGGCAGTGATCTCACACACACACACACACACAGTCCACACGGGGCAGTGATCACACACACACACACTCCACACGGGGCAGTGATCTCACACACACGCACTCCACATGGGGCAGTGATCTCACACACACACACACTCCACACGAGGCAGTGATCTCACACACACATGCACTCCACACAGGGCAGTGATCACACACACACACACACACACACACTCCACACGGGGCAGTGATCACACACACACACACACACACACACTCCACACGGGGCAGTGATCACACACACACACACTCCACACAGGACAGTGATCTCACACACACACGCAGTCCACACGGGGCAGTGATCTCACACACACACACACTCCACACGGGGTAGTGATCTCACACACACTCCACACGGGGCAGTGATCACACACACACACACACACACACACACACACACACACACACCACACATCCTGCAGAGCAGAGCAGCAGCTGTCCCGGGCCCCGAGGGTGAGGCCGAACTGGACTGCAGGCCCCGCCGCCCCTTCAGGGGAGGCTGTGGCCCCCCGATCCCTCCCTGGGTGACCGGTCCTGCTCCCCCAAGGCCATCCTCCGCCCGGTGGGGGGACGAAGGCCCTTCGTGTGTCTTTCTGGCCCGGTCCCACCACCGGCTAGGAGGCAGCACAGTGCTTCTCAGAGGCCCTGCCTTCTCGGGCCGCAGAGCTGCAAAGTGGTTCTTCCGGCAGGAGGCCCCGGGAACAAAGGCTGCTTTGAGGCCAGCCAGGCCCTGGGCACGGCAAGCCGGGTGGCCTGCTGCTGGGAGGAGCCCGTCCCCTGGGCCCAGGACGGCCCTGCTCGGAGCCCCCGGACGCGGTGGGGAGGGTGTGGCTGGCGGGGCCACACGGCAGAGACGGGCTCAGGAAGGAGGGCGACATCGCTCTGGGCGAGGCCTCATGCAGGGGGGCAGGACAGCGGGTTTACTGCTCAGGGACCAAAACACGCTCACCCGGTTCAGATTTTAAACGTCTTGAAGAGTGAGTAGCGGAAAACCTCCCTCCTGCCTTGGCCAAGCCAGCCGTTCAGTTTCCTCCGGGAGGTGCCATTGCTCCTAGTTTCTACATCCTTCTAGAGGGCTTTATGGGGACGGGGGTGGGTTGGGAGCCTTGCCTGAGACTTAGGACACACCCAAGGGTGACAGCGAGTATCAGCGGTTTGTATGTTTTTATTGTTTGAATAGTACAATCTCTGGGAGCAGAAATGTATGCACAAAAAACCAATTCAAGTAAGAGTTCAGAGTAAAAAAAAAAAAAAATTTCATCCCAAAGGACATTAATAGAGGGGTTCACAGCTGACTGCGGCCACGCCCCCGCGTTCCACATACTGGCGGCTCCTTCCCGCTGCAGTGACCCTCTCACGGACACGGGGAGCGGTGAGGGCGGGGCGGGGACCTGGCCAAAGCCGGGCCCCCAGCAGAGGGAGCCCCGGGGCAGGACGACACCAGGCCAGCCAGCCCCGTCCCGGGATCCCCAGCTCTCGGCCGAGCGGAGGAGGAAGAGAAAAGGCCGCAGACGCCAGGGCGAACCCTGCTCTCCACGGGGAAGGCAGGCGGGAGGCGTGTGTGTCCCCAGGTCCCCACACTGCTCCTCGGCCAGCTGTCGGTCCTCTGTGGCCACGGCCGCCTGCCTGCCCCGAAGCCGGGTTAGTGAAGCACATTGTTACGGAGGAGGACAGGGCGGGGGATGCATTCGGATAGGGGGCGACGCGCCAGCGTGACAGGTCCCGAGGGGCTACGTTCACGGGCTGCAGACAACAGCGCACCCCCCTCCCGCGCCGTCTGCGGTCTCGGGTGCGGCCGCCACGTGGACCGGAAGGCGAGGGAGCAGCTTCGGAGACTCGCGGCCAGGCCGCAGGGCGACGTCATGGTCGGTCCCGGCTCACGCGCCACCCTCGGGAGCGAGCCGCGTCTACACACATGGTTACCCAAGGAGCCCGGCCGCCGGGTTCCCCAGCACGTTAACTCGTATCCTTGAAAAAATCAACATTAACCAAGAAAAGTACTCGCAGAGACACGGTTTACTCTTGCCGTAACCGACGGAAACCTCCAGGCCCCGAACGTAAGATGATGCCTTCTCTAGACTGAAGGGACTCTGAGATGTTGCACTATTGCACTATGGTACTATACTCCTGCCTCCCGATCTCATCGCAGAGTCCTAGTGAAATCGTAAACAAGATAGGAAATAAATGTTACTCAATTTTAATACAGTCTTTCGTATCATACACATCTGCGCTGGGCAGCGCGGCATCCGAGCCTTCGTGCCGCAGGTACGGCAGTCGGAGCAGCGAGGGCCCCTCCGGCCCGGCAGCCCCCGCGCGGTCCAGGGATGAAGCGGATGGCGCCTCCCACACTCACACCCCAAGCTTCCTCTTCTGGTCGAAATAGGCATCGAACCTCGCCTGGGCATAGTCCTAGGAGACATAAGGAAGAGCAGCTTCACCAACGACTCCCGCCCCAAGCCCACGTCCCCCCCGCCCCCCGCAGGGCAGGGCCCCAACCGCCAAGGGCACAGAAGAGAACAGCTCCAGCTGTCCAGGAGCCCGGACACCGAGCTCAGTCACCTTGGCCACCCTGGCCCTGTAATGCAGACAGGACTTCGCCTACACACTGGGCACCGCCATGGTCCACCATCTTGTCTACCTGGAACGCTGCAGACACTGATGGAAACAAAGGCTCCTCTCTCAGAGGAAAAGGTCCCGGGGGTGTCAGCAAGGAGAGGACAGAGGTGCAGGAAAGGACGCACCATCAGTTTTCTGGAACCCCCTACAGCATTACTGCCCAGAATGCGAGAGGGAAGTAAGAAAAGCTGGTCTCGAGTTCTGTGCATTCGAGAACAAGAATGGTCAAGCCACCGCGTGTCTCTGGGCCTGCTCCCCCACCCATCCGTCAGGGTGGACAACGCGACCTCTTAAGCACCTGCACCAAACTGAAAACGGTGTGACGCTAACTGCCAGAAAGCTATAGCATCACCGTTTAGAACTCAGTGTTGGGACGTAACTTCTATGCCACAAAAATTAACTCCTTCGCACACACAGCTGGACAGTTTTCACAAATGCATATACATCCAGTTCAGCACCAGCACCACAATCACGATAAAGAATATTCCAGCACACTCAAGTTTCCGTGGGCCATACCCCTCCGCCTGGCCACAGGCAGCCCCTGAATCAATTTCTATCAGTACGGGCTGCCAATAGGAAGCTTTTCCATAAATGCAGTCATCCAGGATGTACCCTCTTGTCTGGCTTGTTTCACTCAGCGTAGCGTTTCTGGGACTCACCCGTGCTGTGGTGGACATCCGGGTTCATTCCGGTTTACTGCGGGGTCCCTTTCCGTCACATGCACCTAACACGGCCTATTTATCCACTCATCTGATTGGCGTGGAGGGTGTTTCCAGTTCGGGGCTATTGCACAGAAAGCTGCTACAAGCATCTGAGCACAAGTCCTGCTCTCACCTCTCCTGGAGCAACACCACAGTAGAAGACTGTGGGCCGGACGCTCAGGGTGCGGTCAGCCTGTCTCCCAGACTCAGAGCCTCCCACCACCCGCCTCGGCGACGCGTGCGAGTTCCGGCCGCTCCGCGCTCTTGCTAACATCTGATATTGTCAGTGTCCTAAAGTTTTAGCCATCATCACGGGTGTGTAGAGAATGACACTGGAGACTGAATTTGCATTTCCTTCTGTGACTAATTCCATTATGCGGGCAAAAAGGTGCGTACTGGCCACTTGTTTATCTTCCGTGAAGCATCCAAATCTCTTGCCTGTTTATAAAGGAGGTTTGGTTTCTTGCTAAGTTGTGAGTTTTTACATCCTAAATACAAGTCCTTGTCAGCTATAAAGTTACAACATTGTCTCCTAGTCTGTGCTGACCTTTTTATTTTCTTAAGGACGTCATTCAAAGAGCCAAAGTTTTTAACTTTGATTAAGCCCAACTTACTTTCACGGCCAGTGCTTTACGTAACCGAAGAAATCTCCGCCTCCTCGGTCAGAAAGCTTCTGTCTTGTGTGTTCCAGACACGTGGTAGTCTCAGCTTTTACATTTCCATCTGTTACCTCTTTCAAGGTAATTTTTGCGTACGGCAGGAGATCGAGGTTCAGTATTTTTTCCACATGGCTATTTAGTTGTTCCCAGGTGGGTTTTGAAAACGTAACCCTTTCCCCCTGAGTTATCGCGGCCCTTCTACTGAGTATCAGTTGGCTGTACGTGTGAGTCTGTTTCTGGGCAGTGGACTCTGCTTCTTTTGACTGATGTCCCTCTTTCCACCAAAGCCACCCTGTCTTGATACATCTCGCGATCGGGCGGAATGAGCCTTCCAACTTGGTTCATTGGTTTTAGTTTCACAAAGATTTTAGAACCAGCTTATCAGTTTCTGCCAAAAGGCCCGTGGGGGTTTTGACCGGGATCATGGAGATTCAGGACATCAGTCTGGGAAGAACGGACTCTTAACACTGAGTCTTCTGAAGCCATAAATGCGGTCTTTCTCTCCGCTTAGGTTCTTTTAGCAATGTTTTACAGCTTTCAGTGTAGAGATCATGCACGTATTTTAAAAATCTTACCCCTACGTATTTCACGCTTTTATGCCATTGTAAATACAGTGTAAGTTCATTTGTACAGACACGTAGCTGCTTTTGGGACACTGACTGCCCTTGTGTCCTGTGTCCTCGATAAACTCACTGCACAGTTTAACTAGCTTTTCTGTTGATTCTTTTACATTTTCTCATGTACCTGATCGTGTCACCTATAAAATAAAGGCAGTTTTTCTTCTCCCTTTTTCTGATTATGAATTCAATTTATTCAGTAACTGTATGATCACTTGTTATGTGAGTTCTGGCAATTTGTATTGTCCAAGAGATTTGCACACGTGCGCCGTCAATCTGTTGGCATGAAGTTACTCCTAATATCCTCCTACCCTTTTAACATCCATAGGGTCTACAGTGATTCTTCTTTACACCAGATACCAGTCATGGGCCTTCTTTCACGCGTTCAGTACAGCCCAAAGTTTACAAATGTTATTGAACTTTGCAAAGAACCAACTTTTGGTTTCACTGATTTTCTCTTTTTTTTTTTTCCATCCATTTTCTATTTCAATGATTTCCGCTCTTATTTTTATTTAGTTCCGATTTTGGGCTTACAATGGTTTTTCTCTTTCTAGCTTCTTAAGGTCACTGGTTTGAAAACTTTCCTACCTAATACAAATGTGTAACCTTCAAAGCCACAAGTTTCTAAACATTATTTTATATCTCATAAATTCTGATATATTGTTTTTGCTATAATTTGGCTCAAAATATTTTCTGATGGTTTCATTTCTTCTTTGACCCAGGGTTTATTTAGATGTACTGTTTAATTTTCAAATAACTAAGAGGTTTCAAGATTTTGTTGTTGTTGATATCCTATTAAATTCCACCAGGGCGGGGACGGAGAATATTCTCTGTATTTCAATTCTTTTCCACTTGAGACCTGTTTTCTAACGCCCAGAGTATGGTCCATCTTGATGAACGTTCCATATTCACTGAGCAAGAATGTACCTTCTGCAGGTGGGCATTAGTACCTCAGGCCAGGCGAGTGCTGTCCACTCCTCTGTGCCTCCTGCTGCTGTGCTTCTGGCTCTGCTGTCACCAAGGGAGGGGGAGTCTGCTCTGTGGGTCTGCGTCTCTCTCCATCAGTTTTCCCAGGTTTTGCCTTACAGTCTTTTGAAGCAACACAGGTATGGACACATTTATGATTTTCTTAGTGTCTTCTGGATTTAATCGATCCCTTTATTATTATGAAATTATTCTTTATCTTTGGTAATATTTTTTCAGATCTACTTTGTCTTACAACAATCACTTGACCGTGACTCTAAATCTGCCTTAAAAACCCACACTCCCCCTTCTTGTGCCTAACACGTCTGTGCACTACCGAGCCTTCCGCCTGTAAGCAGAAATCACCTCGTACAGGATTGGGGAGGAGAGGAACTTGTCGCTCCCCCTCCTGTCCCGAAGCCAAGGGCTCACTACAGACTTCGTGTGCCCCTGCCCTGAGACGCGCTCCCGGCACTCACCATGGGGCAGCAGAGGGCTTAGCTGGAGGTTAAAACTGTCTATGTCAAGGACGGTTCCTAAAGTCAGAAGGAAACGACAGCCTGGTTGTCAAACTTGCCTGCAGCAACCCGGGACGCCTCATTCGCTCAGTGCCAGCCGCCCACGCGGAGTGCGGCACCGCAGGCCGGAGAACGGAGCCCTGACGGCTGAGGAAGACACTTCGGGGCACAGGCAGACACCATCGTGCTCCTTCACTAGCGGGCCTTGTCCGAAGGGACTGAGGCCCAGGGCGGGACCTCTAGGGGCCGGGTTCTACACCCCCGGGGGAACCACAGGACCACACGGCACTTCTCTGAAGCAGGGAAGGAGCGGCCTGCTGGCCACCTCCCTTTGCAGATGCGGAGCCAGTGAGCGTGGGTTAAATTATGCAGCTTCCTGGGCTGAGCCTGCTGTCCTGGTGGCGGGTCACCTCATTCAGAACTGGCGGGGGGCACAGGGAACCCTCTGCAAAGGACGGTCATTTACCACCAAGCATCCACAAACATCGTCAACAACTGTCTTTCTGGGACTAGAAGAGAAAACCACCCCCAAACATACCATGTACCCAAATTCAATGGATGAAATCTTGGCCTGTACGATGGACCAAAGTCCCCAGAAGAAATGGGACGCAAGGGCAAACCTGTAATTACAAAAGCAGGAGACATACGTGAGACGTGTGGCACTGGCCACAGGCCCGATGATGGAATTTCCTGCAGGTGGGCATTTTACCTCATCTGGATGCAAACTGGGTCTGCCCTGGCCAGCTCGCTGGGGTTACACGCCACAGGGACCGAGGAGCGGGGAGCACCGCTGCCGGCCCCTGCCCGCCTGTGGCTGGGGGCGGGTGCACGTGCCGTGTGGAACAGCCACGGTCATGGGACTCACGTGGAGGCCGGGGGGCCATGCAGGCGGGCACGGGCAACACTGGGAAAGAATCTCTGCCACACGTGCGAGCCCACAGCACCAGCAACCTTTAGCGTGCGTCTTGCAGCAAGAGGAGGAAAATGCAGGCCTCTGAGTAACTCCCCGCTCTTCCTAGGGGTAGGATGCTGCCTCACCCTCACCCCTGCCCTCGCACAGCAGTGAAAAGAGAGGAGGGTGTGCCAGTCCCCATCTCTACGCTGCCCCGTGGCCTCGGTCACCGTGAACGCACGCACCCCCCTTACGGCAGTGCCCGTGGGTTTCACGGAATGCTTTAGTGTCCTCCTCACCCCTGACCGCTCGTGCTCCCTGACCCTCTACACGCCCCCTGGGGCTACCCTTCCTGTCTGGGTCACCTCTGTTTTTCTACTTTCTGCCCATTCCCAAACCAGAGAGGGAAGCTCCGTGCTGCAGGGGGAGCCCCAGGGACGGCAAGGATGGCCGCGACAAGGGTGTGGACACTTCTGAAGACCAGGAAGACGTGATCTGTGCTAAGTGGGCCGGACAGAACAAGGTGGCCCAAGGTACGGAAACATTTTTACCAAAGAATCTCCTAAGAGACCCCAAAGAATGGGAGTAACTCAGGCCTCCGGACTTAAGAGATGAACGTGTATGATAAACAGGGGTTTGAACCTTTAGAAAATCTAGAAGTTTCACAGCCCTGCTTTGAGAGCTGTTGAAGCAAAGTTTAAAAAGCAAGACTCAGAACCAATGCTCACAGTTTGTAATTATTTTTTAGAAGAAACATAGTAATGATGGATGGTGCCCACCACTTCACGAGCATCAGGTGACAAGAGGGTACAGGCCCTGGGTGGCACAGCCGTGTACCGCTGAGTCTTACGCGGGGATTACAGTTTGGGACGCCACCCAAGCATCCTGACCTTGTGCACTGACCTTGCTCCCCGCACCTGCTGAAATCTGGAGACGTGTCAAATGTTCCATTTTTGACAAGGTACAAGTCCTAAAGAGGTGTGTCCTAAAATACTCATGATCGCAAGCAGCCATCCCAGCTATATTCTATAAACAGGGCAGTTAGCTTTTATCAACCAACGAAAGAAAACAATTACCTATTGACTTCAAGCAACATTTCTTCTTCTATAATGCACTTTTCTTCATTACTGAGGTTTTCAAATTCATTTTGGAATGCAGCCAAGTAATTGGAAATAAAGTGGAGCTTTAAAAAAAACGTAATTACATTAGAGTCAGTGATGGTTGTCAGTGACGGTTGACGGTGTCAACAGCTGTCAGGAAGCACTACACGCCCAGGGGACATCCCGCATCGCCAGTGACACCTGGAGGAGGCCCAGCCGAGCCCGAGTGCATGCCAGGCATGGGGAGTGTGGAAGCTCGCTGATCCGGCAGTGAGCTCCAGGCTGCTGTCAGAGTTTTATTGGACCCGATGCCGTCTTGTTGGCAAGACCAGTACAGGAAATTATGACAACTTCCAGAGAAAACAGGCAGAATCTAATTCACACTCCTGTTCCCCATGGTCTTGTTGCAAAGCCTACATCTCGTGTCTCCCCAGACTGGCTGGCATTCTGTGTGGGGCCACCGCAGGAAGGCCAGGTGCAGGAGCCAGGGAGCCCAAGGGTGTGGGCAGAGGCCCCCCGAGGGTGAGAGCTGACCAGACCATGTGGAGGGGCCTTCCCCCTCTGAGGTGCCACAATTATTTACGCATTTATGCCCGTCCGTTGGCCATGTCTAATTTTGGTTTGGAGAAGAGGGTCTACCGGGCCCCACACGTAGTCCACACTTGCGTTAGGATTTAGGAGATCCCCCGTCCCTCAGTATTTCACGCTATACAGAACACAGCAAACTCCTGCTTGCTCTCCTTTATAAATAAGGAAAGAGCCATCACTTGACCTAGAAGAATGCCAGGAACTGATTACCTACTTGGAATGCCAACACTGCCTCTCTACCAGGTCTGGCCTCTCCCTTCTCCAAAATCAGCTTTCACACACTGCACCGCCTCCCACCAGAAGGCATCCTTCCAGCCCGGGGGCACTGTCCTAGCAGGGGTTTCTGGAAGGAGTAAACCTGTACAGAAAAGGTGACCACTGGCCCCTAGTACATTCTATGCGGCAGGCACTATTCTGAGCATTTGTTTCTGCGTGTTACCTCGTGCCTCACAGTAACACAGTAAGCTCTGCAGAGGAGATGCCAGCACAGACACAGCAGGTGACGGTGAAGTCAGCTGCAGATCAGGGTTCAAATGGCACAGTGGTTTCTAAAGCACGTGCTTGAACCACCACACGTGATGGGTTAATTTCCGGGGGAGACTACATGCTCAAGTCAGCAAAAAATCTGAATAGATCAACACCCTAAGAGATGGGGTCATCGTTCATGACCTTCGCTCCCAAAAAGTTCTAGGCCCACGTGTTCTTACAGGCAAGGTCTACCAAATCTTCAAAGAACATCGTGTTTAAATTTGTTCCCGAAAATGAAAAAGGGACACCCAACTCATTTTATTAGACTAGCGTAACTTTTCTTCCACAAGAGGCTATGAATAATGATTTTCAAATGAACATTAAGCGCCCATTCTGCACACGTACACAGGTGTCGATCTCCCCAGTAAGAGACTGCTTAACGGCATCCAAGAGAGCGCTCCACAGTAACACACTTCACGCAAGTGGTTTATTTTAGAAATCCCAAGACGGTTTAACATTTTAAAACCTCTCATTAACGGGCCACAGCGAGACGAACGCGAGGGTACCCAGGCAGTGCCAAAAGGGGGTCCAATAAAGACCCGTAACTGCATTTCCATGGCTGTGCGGTGCTGGCGGTCACACAGCTCTGCTGTCCGTTAACAGGAAATCTGCCTTCTTACTGAACACCGCCTCTTCCTGGCTTGAGAGGTCTCATCTCTAGGGCTGCCCAGTTTTTACCCAGGTCTACTTTCTTTTCAGTGAGGCAAAAATTCAAACTGCTGAAGACTGCTGCTTCCTCTTCCTCGGGCTGATGGCCTACCTTCCCCACCCTTCCTTCTCACACGGCATGACCTTGAGGCCCAGAACCAACCTGGTCAACCAGTACTCAAGCTCATTACAGTTGGCCCTACAATGTGGCCAGAAGAGGGCAACGCAGCTCTGGTCCCAGAGAGGTCAACACGCGGACGGCCGCCCCGGGTGAGTGGGCCGTCTACTGAAGACGCTGTCCCGTGCCTGGCGCAGGGGAGTGGCCCAAGGGACACCTCCTGAGCGAGTCACGGCAGCAGCTGAGCACATCCCTGTCCTCACGCCGCTCCGACCTCTCTCAAATGTTGCTCGTCCGGCAGGGGTTCCACGGGAAAAGCGGTTCTGCTGCAGGGGTTGGCGAAGGGGGTAGAGCTGCCGCCCTGCACAGGCTCAGGGAGGCAGGCCTGGGACGCCCTCTCCGCAACCTGGTGGCTGCCTCCACGTCGCTCTCCACTTCCCCTCAACTGCTCCAGCAGTGGGCTGAGGGATGGAATAGGGGCTCCCAAGGGGGAAATTCCCACAGGGGGATCTTCACGCAGCCTGTCTACCCCATGATCAGGACGGTACCCCCATGCTCAGGACACCACAGCAGCTACTGCGTCATGGTGCCCAAAAGATTACTTCTGTCTGCTGGGAGGGAAACACACACAGGGAACACCGTGATCCCCAAAAAGAAAGCCAGAAAGGAGAATGGAGGCTGGGCTTTTTTGGAAAAAAACTAGAAGGAACCACAAAAGAGACTACGCTCTAACTGAATACAAGTTCTCTCTGGCACAGGGATTAAAATGTCAAGTTTGCGTCTGGACACAAAATCACATTTTAGAGCAAAAGAGTCTGCTGAACCATCCTGCCATGTAAAAGGGGTGTTGTCAAAGCTGAAGCAGTAACCGATTCCGACCGCACGAAGCTGACTCACGTGGCGTGCCCGCCATCGAGCCCTCTCACGGGAGTCTCCTACCTGCTGTTTCTTGGTGGGGTACTTCAGGATGTTGGCTCTGAAGAAAGGGTACTTTTCATAGTTGTAGTCGTACATCCATTCACAGAAATGATTCCCAATGTCGAATCCCCTGGAAGGGAGGTAAGAGATGCTGAGAACAGGGCACCCGGCCACGGCTCGAGGCTCCCTGGTCGGAGCAGGACAAAGGCCGAGTTGTGAGCACCCCTCCCATCAACAAGCTGTCCTTCCTGAGATCCCCCAAGGAGGACGGTGTCAGTGACAGGGAGAGCCAAGAGGGCACTCAAACCAACAGCTGACTGAAGCTACGAAAGCGCCACCTGACCCACGACTCAAGGGGCGCCTGGGGGGCTCAGCCGATCAAGCATCTGACCCTTGATTTCGGCTCAGGTCATGATCTCACAGTTTGTGGGATCGAGCCCCGCATCAGATTCTATGGTGACAGTGCAGAGCCTGTCTGGGATCCTCTCTCTCTCTCTCTCTCTCTCTCTGCCCCTCCCCCACTTGCACGCATGTGTACGCTCTCTTCTCTCAAAATAAATAACTTAAAAATAAAAAAAGAGCAATCGTTCAAGAGCATTCTCCTGCTCTCAGTACTCTGACCTCTCACACCAAAAAAATACCAAATTCTGCATTCGGATTCCTCACGCCATGGCTTCCCAGTAACCACGAAGAACAGGCCTGGGCTGCCTCATGCACCACTGCAGGCTACTGGGACAAAATGCACCAGCTTCCATCGTATTCTGTTGGCACTGCTGCCTATTTTCTCCTATAATTGTTTCCTACGTGTATCGTTTACCTAATAGAACACCGAAATAAAAACACTTTACTGTAACGTGTTACCTGTAATTGTAACTGCTGTATTCAAAGTCGATGAGCATCAGTTTCTGCCTCTCAGAATTCTCTCTGCCTTCCAGCATTAAAATGTTACCTGCAAAAAGATTTAGATGCCATGCCATTTGCTGTGGGCACGCTTCACAGTCGAAGGCACAAGCCCCCTGAACAGCAGGGCCACGAGTGGTTCTGATGCTCTCTGGGAATCCTAACCACATGACGGGTGACCACAGGCCACAGAGCACCAGGAGCAGCACTGCCACCACCACCCCCCCACCCCCGCCGCCGAAGGCCTGGGCCATGCGAACACAAGAGCCCCTGTTCACAGCAGCCCAAGAGTAACACGGCCCCAGGCTCACCCCGGAATGAGGATGGCTCTCCCTCGGCTTGCTGGGGAAGTACGCCCCAAACTTTTCACACAGGGGCACGAAGGAAGACACCGGACTGGCATGCCAGAGTTCTGGCAGACCCGACATGCCCAGCAGCGCTGAGGCGGGCCCGTGGACACACTGGCTGTGGCCCACCAGCTCGGGAGCTGTGTCCTGGTGTCCCCCGGATGAGAATGTCACAGGCGAGCACAGCACTGCTTGGCCTCACCTGCTTCTCCTCCCAAGGGGAGGCCAGAGGCAGTGCTCCTTCGGCCACACCTCCCATGCGGCCGAGCTCTGGGCCAGAAGTGAACTGGCTGCCTGCCAGACGGGCTCTTCAGGCACACTCTCCAAGACCCCCCACTCTCCACACTGTTCAGCATCTGTCACTACAGGGCTGGGGGGTGGGCCCCGGAGAGCCAGGCTTTGCTAGGTTTTTGGCCATGCTCTCTCCGGGGTCTCTGCAGGAGGCGTGCTTTCTAGGCTTTTCAGCATCCATCTTCTGTTTCCGGTGGCCATCAAAAGGACACTTGGAAGCAGATCCCCAAAGCGGCAGAGAAAAGTAAATGGACCCCCTCCCCCACCCCCAGCTCCTCTGGCCTTTCCACATGCTGGCCATCGCTCACATCCCCCGGTGACGTCTGTGCCGCTGCTGCCCACTACCACACAAACCTGTGGCCGACGCATCTACACCCTGCTTGACGTGGTCAGCAACGATCTCCTCATTAGTAAAAGGTATTTTGGCTCAAACTAACATCTTACTGATGACTGTCCCTCCACACGGACTGCTGTTAAAATAAAAAATGAACTGCTGAGCCTGGCAAAGGGCCCGAGGGTGGGTGTGAGCCTGCAGCGATGGAGAGGCCAAGGACAGCAGGGCAGAGCCCCACCAGAGCCCAGCACGGCAGCAGCACCAGCGGGAGCTGCCCAGCTAGACCGGGCCTCTATCTGAAGTTACGGTGGGCAAAGTTTGCTCATAGTAAGGGGTATCCAGTGTCGTAATTTCCTGAAGGCAGAGAAACTCAAGGCCATGGCAGAGTGAACTGATCTTGAGAGCAGGTGACCTTGATTAGCCGCGAAGCACCACCCGGTGCAGGGGACGGACGAGGCCCCCAGGACCCATCTGGCCAGGGCGGTCGTCTCGTACTGCGCCCTCAGATTACCGAGGTCCTGTGTCCACCAGAGTAAATGCTGAGCGAGCATATCACTTCGGAAGTTTCAGTCCTTTAATCCTCCCAGATCAGTGAATATTCTCATTTCTTCTGTGAATATATTTCTCACAAAAATGAGAGGATACCCCATGTGTTTTTCTAAAGCTTGCTTTTCTCTTAACACATCCTGGAGATGTTCTGTTGGTCTGTATAAAAATTCGACCTCGTTCTTTTCAACAGTTACGCAGCATTCCGCTGTGTGGCCCTGCCCTTACGCCGCACAGCCACTCCCGTCTCCGCGGCCCTGGCCCCCGTCGCACACCCCAGGCACACCCACGCGGCCTTTGAAGCAGACACACAAAGCCAGCTCCACGCAACAGGCAGCGATCCTTACCTTCCTGACAGTCGTTATGACAAAACACAACCGGAGAAGGGGTGGCTTCCAGCAGTGACCTGGAAGAGGGAGGTTTTGTCGTCACTCATCACACTGTAGGATGGATGCAGAGCGCCGCGTCGGACAGGTGCTCCACACCGCCACACAGCCTCCGTGCGGTGCTTTTCTTGTGGCCTCTGGGAGCTCCATCGTCACACGACGACCAGCTCTGCGGCAGCTCAACCCGGAGACCCTCATGGGCGCCCCCCTCCCGGAGGACCCTCGTCACGCGGCTGCAGGTCCTGGCCTGCAGGGCCCTCCCCACCCATAGCACGACCCTCCTCGTCAGTCTGCCTCTGGTCTCCGTCCCACTCCTGCCCACGACTAGACATTACGGGACGTGTTTGCTGGTTTCCGTCTCTCCTGATAAAACACAAGCACCTTGGAGAACATCCTGGTCACCGCTTGCTCGGCCCCACGTGCATGCGTGAGCGACGAATGCCGGAGGCCTGCCCTGCTGCACCCCCAAAGACCGCAAGGTAGCTCCTACTCAGAACTTGGCCAGCACCAAAATTCCTGCTCCATTTCCCCCCAGAATTTGTGGGGAATGGTTCCCCCCCTCTGCGGACACCCCCCCGGCCTACTGCCCCCTGGCCTCCATTCCAGAAGAAACCATGTGCCCTCGCCACAGCCCAAGCCTCACCTCAGGTTCTCCAGCTCCGAAGGCAGGTTGTAGCGGAGGAGTCTGTGCAGCTGCTTCACTCTGGGCTCCCCGGCAAACTTGACCCTCAGCACTTGATTCAGATACCTTGTGGGAGAGGGGAGAACGGAAACCACCGCTCAGTGCGCCGTGGCCTGGAGCTCCTATGAAGCGCAGCCACGGAATGCCAGCGGGGAGCCCCCGGCTCTTTGGAACGCTCGAGTCGTGCCCACCCCCCCGTCCGGGGGACCAGAGGAAGGCCTCTGCCCACTGCGGCCAACAGGTACTCACGCTGGCACCTCTGGGAACCGCTAACAAAACTGAGTCAGAGCCAAGCGCTTGGGCCACTTACTTTTCCATTGTTCCAAAAAGCCATTTTGGTTCCTTATTGAATGGCATTTTCATACCATGAAATGTGGCCATTTTCTCAGCTATTTCTGCAGAAATATCTGGCAAACTTAATTCTTCAGTGTCTAATCGCCGGCTCTGGAATAAAAAGAGGAGTTAGAAAACCACATTTCTTCGGGGAACCTGGAAGTGTGCGATCACACAGGCCTAAGAACTAGGAGTCGGTTTTGTAGGCGTCTAAGTCCCCTCCAGCGCACAAGGTCCTGTAGGAATGGGCACCGGGCCCTGCAGACGGTGACCGGTAATCGCCGTGGCATTTCTCAGCAAGGGGGAGGGGCCCCCTCCATGGGCCAGTATCGTTTTGAACCCTTTTAATCGTGAGAAGGTCCTTCCCACATGTAAGCATTTAAGCGGACTCAGCGCTCTATGCCCTCTGCCTGCCCCAGGGCACGCCCGCTTCCCCGGGAAGAGCTCAGGCTGTCAGCGGTTTGGTACATGAGCCCGCGTCTAACTCCTCCAGCCGCTCGACGCCCCACCCGGACACATCGCAGGCAAGAGGTGGTCCTAATCGGATGCACTGCCACGAGCTCGGGGTGAGCCATGGCCCCTCACCCACAGCGGCGTCCGCAGCCCCCGCCTGGCACAGAGCAGGCTCTCAGGGCGCAGAGCTGAACGAAGGAACGGAGGTGCCCAGCTCCCACTACTGTGGCCCGAGGCCACGCCTGCTCCGCTGCCTGTCATGGCTTCTCACAAGGAAAGCACAATCCGCCAGACCCGTGCGTCTCTCCCACACGCACTGCTCCCCTACAGGAGTCCAGAGGCATTGCTCTGAAAATGCAGAGCGGCCATGGCACAGGGGTGAACAGGGGGTGTCTCCAAGTTAGAGAAAACCCAGCTCGAACCCTGGCTTTAATCCTCATTTCAAAGGCACATGGCCACAGGCACCTGCTCAGACCTCTGCGTCTCATTTTCTGGTTTCTGCAAAATGAGAAGCGCATCAAGTCCCTGGAGGGGCTGCTCTAAACGAGGGCAGACACTGCAGGCAGGGGCACTGGGCTAGCACCCAGCCGGGGAGGTCTCGACAAACGGCAGGAGCCCGGCCAACGAGAGCTCGGAGCTCAGAGCTCTCTGGAAGCAGCAGGCCCAACCTCCCCCTCCTCCTCCACCTGGGACCCCCCAGGGTATCGAGCGGCCGGGCCAAGGGCAGGGGATTCGGTTCCTCGCGGCAGCTCGCCCAGCGTTCCCTTGGCTCTGTTACAAAATGCCAGTGATCTGTTTGGCACCATGGAAAGTGTAAGGCTAACCGTGCTCAAAAATGAGCCCATTTCAGCGTTCTAAGCTCCTTTCCCAGCAGATGGAAAGAGCAACAGGGGACCAGTGTTCTCAGAGGTCACCATCGGCCTGTGTCCTCTGGAATGTGGCTATGGGGACCAGAAAGGGTGGGATGCACAGGGCGGTCCAGAGTAAACTGGGAGGTAACACATGCCATCAGGCCGAGCCACGTGCAATCACCATTTCTGGGTCAAAAACAGTTGGTTATTGGTAGTTTCATGTGGTTCAACCTAGTATTTTAACGGAATTTTTAAAAATCTTCACTATATGGTAAACATTATATATGTATAAAGAGACTAGAACTTCTGAACTAAAACAGCGTCAATCCCACGGACGCTCCAACCCACGCATCCTGGTCTGGGACAGGACGGCCCCTGTATTCTGAGCTCTAGTCCCCGGCCCTTTACCCTCTCGACAAGGAGGAGTTTCACCGCACGTGTACACTTTAAACAACTTCCAGTTTGCTTCCGGGGCTTTAGTAAAATGGCGTATACTATATGTAGTCTTTGCGATCTGCTCTTGTCACTCAGTGTCATCTTCCTAAGATGCATCCGTGTCACCACTCGTAACCACAGAAGTGCTTTAGAGTTTCAATTCTCTCAAATGCTTTATTAGCTCATTTGATGCTCATGCCAGCCAGATGTGACTGTCTTTACTGGGACCGCTGTAAATAAAACCACCGCCAGGGGGCAAGCCAGGTGCTGGGCGAGTGACGGAGGTCTGCCGGCTGGCGGCCGCACGTATGGCGCCACTGCATAACCTAGAAGAGGGTCCCCTCCTGGGAGACAGGTTGCAAGGAGGCCGTGGGGAATGAGACCATTAGCACCCCTTCCTCCAGCCTCTCGCCGAGCACAGGCTGAGTCCTGGCGAGCAGGGCATCCCTTCAGCCAGGTATCCTGTGCTTAACCTCCTGCCCAACTGTACAGGTGGCCACGTGAGGCAGGGCAGGAAAAGGCAGCCATTCGTGACCCTGCTCCTCGAGGAGCCCCACAGGTGAAGAAGAGGAATGCTTCACCACGTCTGTGAACTTGGCTGTGAGTGGGAAGGCAGGCCAGCCAGGCTCAACATCGCCACCCCAAACGGCTGGGTTGAAAGGCCCGGAGCCGCCCCACGCTCGCTCTAAGGCGAGCTCAAGGCCCGAGGCCCTCTGCGGGTTTACTCGCACGGAACCTGAGGAAGACACACTGGTGGGTGTTACAGCAACATTAAAACTGCCTCAGGACGGCAGGAAAGGGCAAACAGTTCCAACTCTGGGAAACGGGACTTGAGCTGGGCCCTGAGACGTCAGAGGAACTTGATGGGCACATGGGAGCTGTGGAGACTCAAACAGAGGGAGTGGAATGGGAGACGAGGCAAAGAGCAGTGGTGGCCCCTGGGGGTGGCCAGGGCCGTGGGGAGCTGCAGTGACTTCTAAGGGAGGCCCAGAAATCAACAGGACCAAGGCGAAGGGCAAAGTGTCGGGGCAGGCAGCTTTAGGGGCAGCGGAACCTCAGGCTTCCTAGCGGTTTTTCGTCTGGGTGAACATCTTTGCGGAAAGACAGAGCTTCTAACGTAAACTCAACAGGAATTTGTTTTTGCTTTATTTCTAGCACACTTTAATAACGTAAGTCACGTTTGCTGCGTCAGAGCACGACATCCCGGGCCCCTGCAGCAACAAGACCAAGAATCCACCTGCTGTCGGCGGCCCATAGCAGCTGCGCAGTGAGAATACATCTTACCGGGATAAACTGCTCCAGGCGGCCTTGGGGGAAGATGCCGTAGAGCTTGGGCCCGAGCGACCTCTCGGCGAGAATGGCAAACATAACGCTCTCCAGGACCATGGCCTCGGCGCCCTGGAACAGACAGCAACACAGCACACGTTTCCCAAGGGCTGACTACGTGCAGCCATGAGCGCCTCCCCGGTAGCAGCGCCATCGCCCCCAGCGACTCTACGACCGGGCGTCATGACTGCCACCCCCACTTGAAATACAAAGACACAGAGGTCAGCATCTTGTGACGTGCAGGGTCCTTGCTTGCAAGTGTCACACGATGTTAGTAAGATTTCAAATTCAAGTTTAACTGAGTCGCTGATTCCAAACAGTGCTCGCATCTATCCTATAACTTCCATGAGCTCCGCCCAGGGCATCTTCTCAAAGGCCACCACGAGGCCGCCCACTCTGGAGCGGGACAGGGCGGCCCGCTTTCCAGCCGCGAGTGCGGAGCAGACCCTCTGCCACCCAACCGAGCCCTCAGGACACCTGACAGACCTGGGCCTGTTTTTCCATCCAAAGGGCACCCTGGCCGTGGAGCATCCCCGTCTCATCCCCTGTCTTCGCTGCCCGTTTAACGTTTGTCTCTTGCCAAAATCCCTCCGACGCTCCTGTGCGGCCTCCAGCCCTGGTGACTCGGGGCATCTACAATCAGCCTGCCTATGAAACCCATCTTTTGGCCTCAGTTCAAGTTCACTCCTTAGTCCTTTGCCATTAAACAGCAAAGTAACCTCCAAGCCACTGTGTCTGAGGAGGGGCCAGCAGGTGCAGGGCATGGTCGGGGGGGGGCACTTTCAGAGGATTCCTATCCCCCCCCCCCCCGGGTATGAAGTGTGCCGTGGGGAGTGCAATCCCGCACACACACTAAGCACGGCGAAGCAGCTCTATACGCTCAGGTTACAAACACACACGCAACAGGACCAACTCAGGCAACGACACGGTGCTAACGTCACGGAGAAGGAAAGAGAGAAGCTACTTTTCCAAAGCACATGGAACCACATCGGAGTAAACAGTAATTTGATCACTTTCACATTTGGGGGAGCAAACGGATTGGCTGGTAACCCCCCATAATTCTAGTTTAGCCACCATCGCGCGCGTGTCACCCCCACAACTGTGGTCTGACCATCTTGTGAGACCCAATCTTTATTTACTCACTTGCAGTTTTCTATCTACGGCTGCCATGAACGATACTGTGTCCTCCCCAAAGTCACACGCCAAAGCCCTGGCCCCCAGTGTGATGGCGTGTGGGGACGGGCCTCTGGGAGGTGGACAGGCACAGACGAGGTGACGAGTGCAGGGCGCCCACGCCACCAGTGTCCTCATACGAAGAGACAGCAGAGAGCCCGCTGTGCCTCCCTGTCCCTCCATCGCTCTGCCATGTGAGGACGCGGAGAAGACAGCACCCGCAGGCCAGGAAGAGGGCTCCGCCGGAGCCCAGCCGTGCCGGCACCCTGATCTCAGACGTCCGGCCCGCGGCGCTGAGAAACAAGCGTGTGCTGTCTGCTCCCCCACGAAGCGGCTACGGCAACCTGAGCAGACGCACTCAGCGACTGCACCCGGCGCTGCCCCGTCAGGTCAACGGAGCGCAGAGCCGGGTTCGAGATCAGACAGGTTATTTCTGAACCCCTTGAAGGAGCTGGGGTCACTGCTGGTCCCACGTCCCGCACCAGAGACACCCCCCGCAGGAGAGCGCGTGCGAGGTCCGCAAGGCGTCTCTCAAACTCTCAGGCGGACGCCGGCATGGAGTGAAATGCCAAGGCGCAAGCAGGCCGGGCACCGCAGGACAGAGGGTGCGGACACGGGCTGTCTGCCACGGGTGACTGTGCAGCCCTCCGCCGTCTGCACACCCTCCCGTCTTACAATGCCAGAGACGTCCATCAGGATTTCTTCCATGTAGGTTTCCAGATTTTGTTGGAATTAAAATTGGTTTTTGGTTTCCCTCTGTGTGGAGTGACTAAGACTAAGGGCAGTGGGGCTGGTGCCGCATAAAATATTCATGAGCCTGACTCTGAGCAGCCCTCCCAGTCTGAAGTTGCAAACGTTGTATAGAGTTAAGACCCTGTGTGTTAGCTCAGTGGCCTCAGCATTCTGTGCATCGTGTCCACTCAGCGCAAAGGCTCCGGGGACTGACGTCACAGGCCGTGCTGCCACTGGCACTTGGGCTGAACACAGACCGTCCAGAATCCTCTAGACCCGAGTCAACCCATTGCCAGGACGGAGGGAAGACGGAAAGACCTTTGCAATTCTCTCTAGCATTGCTCCAAACGCTGTGAACAAGAAATCTCTTTGTTCATACGTAACATCGCAGTTCCGTATTTATTCCCGGGAGGGAGAAAGGGGAGCTGGTGCGTGGAGGGAAACATCTGGAGGAAGAAATGAAGGAAAACAATCGCAAGCAAGAGAAATAGGTAGGTTAAGAAGGCTGGTAGATGGTACAGTGGCTCAGTTAGTTAAGTGTCCGACTCTTGATCTCAGCTCAGGCTTGATCTGAGGGTCATGAGTTCAAGCCCCATATTGGGCTCACGCGGGACATGGAGCCTACTCAAAAAAAAAAAGGGGGGGGGGAGCAGGTCATCTTAGAATGAGGGCATCACCTTGTGCAAGCTTTTTTGTAACCGCCAGGTCTCCAAACACCTCCCTGCTTGCTACTTAAGGAAGCGAGCCAGTAAAGAACAGGTTGGGACTAACACAACCCAGTTCACCGCCCCAGCACTGGCCCAGGCGCAGCCAACTGGCCATCGAGCCACTGGTTCTAGTTTCTTAGGACAAAAGGTCCTACCTCTGCTTGAAACCATTTACTTTGGCTTCAGAAACATTCATATACATTCAGTCCAAAAATATCTACTGGATGCACACCATGTGCACTGTTAAGCCCCAGGGAAACAGGAACAAGCCCGCAGGGACCCGTATCCCAGAGAGAGAAGCAGGCGACAAGCACAGGCCCAGCGGCAGGTTGGCAGGCTGGGAGAACCACAGCGCAGGACAGAGCGGGCGGCGGGGCGGCTGCTTCCAGGAGATGACAAGGACACCTGGGAGGCGAGAAGCAAGCTAGTAGGCCCTGAGGCGGGAGTGACTTTGGCACATTCAAGGAACCGGGAGGGGCCCACGCCGGGGAGCACAGCAGCCAGGGGAGAAGAGGACAAGGAGCCAGAGACGCCGGGAGGTGTGGGCTACGAGGTCCTCAGGGAACCCGCACAGGGGCTGAGAACTCCCGGCGACTGTCCCCACAGTGAGGAGCACATTTGGACAGGAAGCAAACACCCACTCAATCCTTTTTTTTTTTTTTTAATCTTCTTATGCCTTTATTTTGAGAGAGACAGAGCGTGAGCGGGGGAGGGACAGAGAGAGAGGGTCACGCAGAATCGGAAGCAGGCTCCAGGCTCTGAGCTGTCAGCACGGAGCCTGACGTGGGGCTCGAACTCACAGACTATGAGATCATGACCTGAGCCGAAGTCAGATGCTTAACCGACTGAGCCACCCAGGAGCCCTGCCCACTCAATTCTTAAAAAAAACCTTATATGCTCACAACTGTGCCAGACTTTCTAGCATTTTCTAACGTATTTCCTTTTACAAAGCAACAAAACTGCTGACATTTCGTGTGTGTGAACCGATTGAGATGGGGGGGCCGCAGGAGGGAGGCAGCGAGGGCAAAGCTGTGCGCTGCTGGGATGGAGAGAGTGGTGTGTGGTGCTCTGGGTTGGCTGCTGACGGCAAACTCAGGGGAGGAGCAAAATGGGCACTGGACTCGGCCACGTGGAAGTCGTTGGTGACCAAAACAAGAACGGTTCCAGGGGAGCAAGGGGGACAGGTGACAGAGGGGCGGGGACTGGTGGGGCAGAGGTGCCCAGACGGACTTTTCATTTAATCTATACAGTTTTATTTCTTTTACAGGATTAAAATCCATGGGGTGCCTGGGTGGCTCAGTCAGCTAAGCATCCAACCCTAGATTTTGGCTCAGGTCATGATCTTAAAAACAGCATGTTAAGAGAAATTAGAATCCAATAGTAAGAATATCAAAATTATGAACTTCTTGAGAAGACATAACAGCATTTCTGCAGTATTCTTGCCAAAAATGCAGAACCTCATTCCAGTCATGAGAAAAGACGAGACAAACTTAAACCTGAGGGGACGTTCTACAAAATCACTAGTGAGCACCGGACTGTGAGTACCACGGAGAGCAGATACACGGACTAGGGAGGAAGAGCCGGCAAACGCACTGCTGGGGTCCTGGCTGCACCCCAGAGCAGAACAAGGGAAAACATCAGTGGAAAAACCTGGGAAATACAAGTGGCTGTGATGGTACCAGTGCTGGTTTCCACGGTCACGTCAGGTGTTGACATCAGGGGACGCTGGGGAAGGGGCATGGGGGAGCTCTCTGTACCAGTTTGGCAAACTTCTGTCATGTCTACGGTTAGTTTGAAATAAAAAGTTAAAAATAAATGCACATAGAAAAGACTGAAATCAGCGGGTGCCTGGTGGCTCAGTTGGTTAAGCTGACTCTTGATTTCAGTTCAGGTCGTGATCTCACAGTTTGTGAGTTCAAGCCCCACGTGGGGCTCTGTGCTAACAGTGGGGAGCCTGCTTGGGCTTCTCTCTCTGCCACTCTCTCTGCCCCTTCCCCAATTGTGCACATGCTCTCTCAAAATAAATTTAAAAAATAGACTGAAATCAGCATTACGACAAAATCAGCCACTAATTCTGCACAGTGGCATAAAGGTGTTTATTACATTATTCTGTGCTATTCACATGCTCATATTTTTTTTTTCAAAAAAAGAAAAATGGTTGATCGGGAAGTGAGAAAAAGAGTGTGTAAATACTCTCTCAAGAAATTCTGCCACAAGAGGGAGCAGACTCAGGCAAGCCCAGCAAGCTCTGTCTACCACAAGGGACAGTAGCACCGCGCCCACGGACAGGGCGAAGGACAGCGGGTGTCTGGAGCCCGAGGGAAGGACCAGCCTGTGTAAAGGGTGGGTGCAAACACGGACAGCTCACATGCTTGGAAGCAGACAGATGAGGGCTGAGAACACAGTGGCCATCATAGACTGGGGCGCTGTGGCCCGCCGGGGGGCACCCTCCCCAGCTGGTGCCTTGCTTCTGAGGACCTAGAGAAGGCAAGGTGGCTGGGTCCGAAGACCAAGCCAGACATGGAAATCTTCAGCGAACCAGGGCAGCTCCCCGGAGGGTTTTCAACAGAGAAATGGTTTGGAAGCAGGAACAAGGAAGAAACGAGAAGACGCGCCCGCCCCCCCACCCCGCCCCACACACACCAGTTGCCTGGAGAGGGGGCCTGGGGAGCAGTCTCTGGGACCTTGAGTCTGTAGAGAGGCCAGTTAGCGGAGGACACGTTCAGAGAGGGGACGAGACTACAGAGGACAGCCATCCAAAGGGGCTCTGAGAAGAAAAATCACTTTCCCTTTCCCACAGCCAAATCCGTACCTTTTGACCCAGAGAAATTATACAATCAGAGCACCCACTGGAGGAAGAAGTGTGGCGGTGACCGGCGGGTTGCCTGAGGCGAGGGCATCTTGGACTGAGGAGGGGAAGGGACAAGGAGTGTGTGCACCAGCAGGCAAGGGGCAGAAGGTTCCAGAGCTGTCCACTGGCGCCAGCTGCAGCCAGCATTCGACAATTCTACACCGTGCCCAGCTGTACACCAGGCGTGACAGCCGCGGCGAGACCGCACGAGGCGGCGAGGTGCTGCCCTGAGTCTAGAATCTCACAAGAATAGGAGGCAGACGAGAACTGCATCACACTGAAAACTCCCAGCCTGATACGGTGCAGAGGAGAGGCACATGGTGCTCAGGGTGCGGGCACGAAACAGAGGCCCACATCTAGTCCAGAGAGCGGGAGGGCTCCCCAGGGAAGCAACCCCAAGTGAGGTCCTATTACATGCATTGTGGGGGTGGGAAATGGGCACAGTGGGGAGCACTCCAGCCAGCGGAGCCTGTGAAGGCCCGTGGCTGGAAGAAAACCATAGTTTAGGACAACGTGGCTGGAGCACGAACGCAGATGCAGGATGAAGGGGAGAATGGAAGGCTCAGCAGGGTCAGACGACAGGGACCTGCTGGGATAAAGCCCAACCCGACCTGGGGTGGAGTGAGCACTGAAGGATGTCAGGCAAGAGGCTGACCTGACCAGAGGAGCAATTCGAGCAGAAGCGGGAAGCGGGGCCCCCGAGAGGAGACGGTGGGAGCCTGGACCCTGGAAGTGGGTGGTCCCGGAGGAGACAGGCACACAGACCCTCGGTAGACTCTCCACACAGAGGAGAACAACAGACTCGGGGTTCGGATACGGGGCGAGGGAGAAGGGTATATCGGGGGGACTCCTGGCTGTCTGTCTTCAGAGAAAGGAGACACTCAGGTTCCGCTGAGGAGGTGGAATGGGGAGGAGCCCGAGCGTTCGTCTTGGGCCTGGTGAGAGCACTGAGAGACGGCGGCGGGTGGCGTGACCCCAGGCAGGGGCCGGGGCTGGGGAGAGCCCCAGGGATGGGGGGCGGGGGCAGCATGGGAGGAGGGCCTCGGGCAAGTCACGGGCGTTCTGGCACCTGAGACACTAGGAGGTCAGGCCTAGAAAGGGCCGAGGAGCGAAGAAAGTGTTCAGAGAGAGGGCAGCGTGCTGTCAAGTGCTGCAGAGAAGGGGAGGTGAACAGAACTGGAGAAGCGCGGCAGACCTGCTGTCACGGAGGCCCCAGGGACCCAGTCGTGTGACCACCGGCACACACGAAGGACTCAGAATGGCTGCAAACTCACTATCCATCACCTGCCGCCCAAGGGCGTCTCTGTCAGCGTCACCCAGAGAGCACAAGGTCCAGATCTGCTGGACGAGGGTCTCCAGGGAAGGATGCACCCAGAACAATCCAATGAGACACGAGGGAAGTACCAGTACTTTAATTTCTTTATGACCTCACCTCTTTTCAACTTCTGTTTCAAGACCATTTTAGTCATTAGTGTACAGTGAGTAAAGGCAGTGTACTTACGTACGCGTGTGTAGACCCAGGTTTCCTGTCTGGGTTGTGTGTGGGGGGGTGTATACTTATATACAAATTTTCGTAGATGGGACAGTATGCTCAGAAGTTGTTTACTCCCTGGAATGTGGAGATCACTCTCGAGACTGCCCACTTCTGAGCTCAGAAGAGGGGCCAAGTTGATACGTCGGTGCTCTCCACCTCAGGCTCTTCTCTGAACGTGAGCGTTTCGGAGAGGAGGGTCGTTTTAACTGAGAAGAAGCCTTTTGGAGCAGGGTGTCCCGCTGGGAAAAGGCACTCCTACTTGCGCCAGGCGGTGCCTGCCTCGCAGTGTGGCATGTGACCGGAAAGGGGGGGGGGTCAGAGGCACGGCGCAGCGCACAAGCCTACCACACACAACCGTCTCCCCAAACCGCCCTCTCTCAGTGCCCCGACTACTGTTTAGATTGCCAAGAGGACACCACATGTCCACTGCCTCCACTTGGGAGGGACTACAAATACCCGCTGCCCTCTCGGTCTTCATCCCAACACAGCAAGAGCCCGAGACAGACAGACCAGAGGCGTCAGGGGCGGGAAAAGAGGCCCCGCAAGACCGGAGTGCTGACGTGGGCTAACACGGGCTCATACAGACGCAGAATGGACTTAATTACTTACTTGAAATTCATTTTCTTTCTGAGCTTGTTCGGATCCCTCTTTATTACAGGACCTCTACGAATGAGAAAAAGCAAACACTTCCGGTAAGATGGGGAACACCAAACAGACTCTAACTTTGCAACCACCAAACAGTCAGGGTTTACAAAACATCACAGATCTTTAATGAATGGTTCTCAACCCACTGAAGCCACCAGCGGCGGTCTAAGATGCCCCACCGCTGTCCACACTCGAACCGACACCCGAGAAATCGCTTCATCTCTTTACAGGAAAAGGAATGTGCTGCCGACACCCAACAGCCTTGTACCTTTTCACAATTTCATTGTCCGAGGAAAGTCAATAGGGGGCGCTCTTCCAATCAGGCCTTCCCAAGACCAGCGGTCAAGTGGTCTCCCCAATTTAGCTAGGCAGTTCCTTCAAGGCAACACTATCCTGAGGAAGCTTCCTTCCGGCGAGAACGGGGAGTGAAAACACACTCCCGGCATGTCATGGTCAGCACAGAACTGGGACAGAGAAGAAAGCCCTGTGTGGGCAGGAAACGTGGCACCAAACGTGGGCAACGAGCCTGCCAACTTGGTACATTCACAGACTGGCCCTGCTCGCTCCGCCTGTCCCTCACTCAATCTGAATTCTTCCTCCACAAAAAAGAGGGTCGTGCAAATTTAATGAAGTCCCTGGCTTTACTTCATGGCTTAAGGAATCCTCTTGTATCACTTTCCTCAATGAAATTGCAAATTATTGGAAACCGGGGAGCCAGGCAAGTAACAACTAGATCATTAACCCCCTTAAACAACTCTCTGGCTACATTCGTTCTTCAAGGCACAGATCATATCTTTTCAAAGCACCCCCCCACCCCAAGTGCTTTAAAAGTCTTCACAGAATCTTTAATAAGAGGATGGAGAAAAGCAGGTCAGAAATTTAAGGATCGTGTCGAAATTTTATACTCAAGTATCGCCTCCAGAAATGTTGTTATAATTAAACTATGTCGGCTTAAGCCAGACACAGAAGGGAGCCCTTAAAGGGAGCTTTTTAAAAATTTTAAGGTTAAATTCTTGAACATCCCATGAAAAGCATATCTTTCCATTCCACAGCTTTATCAAAAATACCTGTACCAAGGGTGGAAGGTGTGGACAGGAAAAAAAAGATGCCATGTTAAGCAACACCAGCTACTCTAGCACCATTCAAAGACTATAGTGATTTAAAGCAGTGCTCCCGTCCATCACACACGGACACAGTGCGCAGACGTCTTAACGTGTGTTCTGCGCAAACTGTGCATGCGGGCGCTAGCTCACTCGATATAAAAGTAAACACCCGTGCTCATGAGGCTATCTGCAAAGACCCTGCACTTATGCATATCAATAACATCTTTAGCATCCAGTTAAGTTCATTTTGTACAAAGTACAGAAAAATACAAATGGCGGATATATATTTTCATTGGCGCCATCTGCGTTTTCCGATGAAAAGATGCTGCAGGCGAAATCCCGTTACCATGAAAGCTACAAAAATGAAAATGCTCCGGAAATCCTTTTAGCTGTTTGTCGACAGCCTGACCTATGGTATGAGGGACTGTAGGAAGGAGTACCTGGGCACCACTAGAGCTTTCCTCCTTCCCTAACTCCAAATACTCCCCTCCCCCCTACTGAACTGTTACCTTAGACTCTGGCTTTAGTGTCTCCTCTCTCGCCAGTGGCCTACAAGCTCCTAATGAATAGGGACTCCATCTTCTATTGATTGTCAGTCTCCCCCCAAAGCACCAAGCACTCGGGGTGCTCACTACTCTTTCCGCGCTGGGATGGAAGGCGGCGCCCGTGCTGTGAGGCTCAAGGTGTAGCCTCCGAGCTGGAGCCGGTGGGCGTTGGGCAAACCCGCACCCAGGATCCGAGCAGCCGGGAAACTGGCTACCGTGTTAATCAGGATAATGGGGCGAATTGCCCCCAAATGTTCATTCCTGCCCTTGCTCTCTCCAAGGAAAGTTAAGAACAAAAAAAGTTCTGTGATGTGATACATTGTACATTGATATTCTGTCCAAAAGACAAGTATGTACTGTGGCCATCCTACTGGAATCTGTTGTAACGGGATTTGACCTGTACGATATTCTAAGATATTCTAAATGATTACGGTTATTCCTACACTGTTATCATCCCAACTGTATCTTCTTAGGGAGATACAGTTAATGGGTTACGAGGCCAACAGAAGTCTCTTTTCCCTTGTCCAATGGTGCTCTCAAAAGGGAGTCACTTCCTCAAAGTTACAAATTGCCTTAGTTCCCACGGCCATTCCTTTTTAATACTCGTACCGTTAAGTCGAAATCAATTCTGTTAATAATTTCCCCGCCCCTGCCCACCCCACTGCGCCCCAAATGAATGCGTTACTTATACCATCCGAGCACCATCATGAAGGCAAGATGGACTTCTGCCATATTCAACCCTCTGTTCTGTTTCCTCAGTACACAATGTTCAGGTTCCCTCAATCCTGTAAACAAGAAGAGTAAGAAAAAGACCAGGAAGTCTCAAACCAATCAGATATTCACGAAAAGTGAGAGAAGAGGCCTCCTCTGGTAAGCCACACAGAGACAGACTCACACTGCCAAAAAAGAGGTCAGAGAACCTTTTTTTGTGCAGGAAAAGGGGAAGTAAAATAGATCTTGGAATCTGTGGGATTTTACTTCAGAGGCACAAACTTATTTGAAGCAGGTATTAAAATATCTTGTATAAATATTTAACATGACCCCAAATTTTCTGCCAACTTCCATGTTAATAAGAACTAGTTTTCATATATAAAACTACAATTTTTTATATTAGAACTGTGAACACTGGTTAATATCAAATAATTACTAAAATCTATTGATGTGAACTTTATCATGATCATTTTAAAAAAATCATCTTATGTCGATATAGCCCGAAAACATTCACGGAAGCAATAGCACGATGTCTAGAGTGTGCTTCAGTTTAACAACCCCACAGAAGGAACGGGGTAAAGATAAAGGACTGGTCAGAGGGGAAGGCACGTATTGGGCACTTGAGGTTCATTATACTCCTCTGCTCTACTTTTGTATGTGTCTGAAATTCCCCGTAATAAGTCCTTTTTTAAAATAAACACAGACATTTCAGGACCTGAGAAGTCAGAATGCATCAAATATGTTTAAGATTCTCAAAACCATTAAGCTGTACGCTCTAAATGGGTGAACTGTAGGACAAAAAGACATTACAGAAACAAAAAAAAACAAAACAAAAGACAAAGATAATTAACTTAAAATATACTGCCACTGGCTTCCCATCTTCCTCGCTCTTTTCTTCCTATTTTGGGTTTTTCAAGAGAATCTAAAACTACTCATTATAGTCCACATATTCTTTAGACTGTGATACAGAAAATAAAATTGGCTCAGGGGGTAGCAGTGGTGACGGGGGCATGGTTTGTATTTCGTTTTAGAGTTCTACAAGATTTTGAAAACGGAGTCCGATTTTTGATGGGCCAAGAACTTCTAAATATGAGAAAAACTAACATTGATATTATAAGTTATTAGTTTCTTTAAATGTTTTATTACATGCTTTGAAATAAAATGAAAGTCAACAGATAAGACAACTTTAGAGGCTGAGATGAGAAAATATCACTTGACTGAATTTTGTCTGAAATAATTTTAGGATTCAAAAACGAACGTTCTATTTAAAGTTACCCAAGGGGTGCCTGGGTGGCTCGGTTGGTTAAGCATCGGACTTCAGCTCAGATCACGATCTCGTGGTTTGTGAGTTTGAGTCCCACATTGAGCTC
The DNA here is from genome assembly GCA_028646485.1 of Cryptoprocta ferox. Classification (NCBI taxonomy): domain Eukaryota; kingdom Metazoa; phylum Chordata; class Mammalia; order Carnivora; family Eupleridae; genus Cryptoprocta; species Cryptoprocta ferox. The sequence continues at coordinate 4,517,560 of CM053575.1, read as the reverse complement.
TCTGCTGTTAGAGTAGAGTCCGTTTTGGATCCTCTGCTCCCCTCTGCCCCTTCCCCACTTGTTCCCTCTCTCTCTCTCAAAAATGAATAAAAGCTCTCTTATAAAAAATAAACTTTAAAAAATAAACAAATGAAAAACAAAGTTACCCCATACTCCACAAGGTTTATTTCTTTAAATGTGTTTAAGCTATTGGGCAGAATAAACTCTTATCTGGCCAGTTCTTAACGACAGATTCCTCTAACGATGACAGAGCTAGTGTTACAACTGAACTCCTTTAAGAAAGCCCCATTTGTGCAATGAAACAAAGAATACCTCGCTTCCCCTAAAGCCTTATGTGTGGCTGTGCATCTAAATAAATCAGAGTGGTATAAAAGAACGTGGCATGATGTGGCATCCAGCTATTTAAATGTCAACTGTAAGACTGAAATGTTTGTCTTTAAAGTGTCTTTAGGGGAGCCTGGGTGGCTCAAGTTGGTTAAGCGTCTGACTTCGGCTCAAGGTCATGATCTCTTCAAGCTCCGAATCCGGCTCTGTGCTGACAGCTCACAGCCTGGAGCCCGCTTTGGATTCTGAGTCTCCCTCTTTCTCTGCCCCTCCCGTGCATGTTCTCTCTCTCTCTCTCTCTCTCTCTCTCAAAAATAAACATTAAAAAAAAGTATCTTTAAAAGCCCAGCACGGCATGAGCTAGCTACCAGTGGGACAGGCTGGGAAAAGCGTTGAATCAACTACAAAGAATGACATATCATCAACAGTATAATAAACTGGAAACGCCATTTAAGAAATCAAGTCATCGTCAATTATAGATACTGTTATAAGGAGGAAGTAGACACAAAAAGATTAAAAAAAGAGTGTTTTATAGAAACAGAGGACATTTCTTCTTACTAGTCCTTCTCCACCAAACACAGAAACACAAAAAACTACAGAGAGAACTCAGCTGGCTCTTCTATTTTTTACTTACTTACTTATTTATTTTCAGCTGGATCTTTTAAAGGTTCTGTACAAAAGAGTAAGTTGGTTGTGGCCTTTTAATAACACTTTGAGACTCATAAATGAGAGACTGAGAAAGGATAGTTCAGGGGCGCCTGGGGGGCTCAGTTGGTTAAGTGTATGACTCTTGGTTTTGACTCAGGTCATGATCTCGCGGTTTGTGAGCCTGCTTGGGAGTCTCTCTCTCCCTCTCTCTCTGCCCTTCCCCTGCTCATGCTCTCTATCTCTCAAAATAAACATTTTTATAATATTCAAAAATTTATAAATATTTTTATAAATTTATATAAATGCATACAAAATTTTTATACATTTATAAATATATTTATAAATGAATAAAATCTCTAAAGAAAATAAAGTACAGCCGATGTGATTATCTAACGAGCACATATAAATTATGAGAACTTAAAGAGACAAACGACTTTTAACATTTTATGGTCTTCTCTAGAGCATCTTCAATTACCCCGAGAAACATTCTAAAAGAATTTGATGCTCTGACCTTCCATAATGGGACGACTTGAAGAACATCAGTTGGAGACAAGACCCTCTAAAAGGCTCTAGGAAGGCATAAACCAGAAGACAGGTGAGGGGAAGACCACGTAAGGCAGGCTCTTTCCAGGACCTCCTCAAAACTTCCTTGTGATCCAGCGTTAACCTGCTGCCCCCGGGCCCCCCAGGCTTCCGAGTGCATTAGGCAAAAGCACCCCAAAGGGTGACCTGAAGCAACACACTCCCAGGAAGGGCGCCCTCGCTTCCTTAGCCTGCGGGCGCCTCCGCCTCGGCCCAGAACCCCTGATCTTTGAAAAGGTATTGGGGGGGGGGCAGATACGGACTGATACGGACAAAGAGGAAAGTCTGTTTCTAACTCTGACCAACATATCAATATAACATGGTGTTTCCTTGAGGCCGATAGTATGAAGGAAGAAGCAGCTAAACACTTGCAGTGAATTTTCAAGTTGAGGCCCATAAATTTCTAAAATTACCAAATCATTTTCTACTGAGGAAACAGAAGAAAGGGAGTGGATTTGCTCTGGACAAAACCAAAACACCCCCCCACCCGCCCCCCACAAGAAACAAAGGTGATATATCTGATACATACCATTCTTAACTCTTAATTACTGCACCGTTCTTAGCCCAGCACAAACTGTAGCTGGTGTGACTTAACAAAAGCTTTACAATGTTCTTTTTAAAAGGCATTTCTTGAGACCAAGAACTCAAAGACAGACATCAAAGCTGTAGAGAGAGCTGCAGCTTTCAGAGGACTCATACCGTACCGTGACTCGGGTCTGTCACCTGGGAAGCAGACTGCTCCAGGCACGATCGCATGGGCAGCCTGCGGCAGAGAACACATATGCAGACAGCTAAGGTGGTACGTTACCCCACGCGCCCTTCACGCCACCCAGCACGCGCATCCCTTCCCCAGACGCGTGGGCTGCACTCACACCATCGTGCCAGGGACCAGAAATCTGGACTGGCTTCATGCTAATAAATCCCAAACATTTCAGACCAGCAAGACGAAGACACTTGGCATACGTCAAAATTAGACACAGTAGGCCGTGATTTCTTTAGTTATCAAAAGAAGGCACCAAAGCAGGTGTGGAAGGATGACAGACAGTGATTTGGCAACTACTTCCCAAGTACTAACTGAAGAAATACGAGGTGAGACCAAATGGGCACATGCACTACTGGAAAAATGTACTTTTGAGAGGGAAGTCTGACTACCTTAGCCGTAAGTAAAATTATACCACAAAGTATGAGGGGATGTTTCAAAAGCAGAGTAAAAACAACTCAAACTCATGATGATCCTAATATAATGAGAACAAATACAGAGCGTTCACAGGAATCCGTTCCCGGGGACTCGTGCTCTCACAGTCTCTCGGGACCAAGCAGGGCTCTCCGTGAGGGAACGTGTCACACGGTCCTTGCACGATGCAGCCCTCGCTCCGGGGAGAAATGTTGGCGAGCAGCTTCTCAGTGGCCAGTAGTTGACTATGAGCTATCTATGGGCTGTTCCCATACTGGTTCTTTCCCATATTCTATTGTGGCTTAATTTCTATTTAAAGCGGGATTAAGGTTAGAAGACGACATTTTGCTGTCTGGTTTTAAAACGGACCAGGTCCCAGGTTGCACTCTTTGGAGTCATTAATACGTATCTGCACTGTGCTGTGATGCCTTTCATTTTATTACGGTTAGTACTCAAACAAGCATTAATATTAGCCTTCTGTCAGTCAAAGACACATTCTCCCAGACAACACTCGAGAGATCTTTGATGTGCATTGCAGACGTTCATGCCTGTGAGACCGTTCAGAAGGGTGTGGCCAAATCTCTCCATTCATGCCCAGAAGGAACTGGCTCAACACAGAGTCACTGTTCCACAGAGGAAGGGACAGAGCAATCCTCTGAGACCTCCGCCAACCGGCACAGGTTACTATGGACAAACAGTGCGTGCTGACATCTGTGTCTTCCACAATTCGTGACAAATAAGCAAACGGGTTATTTCTAACCAGCCAAACCTGCTGCTTTGAAAAGGCTGCTACTGGACGTTGCAGGGCTCACGTTCCTTCCCAGTGTCAGAGAGGAAAAAACCAAGTTACATTTGTAGCCTGTGTTACCATTTCAAGCTCTCTTCTAGCAATTACAGCTCTTTCCACAATGGCAGTGGCCAAACTGGTACTTCTCAACTTGTGTTAAACCGTCCTACTTTGCTTAGGGGGTGATTTTACACCGGAATCCGGTTTTTACCGTCTGTGCCACTGAGGAAACCTCCCCATGAAAGGGAAAGCTAGGCCGTGTGACACAGACCCTGGATTATTTCGATTACATGACAGGTGCTGTTTTAAGATCGGACCGTTACTTTTATGTTTAAGGTGTCTACGTTACAGAAACAGGCTGAGAGGGAACGACGTCTGGGGACGGAAACTGTAGGCGTTCTGCTGCCCATGAGCTGCACCAACGAGCAGTCAGGGGGCTGCTATGATCGTAGACATTTTGCGGCACCCGGATGAAGAAAAATGGAAACACTGAGCAACGTCAAATTGTTTTAAACCAAGTCATTTGTAAATGATAGTAACTATAAACCAAAGAAATACTTCTACTTAGTATTTGATTCCCAGAGGTAACAAACTCTAACGTGTAAAAGGAGAAGGAGAAAGGGAAGGGACACGCTCAACTCACCTGGCCCAGCGTGTCATTAAACAAGACAGCAGGACAGTCCGAGAAAACACACAGGACCATCATCACCTGTAGCCGCCAGCTGACGTTTCTGAAGGAAGGAGCTTATTCCAAGCCGCCTCCAAGGATGCTGCGACTGCACTTACAGCCGATGTCGGGGGTCCCGGTTTATTTGCACACTGCACGTCCACGCACAGGCACGCGTGTGCTTTCCCCGCAGGCAGAGCACAGGTGGGGAGAGCGTGACATTGGAGCTGGATGACATTTCTGTCTTTAATCTCTACGTCTACGAAAATACTGGCGTCTGTTATTCAGGCGGGCTCGAGATTTGCTCGGCCCCATCTCTTCACCAGTGCAAGCCGTGCCAAGTCACTATCAGTTCTGGCACGTGCCCTGCTGTCGTGGGAACGGGAGCCCCACAGTAGACGCCACCTATCTGTCCTTCCACCACAAGGGCCAGGTTCACTCCGAAGGGCTGACGGGCGATAGGACTGCACTCACGCCCCAGCAACAAAACAAACAAAGATGCGTCGCATCGGAGCTGAAAATACTGGGAAAGGTACTGACGTCTGTGATGAAGTCCCTGGCACAGCGTGCTGACAGCGCAGCGTCTGCGGCCCCGGCACCCGGCAGCTGCTGCCTGGCTCGGGCCCCCCCGGGCTCGGGCTCTGCCTCCACCACCTTCTCTCTTGGGGCCCCCGGACCTGGTTCCCCCTGTTGTCAAGGTATTCAAATGACCAACACTTTAACTTAAACGGCCATTAATGTCTAAAACGGAGACTGGCCGCCAGTGCCCCTGCCAAACCCTGAAGAACTTGGGAACCCAAAACATTTATACCTGAAGCTGTAGGCTTCATGTTTTTGCTAAGCTTGAACTTCAACCAAAAAAGGGCCCTTGAAGTAAGGACTCAACCAAACAAGTATTTATACTGAAAATGGATTCTCTCCTATAACGAATGCAAAGGAACAGTGGTTTTTCCAACAAAAATGAGATTACTGTCTAATAAGTCAATCGTGAGACTGGAAACACTCGTTTGCTGTCCCATCAGTAAGCTGCTCGTTCGCCTCCAGGTACAGCCTCTGCCCTGCACAGCGGATGCAGCTTCGGGAACGGCAACTGACATTTGCTGATGAGCATCATTAAGAAGCTAAATGTAGAGTGTCCCCCAGAAATTTGAATCATACATAAAACATATTCCATTCTGTTCGTTTGAGAACGATTAACTCCACTTTGAGTAGCTTTAACTATTCTATTTATTTTTGAGTTATCTAACAGGTTTTTTTTACTTATTTTCTTAAAAATGAATAGGAAAATAAAATTGTTAAAACAAATTCTATCTCCAGGGTGCCTGGGTGGCTCTGTTGGTTGGGTGTCCGACTTCAGCTCAGGTCATTATCTCACGGTTCAGGGGTTTGAGCCCCACACAGGGCTCTGTCTGTGCTGACAGCTCGGAGGCTCGGGCCTGCTTTGGATCCTCTGTCCCCCTCTCTCTCTGCCCCTCCCCTGCTCACCTGCTCGCTCTCTCTCTCGAAAACAAACATTAAAAAAAATATATTTCCAGACTTTTCTATTGCATTTAAGTACTGTAAGGCAGTAATTCTAGACTGCTAAAATTTCAAACAGGACAAAATATTAACTAGTGTTATTAGCAGGGAGAGAGAAGTGCTCGGTTCCAGCCTGTGCTGTTGGCGGCTTTTACTAAGTTACCCACCAGGTAACACAGCACATTCTAGAGCTGCGGTGTCCAACATGGCAGCCACCAGCTATGTGTGACCACTGTAATTTAAATTAACTAAAATTTAAAATTCCAAGCCTTGGTCACACTTGTTTCACACGTTTGATAGCCACATGTGGCAGGTGACCAGCAACCTAAACAGCACAGATCCAGAGCATTCCCTCACCCCCATCATTGAACTGTGGCTCCAGACAGAGCACAGAACCTGGCACCTGGCTTAGCCTGGCACCTGGAGGAATGCACAGACCACGTTTAAAACACCCTTATTTAAGTTATAAATACAAATAAACGCCTCATAAATCAGATTTAAACAACAGTCTATACCATACACAATTCCAGCAGCTGGGTATTAAAGAATTTTAGGGGCACCTGGGTGGCTCAGTCAGTTAAACATCCAACTCTTGATTTGGGCTCAGGTCATGATCTCACAGTTCATGGGATCAAGCCGTGAGTCAGGCTCCAGGCTAACAGCAGGGAGCCTGCTTGGGATTCTCTCTCTCCTTTCTGCCCCTCACCCACTTGTTCCCTCTTTCCCTCAAAACAATAAATAGACATTAAATATATATATGTATATAAAGTATTTTAAAAGGGTTGCTTAAATGGAAGCACACAAATGAGCAGAAATGGGACGTAATGGTTAGAAAACGTAAAAGTCCTCCAAGAAAAAAATGGCTAAAGATTGATTTCTTTAAAAGTATCAAAAGGGGAGCACTTGGGGGGCTCAGTCAGTTCAACATCTGACTTTGGCTCAGGTCATGATCTCCTGGCTCGTGAGTCTAAGCCCCGCATCGGGCTCTGTGCTGACAGCTCAGAGCCTGGAGCCTGCTTCGGATTCTGTGTCTCCCTCTCTCTCTCTCTGCCCCTCTCACAGCTCATGCTCTGTCTCTCTCTCTCTCTCTCAAAAATAAATAAACATCAAGAACTACAAAAATACAAGTACCAAAAGGACATGAATTGGGTTTTTCAAAAAGTATGCTTTGAAAGAACAACTTGATTAAATAAAAAACCCAACTGGGGGGTCAGCACTAGGCCCCTGCTGCCTGTGACTTGTCAGTAAGAGGCGGGGTCGGCTGTGCTCTGTCACAACTTGGCAGAGTGCACACAACTCGGACGTATCAGCTGGCTTCCAGCTCTCAGACCCTCAGCACTGCACAGCTTGAAAAGGCCGAGGAAAAGCTATCCAACGAGAAGGCTCGGTCACGTTATGACCCAGAGTGCTGATTTTAACTTTCTGAACATTACAACCGAATTACTGTAGGCATGGACATAATCTGCTTATCAGATTGAATGGAGACTAGTCTCTTAAAACAATGAGAAAATTATTCTCCATTTTATGATGATCAAAATGGGCCTTTTCAAAGAAGATTTAAGTGGGTATCAAAATTCTACCCCAGAAATATAGCAAACAAACATTTATATGTGTGGTCAGTAAAACGGTAAATTCGGGGTATAAATAGTAAAAAAACAAAAACAAAAACAGACATTTGGCATCTCCTATAATTGGTTAAGACAATTCAACAAATAAGACATTTTAATTGAAAATTAGATTCAATTTGGTAATATAAAAATTTAGAAAGATTATGAGTCTAACAAATTCAAAGTTTTAAAGAAAGCTCAAAGGCAGGTGGTTAATAAATTCAGCTCCACCGAGTTCATACTTTGTCCACCGAACTCCCCTGCACCCTGTAAAACCTTTTCGATTATGTAATTTAAAACAATACCTTTTCCACATTAGAGTTTTACAACCCAGGTCTGAGCTAAAAATTCCGACGTGTGGAAAATCCAAGCATCACAACCACTACTAAAGATTTAACCAACATCATATTTTCACTGGATATAAAGCTGAAAATATCTGTACTAGCAAAAACAGGAAATCAGAACATTAACAGGATATAAGCAAAAAACCCAGTTGTGCAGCCCAATTAAAATAAAAGCAGTAAGTAAAAAACAGCTTTAATAATACCATTCAAGTGTTTAAAATCTCTACCCAGGCAATTCAAGAGGATGAAAACTGTTCCCAGCGCCCCCCCCTCCGCCCCGTCCCCACGCAGCCTACGAACTCACCATCTTTAAAATTGCCCCATACAGCCTCAGGAGCACCTTCCGGGGCTCGTCACCAATGGTGGCCACGGTGTCAGGTAAGGAGCACTGGAACAGCATGTTACTGAGGCCACCTCTGTTGGAAGGAAGAGGGCAGAAAGCATCAGTATTTTCAAGGTCAGCTAAACCTTCCTGGGCAACTACAGATGAAAAATCGGGGTCCCACGGGAACGGTTCTCATCGAAGTCTCCATCAGCTCGCAGGACACACGCGATATAGACGAGCTCCACAGTTTTTAGATCAATTCAGTCATATTAAAAACAGGCAAATTCCCAATTCGTTCTTCTTAGATTAGCACTGGGGGTGAGTTTTGTTTAAACTACATGTGTGCGTGTGCCTCTAGAGAATGATCTGGAATGGAAGAGAACCCTATGCAGCACTGGGAGTAGAGGAAATCCCAGATGCATTTCTTCAGGCCCATGTTCTTCCATGATCCAAAATTTCCATTATATTCCCACAATGACCAGGTTAAAATCTCAGGGCAATACTTAAACCACCTCCCCCAGGACCTTCTACTTGAAGTACATGTAGTTCCATGTTCTTCAAAATGTCTCAACTGGGGCGCCCGGGTGGCTCAGTCGGATGAGGGTCCAACTCTTGATTTTGGCTCAGGTCATGATGTCCCAGTCTGTGGGTTCGAGCCCCGCGTCGGGCTCTGTGCTGACAGCTCAGAGCCTGGAGCCCGCTTCAGATTCTGTGTCTCCTCCTCTCTCTGCCCCTCTCCTGCTCACGCTCAGTCTCTCTGTCTCTCAAAAATTAATAAATGCTAAAAAATGTTTTAAAAAACACTTGCAACATTAACTGGTCCTTGGAGCGCTCAGCGGAAATGGGAGATCTCAGTACCCTGAACCTTGCACTCTATGAGAGAGACAAGAAACAAGTTACAGGGGTCATGTGAAACAGGAAAATAATTGCCTTTGGGACAATGCACGTGCCCAGGTTGGACATGCTTGGGTAGAGAAGAAGGTTAGTTAATGCAGGAATCAAGCTCAATGAAGGAATACGAAATACAAGAAGCAACTCATCCGCAGTAGACTTCGGAGTCCCTCAGTCCTAACCTTACCCACCGGGCAAATCTTCAGGAACTATCGCATAAGCAAAGCACTAGGCCGGAGGCCAGGGTAAATACAAAACTGAACTCTGCTCTGGCCCCTGCCTTCAAGGAACATCCTCTCTAATGAAGAAAGCAGGCATAAAACTGTCAGAATTCAAAATCACAGGGCAGTGCGTGAGGCTACATGCCTCAGCATGTCCACACCTGCTTCTGTATCTGGTGGCAGTCGATGTGCAGCTCTGGGAGTACAGGTGACCAGCAGACCGGACCACAGTTTCTAGAAGGATATCTCCCGGTCAGAGAAGACCCCAGTTCTCTCCCTGCTCCATCCATAAACAGCCCAGTCAAGCTATGCTCCCCAAAGTGAGGCCAGAACACAAACCTAATTTACACCATCATGTGCACAATTACACAGTTAGTTTGAGCACACACTGATGAGCACTGCCAAGAGCTACAAAATACAGAGCAAGAGGCTGTGTGGGGAGGAAAGAGAACAGGGAGAAATTTTTATCTGGGGGCTCATGTTGGTATATTAACATTAACAATTTTAGAAATTCTGCTATGGCATTCTCCTCCTTTTCCTTGGTTAGCGAACCCAGATTTTATGCAGGCAGCAACGCGCCTGGCACACAGGCTTTTACCAGCTGCCTTTACAGGTACGTGTGCCCATGCGAACCAGGTGCAGACAAATACAGCGTAAAAGGAGGTATTTGTGTGACGTGTGGAGGTCAACTTAAAACACGCTCACAGGCCTGCCCCTTTCTCCCTGTCCTTTCTCCTGCTGTCTGACACAGGAGACAATGGTGTGTCAAGTGCTGACCAGGCTCTGGTCTCTGAGCTCCAAAACCACACTTCAGTTCTCGGTTGTGGTGCTGGGCTGGCGCTCCACCAGTCACAAATCTCCTTTGCCAGCTGCTCCCAGTTAGGTCCGGCCAGTGGGGGTTCTGCAGGGAGGCTGGAAGGCAGGAGGAGGGAGATGACGTGTTTACCTGCTATTCCTGTCCGAGTGCTACGAGTGCTACAGGGGCAACAAGGCGACCCCTGCTGCTTTGCCAACAACAGCATCGACCCCCCCCCCCCCCGGCACCTCCTCACGGTGCCAGCTCGCAGGTCTGTGCCCCGGCTCCAGGGGGCCCCGCAAGCAGATGCCAGCAACAGCCAAGCAGCGCCCTCTCCACGGGGACTGGGGGTACCAGCTGCAGGGTCTCATAACCTTAACTCAGCCCAGGGACGGGGCTGCTTCCTGCAGTTGTGTGTGCCACTGGGTCCCATTTCTGCTTCCTGGGTTCTCAAACCTGTTCACCCAATTCCCTAGATTAAATTCTCTATGTTGAAATGTCTAGTGCTGTTTCCGCTTTCTTTCCAGGGTCTTGACTGGCACACACAGCCAGAGCTTCAGCAGCTTCCTGGATCACGTTGTAGGAGTGGCAGAGCAGTTAGCTGCAAGGAGCCCGCATCCCATCAAGCCCACGGAGCTGCCTGCCCAGCCTGTCTACCTCCAGACCTCTTTACTCAAAAGGGAAATAAATCTCTGTGTTAAGCCATTGTTACTCTGGGGTTTTCTATTAGAAGCTGCTAAACCTAGTACTAACTGATCCAGCTTATGACACGTCCACTTAATCGTGTTCTCCCAATCTGGAAACTCCTTCTTCTCTGCTAAAAACTACCTCCTTATTGTTTAAGACCAAGTTCAAAGTCCAACCTCCTCAAGAAGCTTTCACCATCTTCCCTGCTAGCTCCCTGAAGGCAGCGGAAATGTCTCACTTCAATTCCCAAGGCCTAGTGACCCCACACGGTCAGTGCTCAGTAAGGCTCTTCTGAAGATGACCATAACCAGCAGCACTCCCGTCCCACGGAGTCTCTCTGCCCCAAACTCCCTCCAGTTACGTTCACTGTCTTACTAGGTCTGGCAGGTTAGGCTGGGCTCCCTGACTAATGAGACTGTAGGCCCCCCGCAGACAGTGCTGGGAGGAGGCATCATGCTGCAAGAAAGACCACTGGCTTCAGAGCCAGGGATTCAAATCCCAGTTCTGCCACTTACCAGCCGTGTCATCTTGGGCACCTCACTAAACCTCTCTGAGCCTCAGATTCACCCCTCTATAAAAGAGTTGCACTTTGTTTAGTCATTTTAAGAGCTCCATGGGGCGCCTGGGTGGCTCAGTCGGTTAAGCGTCTGACTCTTGATTTCAGCTCAGGTCATGATCTCATAGTTCATGAGTTCAAGCCCCCGAACTGGGCTCTGTGTTGACAGTGTGGCGCCTGCTTGGGGATTCTCTTTCTCCCTCTCTCTCTGCCCCTTTCCCACATGCTCTCTCTCTCTCTCAAAATAAATACACTTAAAATAAAAAAGAGAGAGAGCTTCTTAGGCTGCAGTGTTCAGCAGGTGAGCTGGGTTCACCCTCCCCGCAGTGAATGGATGCCGATACTGCCTCCCGTCTACAGATGGGGAGACCAAACAGAGTGGGGGAGCACCAGGTGTCATGCTAAGCAGTAGGTGCTGTGCCAGCCACACAATCACAAGAGCCTAGGACTAGTCTGTACAAACTTGCATGAAACAAAGGTCTTTGTCTCCTGTAGCTGCTGTAACATATGACCACAAACTTCATGGCTTAAAACAACACAAACTTATCTTATAGTTCTGGAGTTCAGACGCCAGGAAATGGGTCTTACGTGGCAAAAATCAAGATGTCGGCAGGGCTGAATATCAAAGGGATACACGACATTCCAGGAAACACACAGAAAATGACTAAAAACGGATTGACAGAGGTGGTTGAATTTCAAAGGACGGTGCTTACTGGGTGGGGGGACTGAGGAATTGGGTGTGTAACACGGACAGAGTCTCAGACCAGGAAGATGAAAGCGTCCCGAGATGGATGGTGGCGACAGCTGCACAACCGTGTGAGCGCCCTTAATGCCACCGGCCCACACGCTGAAAAACGGTTAAAAACAGTAAATTTCATGCTGTGTATATTTCATCACAATGCTTTCTTTATTTTTTTTAAGTTTATCTAATTTCTCCATCCAACGTGGGGCTCAAACTCACAACCCCAAGGTCAAGAGTGCACACTCTTCTGACGGAGCCAGCCAGGTGCCCCTCTCAATGTTTTAAAAAAGGAATGAAGTACTGACACCTGCTGTGGCATAAATGAACCTTAAAGACAGTATGCTCGGTGAGGGGCACCTGGGTGGCTCAGTCGGTTGAGCGTCCGACTTCGGCTGAGGCCATGATCTTGCGGTTCATGGGTTCGAGCCCCGCGTCAGGCTCTGTGCTGATGGCTCAGAGCCTGGAGTCCGCTTTGGATTCTGTGTCTCCCTCTCTCTCTGCCCCTCCCTGGCTTGCACTCTGTCTCTCTCAAAATAAATAAACATTTGAAAAAAAAACAAGAACATTATGCTAGGTGAAAGAAACCAGTCACATATTATGTGATTCCATTCATATGAAATATCCAGACCCAGGAAATCTATAGACAGAAAGTAGATCAGTCAGTGCCTAGGGCTGAAGGGGCCGGCGTTTCCTTCCAAGATGACGGAAAATGTTCTAAAATTGACTGTGGAAGGGGCACCTGGGTGGCTTAGTCGGTAGAGCATCTGACTTGGGCTCAGGTCACGATCGTGTGGTTCATGAGTTCAAGCCCCACATTAAGCGCACTGCTGTCAGCAGAGAGCCCACTTCGGACCCTCTGTCCCCCTCTCTCTGTGCCCCCCCCCCGCTTGCGTTCTCTCAAAAATAAATAAAACATTTTTTTAAAAAAGATAGCTATTTTTAAAAAAGGACTATGGGATGACAGTTGCCCTACCTGTGAATATACTAAAAACTGCCAGATACATACACTTTAAATGGGCGAATTGTATGGTATGTGAACTATATCTCGATAAAGCACTTTTTAAAAAAGAAAAATGACTTTTTTTCTATGTAATGATTTCTTCTTAACCAGTTAAAAACTTGAATGTGTTTCTCCAAAAGCAATGTTTCCCATGTGTCAATAAAAGTCGTATTTAAGAATTTTTTCAACAGCTTAATTAAAAGAAAAACAATCATGAGTACCCGGGAATCTTCACAAGAGTAAAGACCTCTTTGCCAAAAGACAAATCAGCTGTCTACCCCAGTGAGGGAACAAGAGAAAGACCAAGGAACCCGAGGCTCTGGTTTTCCCCCAGCTGCGCCTCGAAGCACACGGGAAGGAGTGGAGAGGATTGAGTGAGCTCTGACCTTTCTTCTCAACGCAGGGCAACGCCTCCGGTGGGCAGCTTATCAGAAGCGCCCTGCCACACAGGCTCCTGGCTACCAGACGACAGAACAGGCATTCCATCAGTTAAAAGCCCTCGCTTTCCTTCCTGTCACACACTCTTGAGAGTTCAGTCAACAGCAGAAGCAAACAGATGAGCTACTGTTCTAAATTGTGTAACTCCATTCAAAGTTTAATCCCGTACGAAGGGAGGCAGGCCGGCCAGCTTGGCCAGAAACAAGCCCACAACCTGGAAACCCTTCACCTCCTGAATTATCTGTAGCCCCCGTGGCTCAATAGGCTGTGGCAGGAGAAAGTAAACCGTTGATTACTTTTTAGTGACAAGCAAGATAAAGGAAACAAGGTCATTACCACGGATGACCCAAACTGTGAGAAACCACCGAGACAAAAACCCAGTTACCAATGGAGCCAAACAACACGACAAGGAGCAAGAAGATCTGTTGGGAAGATACGCCCCAGACATGGTGGCAAGACTACAACAGCCCAATCGCCATATAATCCGTCAAGATGTGCTCCAAGTAAAACCCCAGAAACTCAAGGATTCAAACAAGTGGCAGAACCGCTTTATAATAAACATCCATGTCATAGTCGAACTCTGGAGACGCGAGACACTCAAGTAAGTGAACATATCAAATACCACGAAATGAACACAGTTATTTCACAATCAACACACGGAAGCCACCCGCGGCAGGCAGGTGAGCTCGAAGGCGCCACTGGCGGGCACCCTCACCAGGCCGAGTGCGTGTCACCCACCCTGCACGCGGGCCTCTAACAGAGCCAACGGGCTGACGGGCGGGCGGAACGAACGTAAATCAGATGTTAAAATAATCATTTCGATTTCTCTTGATATACACTGATCAAGAATTAACTTAAAATGAAGAATAAGGACTCCTCTAACGGCAGCACACTCGGAAACGAAAAGGCTACGTGAAAAGCCACGCGGTAACAAAGCGAAGAGCCCCAGGCTGAAGAATGTGGCTACAGTTTCTGTGCTAAAGAAAGTGGTTTGTGAAAATGAACGCACAGAGCAGCCCCGAGGGGCACCGTGCTGCCTCCTTCATACTCGCTCTGAAGGACGACCCCCCAACCACAAGCAACGAAGAACTCGGCTGGACCTGGGCATGTTTTTAAAGACTCGGGTTTTATCAGTTTTACTGGAGCGACTAAAGTAGGCTGCTTATGACGCGCGGTAAATTGTTTGCCTTTCAGATTTCAGAATTCATGTTCCAAAAAACCTTGTTAATACGGATCTTAAAGACCCCCGAAATAAAAAATATAACAAGCTACCCCAAAGTCTATCATTCGAACATAACAACTTTGAACACTCTGGGTTGCTGTTTTGTTTTTTAAGTGGGCTCCATGCCCACCATGGCGCTTGAACGCATGATCCGAAGATCAAGAGTCACATGCTCTACCCACTGAGCCAGCCAGGTGCCCCTACACATTCCGGGTTTTTTTATTTGTCATTTTCCTAACCTCTTCTTTTCCTACTTCTTTCTTGTTACACTATTTTGTTCCTTTTCTATTTATATTACAAACATTTTCCATCAATTCAGCATTAAAAGCACAATTTTTAATCACGCATACAATTTCATCTTAAAGACTGAGGATGGTTTATTTAGCCAAGGGCTGACTGCTGGAGACGGTGGGCTTCTCCATAACGGTTTACTTTTAGCCATAACTCCGTAGTATGGACACCTGAACATCAACCTGCACGCACAACCTGATGAGACCCTGTAGTTACAGCTGGTTTTTCCAGGTCGAAGGACACTAACATTTTAAAACTCTTGCTGCCCATTGCCAAAGTACCCTACACACAAGCCACTCCCTCCTCCTCTCCTGTCAGCACATCACAACTCCTGCCTCGTATTCTTGACTGACTGACTCATCAATGGAAAAGTGATATACCAAATATTATTTTCTAGAAACATCAAATTGCTAGTGAGGATAACTAATAATAAAAAGCTTGCATAGGAAATACTTGTAGGTCCATCAATACAGAAAAAAAATAGTTCTTAAATAAACTATAAAACATGCTGAGCGCTAGCAGCTTTATTTAAATGATGTCTTAGCAACAAGCATCAATTATTGTCCCCCAAACTGATAAACATCAATCCATTACTCTCCCCAGAAAGCCATAAAATTAATTGCACTAACCACTAAGAGGAGAAGAGAAAATCAGAAAATGTAAAATACCAGTTAATCTAAAAATGTAGTTGACTCAGAAATGGGTCAAAGATACTATGTCACAGTAGGCAACATACTAACCAACAATTATGTTTTCTATCAACAATTATTAAAAAAAACCTTGAGAAACCCCACAAAACCATTTCAAAACAAAAACCACTCCATGTAACACTAAGATCTGGTATCTGATGCTACTTGCTCTCAAAGTTCCTTATGGCAAAAAACATCAGCCACACAGACACAGAACCCACCACCTTCTCCGCTCCCCGGGGTTCCACTCCTGGCGCCCAGGGCATTGTAAAAACAGTCAAGAGAAACATTCCAGAATAAAGTCCAGAGAAGGGAAGTTTGCTAACATCCCCCTCTCTTGCCCTTTGCCCTCTTCCTACAGACTCCCTTCCATGCTGTCCACACTCTCCTGGCTTTTCAAAGTCTTCAACTTCTGCTTTAGTAGCTACGGCCATCTCCTCACGAGGGGGCTTCCGCAGTGCCTCATCCTGAATTCCGCCACTGAGCCGACAGGCCAAATGCAAAGACAGGAAAAGGAAGAGAGTCAGACAGAAAGACTCAGAAAAGATGGCATTTTCTTTTATTTTTCTTTTATAGTTTATTGTCAAGTCGGTTTCCATAGAACACCCAGTGCTCATCCCAACAAGTGCCCTCCTCCATGCCCATCACTCCCCTTTCCCTTCTCCCCCACCCACATCAGCCCTCAGTTTGTTCTCAGTATTCAAGAATCTCTCATGGTTTGCCTCCCTCCCTCTCCCCAACTATTAAGATGGCATTTTCAATAGCACATGAGCAGGAGAAAGCAGTCCAACCACAACCATTTCTTCAGGCATGAGCTGCCTGCCCAATGACCATACACACACCCTACAGAACCCTAGGTTTCCTTATTCACAATCCACAAATGGACAAAGGGCCACTCATGCACCAGATCTGTCTGCAGTTCTCATTAGTGACATGAGGTCCCTGAAAAAGGTCAGAGACACCTGCAAGATTCTTGGGCTTCTCCACACAACCCTGCTCTCGATGTTCTCAAATGTCACCTGGTCCTGGACTGTGACAGGATGTATGTCTGCTCACATTTCTAACGCACAGGCATATCTGACTGGATTTGAGGGTGGGAATGTCTTTTGACTACTACCGATCTCAAACATAGGACTGAGCAACACACTCACGGTCATCCAGAGTCCTTGTGCATACACCTAACAAGCAATGGGTACTATTATACAGAGCCACTCATCACAAAAAATCTGGGCAAAAACAGGGACATGAGAACATAATCTCCTGCCCAAACTGAAGTGCATATCTGAGTGAATATTAGAAATGACCATCACACTGTGGGAACAGCGATGGAAAGGAGACTAGAAGATCAGACAGGAAGCTGATTATTAACACTACGAACACTTGAATTTCCAGCAAACTACTCAACCTCTCTGGGCCCACGGGGCTAAGACACCTCTCCCCTAGGACCGTTACCCAGATTAACTGAGATGAACGTAATCAGTATAGTATCTGGCAGTAGCAGGCACGTAATAAATGCAATCTTTTATTAGAGTGATTACCTTAGAAAACAGAAGTTCTAGTATTTAAACTATCATGAAAAGATCAAAATAATATTTAAGTTAAAATATAACACCATGTACCTACTTAAAAGACTAAGGCAGCTCAGTAAATACCAATATAAAACAATCTCTGAGATACAGTGTTGCTTTTAGTACCAAAAAAAAGGAGATCTATTGTAAGATTAAATTTTTTTTATTGTAAGTTTTAAAGAAGAAGAGGTAGCTATATGTTCGTAGCCCCTTGCTGATCTGAACATGAAATGTCACTGAACTACAGAGCAAGAAGGACACCACAAAAAGGAACTCAGATTTGAGTGGCTTCCAAAGCAACACAGAAAATGTTTTAATTCTTAGCTAATCTTGCATCTTCTTATTTTTACATTTTCTTTAAAAAGAATAAAATAAATAAGTCACGGAGATGGAAAGTGCAACATATAGTACTATAGTCAATAATACCATTTTTTAGTGACAGATGGAGGCCACACTCATCATGGCAGGCACTGAGTAATGTGCAGAATTGTTGAATCTTATGCTGTACACCTGAAACTAATATAATCTGTATGTTAATTATACTTCAATAAAAAAATAAATTTTTTAATCAAAAAAAGAGTATTAAAGCAGAAGAACCCGGAGATACCATTGGAACCATGACTTCTCAAACTCTCCCACCAAAGTGTTTCGAATGCCAGGTAAGAAATATGCTTGCTCTCTCATAAGTGCAAACTTTTATATACATATCCAGGCAGTATTTTCTCTCCTACTCCATAATATACCAGTTTTCTGTTTTAGCAAACACAACTGGTCAATGCAAACTACTCTCTGAATCTGTGAATACAATTAGCTTTCTGGGGAGATTTATAAGATTACATTGCAGCTAGAGTACTAATATAGGCATTCTAGTTTGATAAGCACAAATCTAATTAATTTTATGGACAAGGGAATGGTAAAAAAAAAAAAACAAAACAAAAAAAGGAAAAATTTCAGTAGATTGGGCCCCCCAGTTCATTGGGCCTTTACTGCAAATTTCCTGCCTCAAGCCACATAACAGATAATATTCTGGGTACTTTTCAGACCTCCTTTTCAGCCCTGCATTTCCTGATAGCCTTTAAAACAGCCTAAAGGAATTTTATCCATTATCAATCTATAATAAGGGCTCATTTGCTTCTTGATGAATTTTCCAACCCTCAACTTCAGAGAACTAGATTTTTTTTTCTGTCCCAACTTGTCTTTCTCTACATCAGCTCCATTGTTCCAAAGCTGCCAGCACACCCCTTTCCAACGGAAGTCTAGGACGCAGGACAGTAAAGCGGCTCAGGGAAATTTACATGTTACCTACACCTGGGGCAAATCCACAAAAGCCCCAAATCTGGCAGCGCACATAATCGAGTTCCTCTTAATTTGCTACTAGGTCATCACCATTCAAACAGGCTACTCTAACATGTAGCCATAAAGTACAATTAATTCCCAGGCAGAATAGCAATGTGTAGATTTTCAAGGAGGGGGAAGGAAAATGGACACTTCTCCACTACAAGGTAAATGAGACAATGCCACTGACTTCAGTCTCCAATTAGGGCACAGCTGTTCTTCACCTGGAAGGCCAGCGGTGGCTGAAGTGCTCCCCTTTGAAACACAGAGAACAAGTCACTTGAAGTGACCCAACCATTAAGAGAGGAAGCAAAGGAAGGTGGCTACCGCTGCCACAGCTGGAAAAGTCACCTCTCTTTCTACTGTCCAGACCGTCATGTGGGACAGCACAGTGCTGCCCATAAACTCCTCACAGCCTCTCCAGACATAGAGTCGCAGGAGCAAGCTGTCATCTTGGCTCCACAGCACATACAGAGGAAACAAAGGCCACTTCACAAATCTGTCCTGACGTTCCACCCACCATACCAAAAACACAGAATGCCACCGTCAGGTGTTGGCCATGAAAACTTATTCAATTTTGGTTGCTCTGTAAAGTTCACATAGCTTGTGAATACACTTCACGTGTGAAAGGAAGTCAAGGGGCGCCGGGCTGGCGCAGCTGGTACAGCACGTGACTGCTGATGTCAGGGTTGTGAGTTCAAGCCCCACACTGGATGTAGAAATTACTTAAAATAGTAAAATCTAAAAAAAAAAAAAAAAAAAAGAGAGGCGCCTGGGTGGCTCAGTTGGTTAAGCATCCAACTTTGGCTGGGGTCATGATCTCATGGTTTGTGGGTTCAAGCCCCACACTGGGCTCTGTGCTGACAGCTCAGAGCCCGGAGCCTGCTTCGGATTCTGTGTCTCCCTCTCTCTGCCGTACCCTGTTCGCGCTCTCTCTCTCTCAAAAACAAATAAATGTTAAGAGAAATTAAAAAAAAAAAAAAAAGAAAGAAAAAAAGAAGAAAAAAGGGACACCTGGGTGGCTCAGTGGGTTAAGCACCTGACTCTTGGTGTGGCTCAGGTCATGATCTCACAGTTCATGGGTTCAAGCCCCATGTCGGGCACTGCGCTAACAGTGTGGAGACTGCTTGGGATCCTCTCTCCCTCTCTCTCTCTCTGCCCCTCCCCTGCTCCTGCTCTCTCTCTTTCTCAAAATTAGTAAATGTTTTTAAAAATGAAGAAATTATAAACAAAAAATGGTTAACAATAAAAATAAATAAAAGGAAGACAAATTGGGAGTTGATGATGGGGGCGCCTGGGTGACTCGGTTGAGTGTCCGACTTCAGCTCAGGTCATGATCTCACGGTTCCTGAGTTCAGGCCCCGCGTCGGGCTCTGTGCTGACAGCTCAGAGCCTGGAGCCTGCTTCACATCCTGTGTCTCCCTCTCTCCATGCCCCCCCCTCAAAAAAATAAACATTAAAAAATTTTTTTAAAAATTGGAGTCGATGAGACCATCAAAACCTTCTCAGCCCCAGGAAAAAAGCTTAACAGTCCAGTAGATGTGATTTATTTGAGCTGCATCATGTGACCCACTTTAACACATCAGCATCAGGAAGCTGGGAGACACAGTGTAGATCTCGGGCACCTGCGAATGTCACATCCTAAGATTCAAGTACTGGTTTGTAGGTTAAGAAACAGCTGGGTGATTTTGCGGAAGAACAAGTTTTAACTACAAGTTATAAGGCAAACATACAGGAGAGCGCTTCTGAGCTAGTCTCTGCGTTGACATCTAGGAGTGGCTTCAATGTTTTCAACTTTTCATGCTACAGAGTATATTCTTCTAAAGTTTTGGAGTATAATCACTTCCCTAGATAGGGTTTACTGTGTAATATAGCTTTTATTTTAGGAACACATTTTTAAATAGCTTTAAAAATGGCTCGCATCCTTTATTTGTAGACTTAGCAGGTCTCAAAGAGGTCACTTAACTTCTATTTTATTCCACAGCATTCTAAGCAGGAAAATTCCATGCTATAGTGATACAACTTAGTGGAGTGCCCAAAGTCTTGAAGTATGACATTCCTAATGTCAAACAAATACATACATTATTTTCCAATTTTTCAACAGCCACTTTTTTTAAATTTTTTAATGTTTTTGAGAGAGAGAGACAGCGTGAGCAGGGGAGGGTCAGAGAGAGAGAGAGAGAGACACAGATTCCGAAGACAGGCTCCAGGCTCTGAGCTAGCTGTCAGCACAGAGCCCGATGTGGGGTTCGAACCCACAAACCACGAGATCATGACCTGAGCCGAAGTCGGATGCTTAACCAACTGAGCCACGCAGGTGTCCCAAACAGCCACTTTTTAAGTTTTATTTATTTATTTATTTATTTATTTTTAAAGTTGGCTCCAAGCCCAGCATGGAGACCAACACGGGGCTCGAACTCACACCCATGATATCAAGACTTGGGCTGAGATCAAGAATTGGATGCTTAACCTTACTAAGCCACCCAGGTGCCCCTTTTTTCTTCTTCATTTTCTCCTTCATTTTTTTCAGTAATCTCTACATTCAGGGAGGGGCTTGAACTCACAACCCTAAGATCAAGAGCCAGCCGGGCACCCCTATTTTTTTCCAATCTTTAAATGGTGATGAAATACACGTTAACAATTTACCACCTTAACCATTTTTAAGTGCACAGTTCAGTGGCATTAAGTATATTCACACTGTTTTGCAAACACCACCACCACTAGAGTCTCCAGAGCTCTTTTTATCTTGCAAAACTGAAACTGAGCCCATTAAGCACAGACTCTCCATTCTCACCTCCCCCAGCCCCTGGCAACCACCATCTACTTTGTCTCGATGAATGTGACTATGCTAGAGATCTCACAGAAGTCAAATCATAGGTCTTTCTGTGACTGGCAATTATTTCACTTAGCATGTCCTCAAGGTTCACCCATGTAGCAGCATGTGTCAGAATCTCCTTCTTTTAGGGGCACCTGGGTGGCTCAGTCGGTTGAGTGCCCAACTCTTGATCAAGGCTGAGGTCATGATCCCAGTGTCATGGGACCAAGCTGAGCATGGAGGCTGCTTAAAGCCTCTCTCCCTATGCCTTTCTCCCAGCCAGGCTCGAGGGCGCTCTCTCTCTCAAATTAAAAAAAAAAAAAAAAAAAAGCAACTCTCCTTTTTAAGGTTAAAAAATATTCCGTTGGAAAAGGATTCATAACTAGGTGCATCCGCTCAATGTTCAGGGAATGATAAACCCAAGAACCTACCTGCTCCAGAGAAATCTTTAACAAAAGATTGCTACACTAAGATAGGGAGTTATCTGGTCTGCACCTAACCAACTGTATTTTGCTAAAAAAGCAAAAAAGCCCCTGAAACATCTGCAAATTGTCCACAAGTAACTAAGCGTCAAGTCCAGCACACAAAGGACTCAGTCTCCCTGGGGCTCACCGCCTGGAACCAAAAGGTTTCACTTTTTCTCAAAGTCAGATGACTAGGGGAAAAAATACAATTCAAACATAGCCACTATCTCCAGAGAGAAAGGATTGGCAAGAACAAAGGACTGGATACATAGAAAACAGAAGACTGAAATACCAAAATAGCCAATGAATTTGAAGCACAAACGAAATAAGGGGGGAAAAAGTCGATACTTGCAAAATTTCTTCTAACCATCTAAAACTCAACTTGAAATAATCATGGCTCAGGAGGGGTAAAAAACAAACGAGAGTAAAAGGGCAGCATCAGTGTGTGATGATCAAGAACAGGTGCCTTAACCCCAAGCCTGGAGGCAGAGTTGAGAGAACAGCCTTTGACCTTGGTGAACTGCTGGCTCCCACAGACAGCTGCGTGGCCTTGGGCAAGTTACTGATGCCTTTTAAGCCTGTCTTCTCACCACGAAATAACGCAGGAGCGTCTGACAGGGGTGTTGTGGCGATCCCGTGACGTGCCACCAGCTGCTCATCAGGAGCAACGGTGAAGCAAAGGTTCGTCTGCTCAGAGCAGGCCAGACGGAGGAGAGGGTAAAGCAGGACTTTAGTCCCGTATTCCAAGGGCTGCTCGACCTTGGCACTGTTGACACTCGGGGACTGAGAGTTCTCTGCTGGAGGAAGAGGAGGGGCCGTCCTTTGTACCGTAAGATGCTTAGCGGTGTCCCTGCCCTCCACCCACTAGATGCCAGTAGTGCCACCACCACAATCACCCCCCAATCGTGACAATCAAAATGTCCCACAGAAAGGGTTCCTAAAATACCCATTTCTTTTTTAAGATTATTTATTTATTGTGAGAAGGAGTGCAAACAGAGGAGGGGCAGAGAGAATCCCAAGCAGGCTCTGTACTGTCAGTGCCGAGCCCAACACGGGGCTCAAACTCAAAAATTGTGAGATCATGACTTGAGCCGAAACCAAAAATTGGATGCTTAACTGACTGAGATCCCCAGGCGCCCCCCTAAAATACCCATTTCAAGCCATATTCTTGGCATTCTTGGAAGGTGCATGCTGCTGCCTCTTCTCACCCGAGAGGTTCTTCCACCTTTCAAAGTCCAGGGGTGCTGCCACTTTCTCCACAAAGTGCTCCCACATCACTCCTAGCTCCCACGGACCTCCCAGGCCTTATTTTTCTTACTGTTTCACCATCAGCCCCTCGGTTACTGGGACACTCAGAAAAAGTACCGGCCACAGTGAAATGTGTAAATATGTTATGAAAGACATGGAGTGACGCCTGGCAGGCTCAGTCAGTAGAACATGCAACTCTTGACCTCGGGGGTTGTGAGTTTAAGCCCCAGGCTGGGCACAGAGTTTGCCTACATGTGTACACACACACCTTATGAATGACATGTGCAGGACAGCCTTGTTGTGGCTATAAAACAGACTCCTGAAAAGCTACAGACAAGGGCTGTCCAAGGGCAGGACAAGATTCTCTGCCAGCTGACAGAGGATGGTGAGATAGCAGAGGGGGCTAGGCTGGCTGCCAGGGCTCCACTGCAGGGAAAAACCCAGAAGGAGAACATGGGCATTGGTATCTGAGCTGAACAAGCTAAGAGACTAGACTGAAAAAAAAAAATCCTGGAACTAGTAAGAATTACAGCAAGGTTGCAGGTTACAAAGTTAACATGAAAGTCAGTCACTTTCTCCTATACTAGCACTGAACAAGTACAAATGAAAGTTAAAAATACATGACCATGTACATCAGCAACCAAAAAATGAAAATTTAAGTATAAATGTCACAAAATATGTACAAGATCTATAAGAAGAAACCTACAAAACTCTAATGAAATATCAAAGAAC
This sequence comes from Cryptoprocta ferox, assembly GCA_028646485.1. NCBI lineage: Eukaryota > Metazoa > Chordata > Mammalia > Carnivora > Eupleridae > Cryptoprocta > Cryptoprocta ferox. The sequence continues at coordinate 4,493,889 of CM053575.1, read as the reverse complement.
TAAATAAAATGAAGAAATATTCCATGTCCATGGATAGGAAGACTCAACATTGCCAAGGTGTCAATTCTTCCCTACTTAATGTGTAGATCCAACAAATCCCAATCAAAATCCCAAGACTGGCAAACTGACTCTGGAGTTTAGATGGAGGGGCAAAACACCCAGAATAGCCAATTCGGTATTAAAGGAGAAGAACAAAGTCAGGGGACTGACACTCCTGACTTTAAGACTTCCTACAAAGCTGCATAATCAGGACTGTGTGGTGTTGGCGAATGAACGGACAAACAGATCGATGGAACAGATTGCAGAGCCCAGAAATAGATCCACATAAATACAGTCCACTGATCTTGACAAAGAGCAAGGGCAATTTAGTAGAGAAAGGACAGTCTTAACAAATGGTGCTGGAATGACGAGACATTCACATTTTAAAAAATGACATCTAGACATAGACCTTGCATCCTTCACAAAAGTTAACACAAAAGGGATCCTAGATGTAAATGTAAAATGCAAAACTACAAACCAGACTATAACAGGCAATCATCCAAATGACCTTGGTTATGGTGATCACATTTTAGATACCACACCAAAGGCATGATCCATAAAAGAAGTAAGTGATAAGCTGGACTTCATTAAAATTTAAAACTTCTCTGCAAATGACGTCATTCAAGAAAATAAGATGACAACCACAATCTGGAAGAAATTACCTACAAAAGACACACTGGGTAAATGAGTATTAGCCAAAAAATACAAAGAGCTCTTAGATCATAACAATAAGAAAATAAACAACTCGATTCAAAAAATGGGCGAAAAACCTGAACACACACCTCATCAAAGAAGACATGCACAGGGCAAGAAAGCATATAAAAAGATGCTCAACATAATATGTCCTTAGGGAATCACAAATTAAAACAATGAGACACCAGGGGCACCTGGGTGGCTCAGCTGGTTAGGCATCAGACTTTGGTTCACGTCATGATCTCGCAGGTCGTGGGTTCGAGCCCCGCATCGGGCTCTGTGCTGACAACTTGGAGCCTGGAGCTGCTTCGGATTCTGTGTCTCCCTCTCTCTCTGCCTCTCCCCGGCTCACTCTCTGTCTCTCTCCCTCTCAAAAATAAATACACATTAAAAAAAATTTTTTAAACAACAAGACACCCGCACGCACCTATCAGAGTGGCCAAAATCTAGACCACTGACTCCGAATGCTGGCGAGGGTGTGGGGCCACAGGAGCTCTCGCTCACGGCTGGCAGGAACGCAAGATGGTGCACCCGCCCTGGAGGACAGACTGGCGGTTTCTTAACCAAACGAAACATGCTCTTACCACACAATCCAGCAACTGCACACCTTCATATTTACTCAAAAGAGCTGAAAGCTGTCTGCACAGAAAGCTGCACGTGGTTATTTACAGCAGCTTGATTCCGAACTGCCAAAACCGGGAGGCAACCAAGGGGGCCTCAGTAGGTACACGGGCGGACCGCGGCCCATCCGGATGACGTCGTGTTCACTACTAAAACGAAATACACTATCAAGCCATGAGGAGACATTTAAATGCATCCTGTTACGTGAAAGAAGCCAATCTGAAAAGGCTACATACTTCATGCTTCCCATCATGTGACGTCTGAGACAAGGGCCTGGGAGGAGAGAGGGATAAACAGGCAAAGGACAGAGAACGTTCAGGGCAGAGAAGCTACTCTCATCAAACATTTCTCCAAACCCACACACAATGCACAACACTGGAAGTGAACCTTAGTGTAAATCATAGACTTTGAGTGATGGTGATGTGCTGACGTAGGTTCATTGATTTGACAAATGTACCACTCTGGTGTGTGTGGGGGTGGGAGTGGGGTCAACAGTGTTGGAGGTTGTGGTGGGGCGGGGGGTGGGGGGGTTGGGGTATATAGGAAAGCTCTACTTTCTGCTCAATTTGGCTGTGAACCTCAAACCGTTCTAAAAGAAATTAAGTTTATTTTTCCTAAGTAAGCTCTATGCCCAACGTTGGGCTCGAACTCACGACCCGGAGATCAAGAGTCACGTGCTCCACTAAGCTAGCCAGATGCCCTGAGTTTATTAATTTTTTTTTTTTTTAAGTAAGGCCACTTAAGGGACCAAATTTTCACAGTAATTAGTAAACACAAAATGTAAATGAAACATCTTGGAAAATGAAACTAAAAGTTATTTATAACAGAACTTAAGTTATAATGCAACTGTGCCCATAAGAAGGAAATTAGGTAGGGAATTTTGGCATAATTTTATCCAAAACTTTATGATGACACCATAAACCATAATTCAGTCCCTGTTTGACTTTTATTGCATCATTCTGCAAATATACCTATGGACTTGGCCAGTCTTTTCAAGGGCTTCTCTCTGTTCTTTGATGTTTAAATGATTCTATTGTGAAGGGCCCACGATGTCGTCCTCCTCATCAATTTTCAACTGTCAGCGGCTCTGTGGGATATAATGTGTCAACACGTATGTGTGAAACTTTAACAGCTCTCAAACGTTGCTTCCATCAAACTCCAGGAAATCTTGCAAAGATCTGCAATTTCGTTTCACAACTAATTGTGACTTTTATTAATCAGCAACGAGAGCGAGAATAACAAACACCTGATTTGACGGGCCTGGCCAGAAGTTTGGGTACAGCTGCGAGGGATGGGCACGGGCAAAATTTTCGAGTGGTCAGTTTATGAATGACAATTTCAGCGTTATGGTGATTCTTATCTTCCCTATCCCACTCCTAGCTGAAGGACTCAGGCCAACAACAGTGTGATTACAGAGACCCCTGCCATCAGTCACACTGAAAGACTAGCAAGGAGGCCAACTTAAGCTAAAATCCAGCGCTGACCACGAGTCAGGCTCTAGTCCACTGGTGGAGACACAAGGATGGAGACACGAGGAAACGCACTCTAGGAATTCAATCTAACACGGGAGTCAGAAAAAACACCCAGATGTGCTAAGTGCTGTTGCCGTGAAGGTGTATGTGTATATGAAGTGCCATGGAAGACACATAAACGGGGAAGAAGTGAGTACTGTTTCTCCCTAAGCGAGGCCTCAAAGGAGGAAGTTTAAAAGCAGACACCAGGCTGCCAAGCAGAGAATAAGAGCTAAGAAAGGCCTGGAGACTGAAAACACAAAGCTCATTCAGGAAATGCAGGGTCCAGTGTAACTAGCTCACTGTTCCTTGCTGCTGGTAAAGGGGGAAGAGCGATTTTTAAACAATAGCAACAAGAGCAAGAAAGAACCACTCTACAAGGGGAGGCTGGGGCCCAAGCTGAAAGCATATACACAAGTTTGGATTTTCATCTCCAGCTACAGGAAGCCACAGTAAACCTTTAAAACTAGAGTAACGGGGGCGCCTGGGTAGCTCAGTCGGTTAAGCGTCCGACTTCAGCTCAGGTCATGATTTCACGGTTCGTGAGCTCGAGCCCCGCGTCGGGCTCTGTGCTGACAGCTCAGAGCCTGGAGCCTGCTTTAATTCTGTGTCTTCCTCTCTCTCTGCCCCTCCGATGCTCACGTTCTATTTCTCTCTCTCTCTCTCTCTTAAAAATAAACGTTAAAAAATTATTTCCAACAAGTGTAACAATATTTGAGAAATACCTGGCAACAAGCTATAGAATGGATTAGAGGCGGGGGACCCAAAGCGCAAGGACATCCACAGGTGCCTCCGGTTACAGGGCCTAAGCCAGAGCGCAGGCCCGGGCTCCTGGCCTCAGAAACAGCACAGCGAGGAGACAGTAGGTGTGGATGCCAAAGCGGCCCACCAGCTCTCAGCTGTCACCGCAGGCAGAGCAGGGGCCTCTGGGGGAGCGCGGAGGTGGCAGCCGGAGGTCCGGCCGCCGTTACGACTCCAGGACGGAGCGGCAACAGCACACTCCAGGGTGGGAAGGAGCGACCGGGTTAGATGTGGAGCAGACGAGGCGGACTGAGTTGAGGCGGTGAGAGGCCTGATAAACCGCTGCGCACAGACCAGCACTCAGGAAACAGCTGAAAGACTGCGAAGTGTCAGTGACACATGATAGCCAGACACGGGAAACGCCACCTGTCTGTGGAGGGCCACTGGATTTCAACCCAGAGGAGTCCCTTTCCTCACTCTGAACTGCCTCTTTTGCCCCCCACCTTTTTGAGAGAGAGAGAGAGAGAGAGAGAGAGAGAGAGAAAGAGACAGAGGGCACAAGTGAGCGAGGGGCAGGGAGAGAGAGAGAGAGAGTCCCACAAGGGGCAGGGGGAGGGGACATAGTTGGGGAAGGGGGGAGAGAGGAAGGGAGAGGGAGAGAGAGAAAGGAGAGAGAGAGAAGCAGGGCTCACCGGAAATGGGGCTCAAGCTCAGGAACCAAGAGATGATGGCCTGAGCCAAAGTCAGATGCTTAACCGACTGACAGGCGCCCGCCTTTTTTGCCCCTCTTTAAAGCTGAGCATCACCCACTTCCCGTGTCCTAAGCACCTCTTTTCTCCTTATGAAACCCATTCCATAATTACATTCTATTCCAGAAAACAGAACTAAGAGACCACGTATACCATAGTTTTAAAACGTCCTCCAAACAAAAAGGAAAGCTTCCAAGACCACTTCTAAGAGTACCAATTCCTGGAGAAATGAAAGAAAACATCTTCAATGATCTTACAATGACAGGGTTTTTTAAAAATTTTTTTAATGTTTATTTATTTTTGAAAGAGAGAGACAGAACATGAGCAGAGAGAGAGGGAGACACAGAATGCAAAGCAGGCTCCAGGCTCCGAGCTGCCAGCACAGAGCCCGACATGAGGCTCAAACACACGAACCGTGAGATCATGACCTGAGCCGAAGTCAGAGGCTTAAGCCACCCAGGCGCCCCTTCCAATGACAGTGTTAAGCAAAACACAACGGCTTACCGGACCAGTGACACTCCCCTGAAAGGGGCCACAAGAGAATGTCTTAAGGCCAGATCCAGGCTGTCCGAACACCCTCACCCTCAACGAGCAAGAGCACTGGGGCAGGAGGGCGGGTACCAGAGACCCAGTGGCTCAGACTCTGACCTCCAGCCCCTCTAGGTTTCTCATTTTACAGACTCATGATTACATGGCCTAGGACGATCCCTATCACCCTTTTCTTTGAGAATTTTCAGGCCTACCTGAATGTGATAGTTTTGGAGACGCTTTCATTAAAAAATAAACAAATAGGGGCACCTGGGTGGCTCAGTCGGTTGAGCGGCTGACCTCATGATCTCACGGTCCGTGGGTTCGAGCCCCGCGTCGGGCTCTGTGCTGACAGCTTGGAGCCTGTAGCTGCTTCGGATGCTGTGTCTCCCTCTCTCTCTACCCCTCCCCTGCTCGCGCTCTGTCTCTCTTTCTCAAAAACAAACGAACACATAAAAAAGTTTTTAAATAAGTAAAATGAAAATATAAAAAAAAATTCCCTGGGCAATTGAGAGATTATCAAAACACCTTAGGTCTTCTTTGATTCCCACCTTTTGAGTCTTACTGCTCACAAGCAAATCTGTAAGAGGGGCCAGAGGCACAGCCAGGAAGTGAAGCTCAGATATTTTGCCGCATGGGCAGCGCTGCTGCAAGACTGGGCACTAGAAAGGGATCAAATGACCAAAATTGGAGTTGGGGATGACCGGTGGCGGCCCGCCAGTGTCTAGATACTACACTCGACCTGGTCAACCAGCTGAAAGAAAACGAGCAGAGAAAGACGCGCATGTGTACAGGTCTCGGGGCACCGGGGCGGGGGGCTCAGGTCATCATCTCCAGGTTCCTGAGTTGGAGCCCCACCGGGGGCTCGCTGCCCTCAGCGCAGGGCCGGCTTCAGGTCCTCTGTCCCCCTCCCTCGGCCCCTTCCCCGCTTTCGCTCTCTCAAAAATAAACACACATTAAAATAAATAAAGGCCTAAGTAGGACACACACTAAGTGTGAATCTGCGGGGACCAGAGCGGCAACAAAAAACAACGGAGTCCCTCTTCCTGTTAGGTCTGAATACACACACACACACACACACACACGTTTTTTTTTTTTTTGGAATGTAAATACACGACTAAATATTTTTAGCTTAAAAAAAAGCGGGGGGGGGGGGGAACCTTTCTGCCTCGCTCCTCCTCGTTTCCGGAGCCACACCTCCTAAACTCTGCCCTCCGATACACCACTGCCTGCACAGTGCCAGCGGGGAATGAACAAACGTGACCCCTCGGACGCGAACGCCAGTGAATTTCAGACGGGGGAGGGGGCAGGGAGCAGATCACGGGCTCCAGGAACTGCAAGTCAAGTTCCCGAGTGACTTCTTTCAAAGCCAGTCGCGACATCCCTCCCCGCTCAAGGCCCCGAACCTCCAGGGCAGGGCCTGCGCCGGCACACTTTTTAATAAGCTTCTGGGCCAAACGCACTTTGTGATCAACGGTATTGTTCTGCTCAGAGGAGACCTGTTTTCGCAAGAAACCAGGGTCTGTTCAACGGCCGGGGCTTCTGGAAGGTCTTGGGAGGCTTGGATTTCCCACGGGGTCGGGCAAGGGGTCCGCCCTGCCCACCCCCCCCCACCCCCCGGCCCCGCGGCTCCCCGCGTCCGCCCTGCGCGCCCACCCCGGCGGGGCGCCGCCACCGACCTGATGACACTGATGTGGAACTGGTCCTCGCGAAGGCCCCGCCAGGCGCCGGGCAGGAACTCCTTGCACCACAGATAGGCCCTGCGCCGCGTCCGAGGCTCGGGCTGCTCGTCGGCCGGCGGCGGCGGCGGCGGCGGCGGCGGGGGCAGCGGCAGCGGCGGCGGCGGCGGCGGCGGCGGCGGCGGCAGCGCGAGCGGCGGCTGCGGGCCGCCCAGCTGCTTGGGCTCGAGGTCGCTGGCGGCGTCGCGCTGCTGCCCCACGCCGGGCGCCGGGGCCGCGCTGCCGCCGCCGCAGCTCAGGAGCAGCCCGAGCGCCGAGGGCTCCGCCTCGCCCCCGTTGCAGAACTTGGTCTTCATGCCTGGCAGGCGGCCGAGGAGGCGCGGACGGCCGCAGCGCGAGAGAGCGAGGCTCAGCGTCCGGCCGGGCGCCCCCCCCACCCCGGAGGCCGGGCGCGGAGGCGGCTCGCCGGCTGGCTGACGGGCCGGCCGGGGGCGCGGGCGGCGGTTGGGGGCGCGCCGGGCGGGCGCGGGGCGGCGGCGCTGAGGGAGCGGGCGGCGGCGGCGGCGGCGGCGGCGGCTGAGCGCTCGGCTGGCCCCGCTGGCCGCTGCGCGCGCTCCTATACCGCCGTCGCACGAGGAGCGCCGCTCGCGTCACAGCCCGCCCCCGCGCCCGCCGCTGATTGGCCGCGGGCCGCCGCTGATTGGCCTCGCAACCGCCGCTGCTCTCGCCACGCCACCTCCCTATTGGCTGCGGTGCCGCCCCCTCCCCGTGCCCGCGCGGGGGGCGGGGCGTCGAGCCGGAGCCGGGGGTCGCGGGGTTGGGGAGCAGCAATTGAGGCTCGGGGGCGCCGGAAGAGCCGCGCGGGGGCCTGGCGGGAGCCGCCGGCCCCTGCGCCTCGGGCAGCCCGGGCTTGGCTTTGGGAGCCGGAACCTTGCTCGGACCCCTGGGAACCCCACAACATCAGACGCCGGGGCCTGGCGGGATGCAGGCAGGAAGCTGGTGCCTGCAGGCTGGCTTCTCTTCTGCATGACCTTGGGGCGAGGCATCTCCTTCTGCTGCTCCGTGGGTGTGTTTTTATAACGTTTCCCAGCGCCGGCTCGGCTCCTTGCGAGGCGCGGCCACGCTCGGAACATCCAGAGCCGGAGGAGTTATTGTCCCCGGGTCAGAAACCCGGGTCCGAAAAGAGGGCAGAAGGCCGCACGGGTGCCCCCGCCCTCTGGGGGTGGGGGGCGGGCTCCCGCAGCCTCAGTTTCCCTGTCCTTGGTGCTGAGGACGCGGGGGCCTGCATGCAGGCTCGGGGCGGGCGGGGCCGCCGCCGCCGCGCGGAACCCTGGCCAAAGGTGAGTGCCACGGGGCTGCCGGCTTTGTGGACGCGCCCCGCCCGCCCCCGCGCAGGAGGCAGCCGCGTGACCGTGACTAACGCACCTTTGCCCGCGGAGGGGGACGAGGGCCCCGTCTGCCGCTGGCCACACCGGCCTCTGTCCTTCACTCGTGTTTGACCCCGCCGCCCCAGTCCTTTCTGGAACGGGGTTACAGATAAATATAAAAATTACAGATCCTATTTTACGGGACATGAGCTGGGACAAGAGGTTTCCCAGGCTGTTTAGGAAATTAAGCGCCTGGATTACGGAAAATGGCTTCTGTGTGGGATTTCACAGTCGGCCGGAAGCAACCATCTCTTTTTAGATCGTGTGTGTGCTCGGCTGAACTTGCCCCAAGAAAAACGGTCTTATGGAACAAAAGTATTACGCTCAAAAGGGGCCTTTGACAAGCCAGCGGCAGAGGTGGGCCTGTACACTGAGGACCTGGGAGTAGCCTAGGCGTTTAGAAGGGAAGCAAAATGGGAGTCCCCTTGGATGTTTGAAAAGCTGAGAACTCAAGGTCTCCAGTCAGGCTATTTAGATAAGGGTAGCCAAGGACTTTGTCTAAAAATACCGCTGGAGAGGTGGGGCCATGTCCATGGCCTACCCAGGTAACAGACCTTTTGTCCCCCTGTCCCCTGGCACCCGCCAGTCATCTCAGGAATGCCAGAAACCTGGCGGGGAGGAAAGGGCACTAGAAGTAAGGGTTGGGTCTCTGTCTGAAATAACCCTGACGTCTGCCCCCACAGGTGCCTTTATGGGATTACAGTTCCCTGTGGGAGGAAAACGATGCCTTATTAAAGGTGTTGGAAAAGTTTGATCTGTCGCTGCTTCCATTTATAGATGTGGAGACTGAGGCCTGCCGAGTCTGCGTGTCTCAGCTGAGGTCCCCTGCCCAAGATGAGAGGCAAGGGCAGGTGTCCTAGTTCCTTTGTGTGAGGAGCGTTACCCCCAAGAGGATACAAAACTTCCCTCCCCTGCAGGCGAGCCAAAGTCCTGAATGTAGCTCTCATTAGCTTATCCTTGGCTTGGCCACTCAGCGCCCACCCTCAGTGCCGGGGTGAAACTACCAGGGCAGAGACTCAGGAAGCTTGGCATAGAGTAATGCTAAAATAATAGGTTTTACAATGAAAAAAGACCAATTCTGCCATAGCAGTAGGGGAAGTCTGCCCAGGGGGTGTTTGAGCCAGGCTTTAGACGGCTGAGAAGGCATTTACCAGGCAGTCAGTCCACTTTCCAGAGTTCTCCGTGAGAATGTGTAAGTGAAGATGGGGCCCGGCATGCAGTAGGCGCTCAGGAAAAGTGCCAGACCCATCGCTATCCACAAGGAGAAAGCCAGAGTGATAAATCTGCTCATGACCCTTGAGCTGGCAACCCCATTCTCAAGACTTTGTCCCAAGAAGTCATTCAAAGCATAAAGCCCCCATGCATCATACAGTCTACTGCCTCACCATCTGTAATTAGAAAAAGCTGGAAATAACCTTAATGATTGGCCCCTGGACTGGGGTATCAAAGATGCTGAGCCCGAGGGGCGTGCCTGGCTGACTCAGTACAGCGTGAACCTCTTGATCTCGGGGTTCAAGCCCCACGCTGGGCGTAGAGTTTACTCAGAAAAAAAAAAAAGCAAACACAAATGTTGAGCCCCCATATCTGTGTATCAGACAGAAGTTAAACATGACCAGGTTGAAGGTGGTGGGAAGCTTTCATTTTCCATTTTTATCAAGTGCCTTCAGTGCGCCAGTCACAGGGCTTGGCCGCGCGGGTGAATGAGGAAAACAGCTACGCCTGGCTCCCAGGCCAAACAAGAATCCAACGCTGCCCACCCCACTGCCACCCCACTCTCCCCTCGTCCCCGTTTGTATATTGTGTATCGTCAGTCTCCTCCCCACATGGCGCTTCCGAGGAGAGCTAGGATCTTGAATGTCATTCTCCACCCCGGTGACCAGCAGGTCCTGGTGTTTGTAGATAGTCAAATATTTGCTGTCTGGATGAGGTTCTGGCTCCGCACTTAGTAACTGTATGACTTGGGACTGAGCCTCAGTTTCCTCAGCTGTAAAATGGGGATGACAGGCATACCTCAGAGATGTTGGTTCCAGACCACTGCAATAAAGCAAATATCACAATGAAGTGAGTCAAATGAATGTTTTGATTTCCCACTACATATAAAAGTTATGTTTCTGCTATACTGTAGTTTAGTATTTTTTATTTTTTAATGTTTATTTATTTAGAGAGAGAGAGAACACGAGCAGGGGAGAGGCAGAGAGAGAGGGAGAGGAAGAATCCTAAGCAGGCTCCACACTGTCAGCACAGATCCCAACGCGGGACTTGATCTCACGAACCATGAGATCATGACCTGACATTCCAGGGGCGCCTGGGTGGCTCAGTCGGTTAAGGATTTGACTTCCGCTCAGGTCATGATCTCACTGTTCGTGGGTTCGAGCCCTGCGTTGGGCTCTGGGCTGACAGCTTACAGCTTGGAGCCTGCTTCGGATTCTGTGTCTCCCTCTCTCTCTGCCCCTCCCCTGCTTGCACTCTCTCTCTCTCTCAAAAATAAAAATTAAAAAAATTAAAAAAAAAAAAAAAACCACTTCATCTCCAGCAGGCAGCTGGGAAGGGCTGAACCCGGGGACCCACCCAGCACTTCCTCTCAATGCAGGGGGGCCTTGGCCATCTGCATCCAAAGCGCCCCTGGCCCACGAAGCACCAGAGGCTTGGCGCGGTGGGGGTTCCCTAGAGGGCTGGAGAAGCAGAGGCTCGGCTGGGCTGTGCTCACCACCCCCTCCCAGGCTCTACCCAGGGCCAGGCTCGTCTTCTTCATTTCAGAGCCTTAAAATATTGATGCGCCTACTCACAGGCCGACAGGCTGGAATCCTACATGCTCACGATTGGGTTTCAGCCCCCGCCAGCAGCCTAACAGAGCTGGGCCCCTTCACAGAGTACCTGGGGTTGACCCCACCCCAGGATGCTCTGTTAGCTAGCGAGAGACCGAGCAGGCTAGCAGCTTCCTGGAGGTCTCTGAGCCCAAGTGTGGTCTTACTCGGGCGCCTTCTACCATACACCCAGCCTCCGTGAGTTAAGGCCACAAGCAGGGCTCAGAGCCCAGAGGGTTTACAGAAAGCAGGTGACTTGAATGCCCACGCGTCCGGTGGCTGGTACACGCCCTCCCACTGTCCTCCATTTGCAGGGATCCTGAGTATAGCATCAAGGGTAAACACCACACTCACGGTGTGGCCTCGGCCAAGTCACCCACCTCTCCAAGCCAGATGAAGATCATCGTTCCCACCCCACGGCATTGTTGGGGGGAGTCACCGGCCCAGGCAGAGAAAGGGCTGGCCACAGAGTCAGGGCCCCGCAAAGGGCAGCTGTGCTCTTCTACAGATTGCTGGCTGGATTCCCAGAGGCCGGAGGAGAGCGGCCACCGCCTGTGGTCAGGAAGGACGCACCTGCGGCAGCTCCGCCCAGGTGCCACCAGGAGAGCAAAGCCCGCAGGAACCCTGGCAATATGGGCCTCATACTCAACAAATCGATACTTGTCTCACACATGCAAAAGGTCCCGCACAAGATTATTTGACTGCTCACGAGCTAACAGTGGGAAGGGGTATATCATGAAGAACATCCTTCAAGCCTCACCACCTAACTCTGTGACAACCTGATGTCCTTTTTTTTTTTTTTAAATATTTTTTTGTGTTTATTTATTTTTGAGAATGAGAGAGAGAGAGACCGAGTGCAAGCAGGGGAGGGGCAGAGAGAGAGGGAGACACAGAATCCGAAGCAGGCTCCAGGCTGTAAGCGGTCAGCCCAGAGCCCGACGCGGGGCTCGAACCCACGAACAGTGAGATCATGACCTGAGCGGAAGTCAAATCCTTAACCGACTGAGCCACCCAGACGCCCCTGATGTCCTTATTTAGAGATGGCAGCAAAAATCTAAATCTGAGGCCCTAGGGCCTTGTGAAGCCCTCCTGAGGTCGCTGTGGGAGATCCTGGGCAGTGGCCATCAATCTATGGGAAGTGATTCCCTAGGGCGCCCCCCCCCCCAGTACACCCTGTGTCCCCAGAGCCTGTGGGGTTTTTCCTTAAGTCTATTTATTTTGAGAGAGAGAAAGAGAGAGAGAGAGAGAGTGGGGAGGGGCCGAGAGAGAGGGAGAGAGAGAACCCCAAGCAGGCTCCACGCTTTTAGTGCCGAGGCCGACATGGGGCTCGATCCCACGAGCTGTGAGATCGTGACCTGAGCTGAAATCAAAAGTCAGATGCTTAACCGACTGAGCCACCCAGGGGCCCCCGGAGCCTGGGTTTTAGAGCAGACCTTTCAAACTCACTTTCCAAATTTGGTGAAAACCTGCCCTGTGGTTTTGTGCCTTACATGCATTACTTTTGTAACACAATAAATGCATTTTTAAAAAGATCCTACATATGATGAAAGTCATACCATGGAGATGAGGCTTCTGGGCTCGGGGTCCAGAAAACTTGGTTCAGACACTGCAGCCTGTTGGGCTCCTGTCCCCTCAGTGAGCCCTGGGCTCTGAGGCTGGAGTTGTGCCAGGTGGGCCTTGGCACGGCTCTCCTTTCTGTCGAGAGCGACCAGCAGGGTCGCCCCGTGCAGGTGGGTAAGCTGAGACCCAGGTCACCGGCAGGAGTCAGTGGCTCTGCTTACCTAGGATGCTATGGCCTCTGCCGGACAGCCCCACTTTCCACTCTCCCAGCCCAGGGTCTGGCTTTACCTTCTGGGAGGGACTCCCATCCCTAGCCTGGCCTCCCCTACACCTGTCCCCACCCCCCTATAGTGACCGACCTGGAAGCAAGGAAGCTGGGCACCCCCAAGCCCAGCCGCAGCCGGACTGCAGAAGCCGCTCAGAGGTCAGTGGAACCCCACTGGCGACCCTCCGTGTGACCTTGGCCGGTCCCAGAGCCTCTCAGCACCATGTACCAGGGCAGAGCGAGAGGATGAAGAGAAAGAGGAAGGCAACTTTGGAAGATCTTCTGGGTCCTGGGAGGCTGTGGCCAGATGGTCCTTCTCCCAGCCCCGCTGCCTGCGCCAAATTCCAAGCCCAGCCACTGTCCTTGCGGTGAGGAATCCGGCCCCACCGCATTCCCGGGCCACTCCCCTTGCAGAGAGAGGGTGCTGCCTCCCCCACCAAGGTGCAGGGCAGGGAGAGAGGCGGAGGGGGCGGGGCCTGCGCAGAGATTGCAGGGGAGTCCCCGGCCCCTGGGGTCCGTCTGCAGTAGGAGGGCCCCAAGAGCTCCCCACCCTGCTCTGCGGGTCCCCCATCCCCCCAGCCCCGACCTGGCACGAATCGTCCCCCAATGTTGGGTTGGCAGCAGCCAACGGCTGTCCCCCCGACTGGCTTGCCGAGGCTGCCGTGGCAATTAGAGCAATAACGACAAGGTACTGCCCCAGCCAGCGTGTGACCTGGCAAAGGTTCCCCGGGGCCCTGGAGGCAGGACTAACCCGGGCGGCGACCAGGGCCGAGGGCCTGCGCAGCGCCCCTCGGGGCTCTAGCCGGAGACCCCCACCCTCTCCCGTCCGGGCCGCCTGCCCCCACTGACCCCGACCTCCTTCCAGCCTGGAGCCTGTTTCAGATTCTGTCTCCCTCCCTGCCTCTCCCCCACTCACGCTGTCTCTCTCTCAAAAAATAAGCATTAAAAAATGTTTTTTAATTAAAAAAAAAACCTTTTTAGGGGCACCTGGGTGGTTTAGTCCGTGGAGCCGCAGACTTTGGACCCTGGACTTCGGCTCAGGTCATGATCTCACTGTGCTGACATCGAGCCCTGTCTCCAGCTCTGCACTGAGCGTGGAGCCTGCTTAAGATTCTCTCTCCCCCTCTGCCCCTCTCCCCTGCTTGCACGCTCTCTCTCTAAAATAAAATAGCCCCTCTCCCTCCGGCCCCTGGTAGCCTCTTTTCTACTTCTGTCCCTATGAATTTGTCTGCTCTAGGTACCTCGTGTAAGGGGCGTCATGGAATATCTGTCATTTTGTGTCGGGCGTATCTCACGGAGCGTAATGTCCTTGAGGTCCATCCACGTTATAGCCTGGATCAGAATTTTATTCCTTTTTAAGACTGAATAGGGGCGCCTGGGTGGTTCAGTGGGTTAAGCAGCCGACTTCAGCCCAGGTCATGATCTCGCAGTTCGTGAGTTCAAGCCCTGCATCAGGCTCTGCACTGGTGGTGCGGAGCCGGCTTGGGATTCTCTCTCTCCCTCTCTCTGTCCCTTCCCCGCTTGTGCGTGCGCGCTCTCTCTCTCTCAAAATAAATAACCTTTAAAAACTAAAATTTAAGACTGAATAATATTCCATTGTAGGGATATGCCACATTTTTTATCCATTCATACATCCATTGGTTGTTTCTACCTTCAAGCCATTGTGAATAAAATTGTTAGGAATATTGGTGTTCAAATATCTGTTGAGGGTGGTTCGGTCGGTTAAGCATTCGACCTCGGCTCAGGTCATCATCTCACGGTTTGTGAGTTCGAGCCCCGTGTCGGGCTCTGTGCTGACAGCTCGGAGCCTGGAGCCTGCTTCCGATTCTGTGTCTCCCTCTCTCTCTGCCCCTCCCCCACTCATGCTCTGTCTCCATCTCTTGAAAATAAATAAACATTAAAAAATATATATCTGTTCAAATCCCCACTTTCAGTATTATTGGGTGTCTACCCCACAGTGGAATTGCTGGGTTAAATGGGAATTCTGTTTAACTTTTCGAGGGACCACATGCTGCTTTCCACAGTGGCTGCACCCTCTTACATTCCCGCAGGGCACAAGGGCTCCAATTTCTGCACACTCACGCCAACACTTACTGTTTTCTGTTCTATTTTTTATAATAGGCTTCCAAAGGGTGTGAAATGCTACCTCCTTGCAGTTTTGATTTGCATTTCCCTAGTGATTAGTGATGTTGAGCATCTTTCTATGCGCTCACTGGCCATTTGCGTACCTATTAAAGCTTTTCATAGAAATCAACACCTAGACGCAGCACAGTACCGTGGTCCCTCCTTCCAGTACCTTCTCCGGAATTCCATTCTTCAATGCTGTGGGTGATCAGATCCTCTCCCCTTTACTGACCACCTTTTCTCAGCTTGGGGTGGGTCCCTCTGAGCCCTTCGCTCACACCTCTTAGGATCAGGAGGATTTGGGGGGGCAGTTTGCTTTGGTTCTACCTCCTTGGTTCCTCCCATCTTTTCCTCTTCCCCCGGAGCTTAAGCTGCACCCCCAGGACTGAGCTCTGGTCCCCACGTACTGAAGGCCCTGGTTGGACTCAGAAGCTGCCAACGGACTGCTTCTCCCGGGGACTCCTGCGTCAGCTTAGGGATCCCTGGGGGACCCTGGGAACCACAACAGTGTCTCTGGCAAGGCAGGTGAGGGTTTTGGCCAGAATTTACTGTCTCTGGCCATCCAGCTAGCATCTGATTCTTCCCTGGCCTCCTGCTTTGTTGAGAGCGGACACGGCTACCCCTTCCTCCTCCCTACCCTTGTCCCTGCGCACCTCCCCATTGCTTCCCTTCCCCAAAGGAAGAAATTCCAATTCTACAAAGGACAAAGGCAATTTTTTTAATTTAAATTTGTTTTAATGTTTTTTGTTTTTAATTTTTGAGACAGAGAGAGAGAGCATGAGCAGGAGAGGGGCAGAGAGAGAGGGAGACACAGAATCCAAAACAGGCTCCAGGCTCTGAGCTGGAACTCATGAACGGTGAGATCATGATCTGAGCCAATGTCCGACACTTAACAGATTGAGCCCCCCAGACGCCCCCCCCCTTTTTTTTAAATTTAAAATGGATTTTTTGGGGGGCGCCTGGGTGGCTCAGTAGGTTAAGTGTCGGACTTGTGATTTTGGCTCAGGTCATGATCTCATGGTTCATGAGTTCGGGCCCTGCATAGGGCTCAGCACTGACAGCCCCAAGCTTGCTTGGGATTCTCTCTCTTCCTTTCTCTTTGCCCCTCCTCTGCTTGTGTGCTCTCTCTCTCTCTCTCTCTCTCTCTCTCTCTCTCTCTCTCAATAAGTAAGTAAACTTTAAGAAAAAATTAAAATGGATTTTTTTTCGATCACAAAAAGGAATAGGTGTTTACTGCAGAAAACATGAAAAATACTAAAAGAAAAAAAAAATCCTACCAGGCAACGGTCACTGTGGCCACTGGGGGTTTGCTAAACGTCTTCCCAGTCTCTCTGAGTCTATGGGTTTTGAATAATTTTGTATCCTGCCTTCCCCCCCACCTTACAATTATATTGTTGCCTCAGCAACAGTCGCTAGATTAATGGATGGAGCGAGGAGCGGGCAGGTGGAGAGATATGATAAAACAGCTACAGTAGAAATACTAATCATGGCGTCTAGGTGAAGTGCATATGGGATTCACTGAACGACCCTTTCAAATCTTCTGTAGGTTTGAAATTTCTCGTAACGAAGTGTGAACATACTCATGTCTTAAGGACCAGGGATATAGGTCCGCACTTGACAGAAATGAGAGCTCATGTCCACCAACAGACACGCGTGAACGACGCCTAACAGAAGTAGAACGTACAAGCGGGTGTGGCATACCCCACGAGTGAGTCCCACCACGGCCGTGAAGAGCACACACCACACTATGAAGGAATCTCATGGACGAAACGTGGAGCGCAAGAAGGTAGCCCAAAGGGGACACACTGACCCTGTTTGTATGAAGTTCTAGAATAGCAGAAATGATCAACGGGGGTAGACACCAAGGTGATCGTTTCTTTTTAGGCAGTATTGCTTGGGAAGGGGCACTTGGGAGCCTTCTGGAGGCTGGAAATGTCCTATGTCTTGACCTGGGTGGTAGTTACACAGGTGTATGCCGTGTCCAAAATTATCAAGTTGTGTATTAAAACTCGTGGACTTTGTGTAAATTAGGCTTCAACGGAAGCATCCATCAGGAGAGTTTCCCAAGTCATTTGAAAGGTTCTTTGAAGACTCCCCCAGCAGTGGCTACATTTTCCCAGCTGCGGACCAGACCCATTCGTCCCCACAGCCCTCACGTCTTTCCCCAGAACTGATGTGGGGCCACAGCCCCAGGCAACCGACCGCTCCAGCTGGGTCTGTTGCTTGCAAACAACAAACACCACTTCAGGTTACCTTGAGAAGGAAAATAATTTGGGGGGCCTGGCTGGCTTAGCCGGTGGAGCAAGCGACTCTTGATCTCAGGGTTGTGAGTTTGAGCCCCATGTTGGGTGTAGAGATTACTTTAAAACATCTTGGGGCGCCTGGGGGGCTCAGTTGGTTGCACATCCGACTTCAGCTCAGGTCATGATCTCACGGTTGTGGGTTCGAGTCCCATGTCGGGCTCTGTGCTGACAGCTCAGAGCCTGGAGCCTGCTTCAGATCCTGTGTCTCCCTCTCTCTCTGCCCCCTCTCCACTTGTGCTCTGTCTCTCTCTCTCTCTCTTTCAAAAATAAGTAAACATTAAAAAAATCTTCAAAAAAAAAAAAGAAGGAACATAATTTATTGGGAGATACTTGGGAAAGCCTTTCCCAGAGCCCCCCACCCCCCAGGAAGGGGAGGGAGGAAACCTGGTTTGGAAAGATAGAAAAGCTGCCCCACAGCCTGGACTTCGAGGGACAGACTGCTCTAGGAGCCACTGAGGCCACCACTGACACCATGGATGCCTGTGCCACCGGGGACAGCATCACTCTGGGATCCTAAAGCCACAGCCGCCAGAAAGAGCTCCCAGTGGCCCCCGGTTCTTTGTGGAGGAAGGCACACGTCTGAGCCTAGAGGCTGGGGAGTGGGAGACAAGGCTCGGACCCCACCCCCGAGGCCCCCACAGTGGGAGGTCCACACTGCAGAAGCCGGTCCAGGGTGGGCCAGTGGCTCCTACCTAAAGAAATGTCATGTGGGGCGCCTGGGTGGCTCAGTCAGTTAAGCGTCCGACTTCGGCTCAGGTCATGATCTCACGGTTCGTGGGTTCAAGCCCCACATCAGGCTCTGTGCTGACAGAGCAGAGCCCACTTCGGATCCTCTGTCCCCTTCTCTCTCCCTGACCCTCCCCCACTCTCTCTCTCTCAAAAATAAACAATTTTTTTTAAAACTCTAAAAAAAAGAAATGTCATCTGATGCCAACAGCAGCTAGTGTTCCACTAAGTGCTCCCTGGGCACCAGGCCCCCCCATGCCAAGCTTTCGACACAGGCTATTGCCCAAGATGGTCACGTGGCCTATGGCACCAGGGGTGAGGACACGGGATGGGGGAAGTTTGGTGACGGGCCCAGGACCACGCAGGGTGCGGCGCACGCTCTGCCACACTGGGGGCACCAATGTGCCAGGGCTGTGAACGGTTCCAGCCCCAGTCTCCCAGCCTGTGGCCGCCGCGCACTGCAGAGGCCAGAAGCCCAAGAACGACATTCCCCAGAGTCCCCTGCAGCAGGGCTTCCGGTAGCTTCTGCTGATCCCAGGCATTTGCGTGAGGTCTGGGAGGCCGGAGGGAAACAATGGTGGTGGCGTATTCTTTGCCAGATGTGACCCTTGGCCAGTGATTTCTGGGGGGTCTTCCCATGGCTCACCCCCTTGTGGTGCGGGGTCCCGCAATTCCTGCCTTTCCTGATTTCCAAACCCCCTGGGTCAGGGGAAATGCCTGCCCTTGGCTCCCCCAGGTCTCCTGGTGCAAAGCCCCCATGTGCCGGGGTCCGATCCCTCTCTGTGTCCCTGGCCCAGCCTGGCTTGAGATGGGGCCTGGTAAGGAAGATAGTAAAGGAGGTAGTGGGGGTCTCCGGCTTCTGAACAGTTTTAAGCCAGTTCTCTGGATCTGTGTCTCATTTTCCTCGGGGTCCTTGTTTAGAAAACAGAGTGAGTGAGGTCTGCGCCACAGCCTTGCGGGAGAGAAAGCAGGATCTCACTTGGAGAACCCAAGCCGCGGGGTCTACACTGAGGTGACAACAGACAATCGGCTGTTAAAATTATCATCCTTCCCACTAAACAGATGGGAAGAGTAAGGCTTGAAGAAGTGGCGCTGTTGGCCACAGACCACACAGCCAGGAGGCGGCAGGGCATGCGTCCAAACCCAGGTGCGTGAGCCCCCCCTTATCCTGAATCCTGTTTCTTTTTCTTTAATTTTTAAAGATTTTTTTTGTTTGTTTATTTTTGAGAGAGAGAGAGAGAGACAGTGCATGAGCAGGGGAGGGGCAGAGGGAGAGGAGACACTGAATCCGAAGCAGCTCCAGGCTCTGAGCTGTCAGCATAGAGCCCGATGCGGGGCTCGGACTCTCAAACTGTGAGATCATGACCTGAGCCGAAGTCAGACACTTAACCCACTGAGCCACCCGGGCGCCCCAGCGACTCCTGTTTCTTTAGCCGTGTCTCAGGCCTGACAGCACCCAGCAAGCCTGGAGTAGCTCCGTGTCCCAAGGACGGTGCCCCAGGATGAAGGGAGGGGGGCTGCCAGCCTGCCTCCAAGCGGGGCCATGGGCGGCCGTGGCCCAGGCCTGTCGCCTTGTCTCACCCGGGGCCCTGCCAGCCTGTGTGCTTTACAAGGCAGGGGCCAAAGCCCTGTTGACAGAAGCTCAGAGAAAGGCAGTGTGTGGCCTGGTCACGGAGCAAATCAGTGACCAGGCTGGCCTCTGGCCTGACCTCCAGGCTCCCAATCTACCACCAGGCCTGGCTCGCCCAGCACCGCGTCTGGTGTCGCAGGCCTGGAGGATGTAACCAAGCTGGGGGCTGAGGTGCCTGGAGCTGCAAATGCTCTTCCAGTCCAACCTCCTCCCTCCATGGCCTCACTCCTGGTGGCAAGCGGGCGGGCGCCTCACCGATGACGCAACTCCAGGGATGAGAGAGTTCCTCTTGCCTCCGGGTCCTGGCTAAAGTCCCAAAGTCGCATTTCATTGACTCAGCCTGGCCACGTACCCATTTCTAGACTGGTGGCAGGGCCCGGGGGAGGGGGGGCAGGGACACACACTCTGACTGGCCAGCCCTGGGCCCAGGCTGAGGTGGCTGGGAGGATGGCCTACCCTGAGCCACAGGGACTGAGAACCCGGAAGTCACCTTTTCCAAAGAAGGGGGGACGGTGCCCAGGACGTAGACGTAGGGAATGACCACAACCGGGGGCCCACGGGCCCGAGCCTGCTGCTGGTCCCGGCCCCGCTGACAGTGACGGGACTCTCTTCTCCGTCTGCTTGGCCGGCAGGGCCTGGGTGGTCCCTGGAGGAGGCGGCAGGGACAGGTCCAGGAAGTCGTGGAGGAGGGAGCGCTCTCTGGGGGAAGGGGAGTATTCAGTCTCCCTGCTCCCCACACACTGGGTGCTGGCCTCCGTCTCGGGGCCTCCCCCGGCCGCTGAGGTCTGGGGCTCGTCCACAGCTGGTCAGGGGCCCCGCGCCGTCTCATTTAATCGCACCAAAGGTCCACGAGCACCCATTTTACAGGTGAGGAAACGGGCTGGGAAGGACGCAGGCCGGTCTGACCCCAGAGCCGGCTCTACAACCCCACCACACACCCCTCTTTCTTTTCTCTTGCGATGTCACCGACGTGTTGTGAACGTGGCACGGCCTGAGTGCGAAGTGAGGCCGTGCAAGGTCAAGGGCCATGTCTGAGGCCTTGGCTCTCAGCCCGGGGAAAGAGGCCTCTCTGGACGAATGAGTGAAGATGCCATACAAGTGTGGGTGAGGCCTTGGCCTCGGGGTAGACAAGGCCCTTCCCCACCTCCACACCCAAAACCACGCTCCACGGACACTGCCTCTGAGAAGCCTTCCCTGCCGTGACTATCACCCTTCCCGGAGGCCTCCCCTGTGTCCCCTGGGCTGCTCTCATCAGAGGTCCAGCTGGTGTGTGTGTGCCTCTCAGACGGTGGACACCCTGAGGGCAGGAAGCGGGAATTCCCTGGGGGCCAGCGTGTGCCCCGTGTAGGTCATGGTGCAGAGCGGCTGTTCAGCAAACACCCCTCAAAGGAATGAATGAATGAATGAATGAATGAATGGTGTTGTTGAGCCAGTGGCCCTGCAGACGGCCCCAGGGAGCTGGGTGCTCAGATGACATGGAGAGAGTCCAATCCTGTGGGGCTCCCGATGGTGCCTGGAGTCCAAGTTCAACCCATCTCGACGCAGCTGGCACCGAGGCCTCTAAAAGCCACGTGGCCAGTAACACGCTGCCACGCGGTGCAGTCTGTTTGCTGGACCCAGTGCCCGGGCAGTATGCCCATGAGGCTTGCTCACACCCCAGCTCTGCCTCCTCTCTGACCAGGGGCCCGATGCCAGCCTGGCCATCCCATCATATCCACACTGCGCCCACGATCCACGGGGCGCTGAGGGGCGGAGGGGGTAGCCTCAGAACTGGGTGGCACTGGGCTCCGGCCTTACCTGGGCAGGTAGACTGGCAGATACGGGCGGGGCCGCTCCCAGGGCCCCTCATCTGCAACCGGGCACCCTGCGACCTCATCCCCTCTTGTTCCTTCCCGAGGTGCCCTGTTACCTCTCCTGCCTCCAGCCTCAGCCCCCATCAGAACAGGCCTTCCCTTCTTGCCAGCAGGGGAAGTGGTCCACCTACAGGAGACATGTAGCGTCATGCCCACTCTGCCCCTGCCCAGCGCACACCCAGACCCTTCGCAGGGCCTGCCTCCCTCTCTGCACTTCCTGGCAGCCCACATGGGCCCCATCCTTGGGGTGCGTGGGAAAGCCCAGAAGTGGCAATGCCTGTGCTCACAGGGGGCCGGGGGGCCGGCCAGGGGACAGCACGTTCCCTCTGGGCCCATCAACTGCGCTCCCCTGGCAGGAAGGCTGTGGTGGTGGCAGGTGCCCATACCCACATCCCCCTTGGCCATCAGCCCTTCTCTCTCAGACCTTGGGCCACGTCCCGGGCCCAACATCTGATCCCCACTTCCCGCCCTTTCTCTGCTAGGATCGCTGGGCAGGGCGCTGTGGTCCTGGGGCACAGGCAGGGCACAGCCGTTTTGCCCAGCGTGGCCTCCTGGGCTTCCCACTTTACTGGGAGGAGGAGAGGCTGGCCCAGGGGCCCCTGTGGCCAGTGGCGACCTGAGGCTTTGGCTTTTCTGGGGGACCTGAACCCTGCCCAGCTGACCAAAGGGGACGTGAGAGGCTGGAGTGCTCCCAGGGTTTCTCCAGGGAGGAAGCCCCTTCCCTATCAGCTGGCAGGGGGGCCCCATGGGGCTAGAGGGGATCGGGGCTGAGCAGAGAGAAGAGCAGGCATCTGAGAGGACTCAGGGGGTGACATCTGCCAGAGATCCGAGGGCGGGTGAGAAGTGGCTGTTCAGGTCAAGGTGGGGCCGAGAGAGGGTCCAGGGGGAGGGAAAAGCAAAGACCTCCTAACCCAAGTGAGCGCCACGGCTCCCCATCAGCCTCAACCCCCATACTTGAAGCCACAATGCACCAGGGCCTCCCAGGGTCCCTGGGGACTAACCCAGGGTGGCGGAGTCCTGGGGACTCTGTGACATTGGTGATACTGCCCCACTCTGAGCCTCAGGCTCGTCCTCCCTCCTGGGAACGGCGTGAGGATGCCAGCCTGGCCACCTTCCGTGTTCCCAAAGATCCAAGAGAGACGCTTGGAGCGTTCAGCTGCTCTCTGCTGGACCAGATGGACTCATGTCACCGGAGGGGGGGGAGGGGCGGACAGGCTGTGGCCTCCTTGCTGGCAAAGGTCTCACCAGCCCTGCTCCCTGCTGCAGCTCCAGGGGCTGGAGCGAGTTGAACATTAAGCTCTTTGGTGAGTGGCTCCACAGCTAAACAAACACGTTAACTTGGGTCAACAGCGGCACCCTCCCTCCCAGGCCCTGCGCCAGGCGGCCTTGTTTTTTTTTTGAAATCACAAGCAATTCAAAGCGATTATCACTGAGGCCTCTGTTAAAAAGTTTTCCATGGGGGGGGAGGGGGCGCCTGGGTGGTTCAGTCTCTTAAGCTTCGACTTCGGCTCAGGTCATGATCTCACGGTTCGTGGGTTCGAGCCCCGCGTTGGGCTCTGTGCTGACAGCTCGGAGCCTGGACCTGCTTCGGATCCTGTGTCTCCCTTTCTCTCTGCCCCTCCCTCGCTCATGCTCTGTCTCTCTGTCTCAAAAATAAATAAAAACATTTAAAAAATTATTTGGGGTGTCTGGGTGGCTCAGTCACTTAAGTGACCCGACTCTTGGTCTCAGCTCAGGTTATAATCTCACGGTTTGTGAGTTCAAGTCCCACATTGGGGTCCGTGCTGACAGTGTGGAGCCTGCTTGGGCTTCTCTCTCTGCTCTCCTGTGTTCTCTCTTTCTCTCTCTCTCAAAATAAGTAAAATAAACTTTAAAAAAAAAAAAAAAAAGATCTTCCAGCAAAACCGCCCCAGTTTTAAGATTAAACAATAGTACGCGTTTAAAATGAATTTCAGAGTCTTCTCCAAAGACAAAAAATATTGACTTCTATCGGTGCTTTTCTTGGACTAGAAGCGTATGCAGAAAACTCTATTTTTTCAATGTTTATTTTTGAGGGAGCGTGAGAGAGAGAGTGTGAGCAAGGAAGGAACAGAGAGAGAGAGAGAGGGAGACACAGAATCTGAAGCAGGCTCCAGGCTCTGAGCTGTCAGCACAGAGCCCGATGCGGGGCTCGAACTCACGAACCGCGAGGTCATGACCTGAGCTGAAGTCAGAGGCTTCACCGACTGAGCCACGCAGGCGCCCCTTGAAAACTCTAAAGAAGAACACTGCGGGGCACAGTACCGTGGCCAGGTTCCTGCTTTGTTTTCTTTTCTTTAGCTCAGACAGTGGAAGAGATGACCTACGGCGCGTGCACTACGTCCGGCCACACCCGAGAACAGAACTACAAACGTGGCAGGTTCAGGGCAAAGGACCGAAGGGGACAGCTTTGGTAGGAGCAAGGTGAGTCTCTCCAAGGCGGTGGCCGTGAGCCGATGGCAATGGATGTTCTAGATCCACTGGATGAATTCTAGGCAGGAGGCTCGCTCTCCGCCAACTTGGAGAGGTCCCCGGCCCCCGGCTTTCCGCGCTTCTGCTCCGGTGGCCTCCGTGGGTGCCCCAGCCGGACTCCTGCCTCGCCTTTCTTCTTTCTCTCTTCGGCCTTCGCATTCGCTTCCCCTCCAACCCCCATGGCTCTCCCGGCGCTGAGGCCCAGAGCGGTACCCGCCGCGGTGGCACCAGGCAGGACGCCGGGCACGGCCGGCTAGGGGCTGAGGCTGTCGGGTGCCGCCTGGGGGCTCGGTCCCCCTCCCTGTACCGTGAGAGGCCCAGCCCTCCTCTCTGGCCGGGAGGAGGATTGGGGAGCCCAGGGGGCGCTGACCGGGGGAAGACAGAGAAACAGCACAGCCTCTGGAGTTAGAATCCAGGAAATGAAAGTGACCAGTAGTTGCTGACCACCCACCGTGCGCCACACTGCTGCCCGCGCATCCTTTTGCTGTTTGATTGGATCCTCAGCGAGGTCGGCATGACGATCATGGCCATTTTACAGACAGGAAGACAAATCGGGAAGTGGCGCGAACTGAATCTGCCCCAAGGGCGCCTGCCCGGAGCCCTCGCTCCTCCCCGTCTCCCTCTCTCTCCCAGCTCCTCGGGCAGCCGGGGCCCCGCCCAGCCCCTTAAAACCTTCTGGAAGGGCCACGCTGAACTTCTCACCGTCCTTCCCGGAGAACATCCTGCCCTTCCTTGTCTCCGGGACTCCCGGCGCTCTGCTGCCTCTCTGCCCCGGGGGTTGATGAATGGACTCCTCTGGGTCCTTCCTAATCTCACCTTCTTGTCTCCCCAGAAGTGACACCTCCTCTGTGCCTCTCACACATCCATCCAGGAAGGTGTCACACTTTCTGCTCTTTGTGTGTTTGTGAGGGAGAGAGCGGTGGCCCGGTGGCCCGAGTGGCTCCTGAAGCCGCCTGCGCTTGAGAAGGTTGTCGAGGGAGCAGGTGAACCCGGAAGAGGGATGGGGATGGAGCAGTGCGCTCCGGTGGGCAGGGGAGGCCTGGCGGGTAGGGGAGGCTCCGGTGGGCAGGGGAGGCGGTGGGCAGGGGAGGCCCAGCGTGGTCCACAGAGGAAGACAGGCCTAGAATCAGGGCCACGGAAACCAGTTCCGGTGGCCCAGAGTTTTGAGGTTGGAACAGAGATCGTTGTGATTAAGGCTGTTGGAGCAGATGTTAACGGGAGAGGCCGAGAGGAGGCCCACGAGGTGGCACTAACTGCCGACTTGGGGACCCGGCCCCAGGGAAGGGCTCACGCCACTCTCTCTTACTCCTCAACGACCCCCAAGTTAGTGGTAGGGTTACTCCTGCTTGACCAGAGAGGAGCAGTGTTTGGTGCACGCCCACGGAGCTAGGGGACCGACCGCAGCAAGACGGTCAGCCCTCTGCCAGCCGTGACCCGGGCTGAACATTTCCCAGAGCGGCTCCGGTCCACGGGGAGGCTGGGCAGGCCGCCCTTCGCTCCTCCTCTTCCGCCAAGAAGAAAAATGTGGTCTGACTGGCAAGAGGAGGAAATCAATGTCCTTCTTTTTAAAAAAAATTTTTTTAATGTTTATTCATTTTTGAGAGAGAGACAGAGAGCGGGCAGGGGAGGGGCAGAGAGAGAGGGAGACACAGAATCCGAAGCAGCTCCAGGCTCCGAGCTGTCCGCACAGAGCCCGACGCGGGGCTCGAACCCACGAACCGTGAGATCATGACCTGAGCCGAAGTCGGATGCCTAACGGACTGAGCCGCCCAGGCGCCCCGAATGTCCTATCTGCGTCACAGGAGAGGGACCCTGGGAGGCACCGTCTCCAACCTGCCAGGACCGGGAGACGTTAGCAGCCGCTTCCCATCAGCGCCCAGCCAGCAGGTGCCAGGAAATCAGGGCACGTACGGGCTCCTGGGAGCCAAGAGCGCGTTAACTCCCCACCCGTGGGATCGCAGCTTCCAGAGTGCGTGCCCTGAGCAAACAAGGGCCCGAGGGTCCCCACTTCCGTCTTAGACGACACAGGTGGCCTCCTGGTCACGTCCGGTTCCTCCCGCGCGCCTGGGTGGCGCTCGTGGGAGGTCACGGTTGAGACGGAGCCGGCAGCTCGCCGGGCGGGAGGAAACCTGGGATTTTTTTCTTTGCTGTCTTGAGGCAGCCTCGTGCTTGACTCACCCTTTCAGATACAGACGGGTCCACACCTGTCCGGGCCCAGCAAACACGCGGGGCGCCTCGTCCACTTTGCGGGCCCCCCGAGTCTGTTTGACTAATGGCGGTAGGTCGCCATGCTTATCTGCGTGATAACCTTTGGACAAAGTTCTCCTGGCCCCGCATCACTGCACGGAAAGGAGGGCACAACGCAGTGATTGCTATGTGTCTTCCACGGGAAGTTTGCGGAGACAGAGCTTTCTAGAACTAGCCCGGTGAAGGCGGGGCCTTGTGACTCGGGCTGGCCCCAGTGACCCTCGGCAACGTGGCTCTCTCTCCAGGCCTGGCTCCCAGCACAGCCAACGCCTTGGGAGCTGGATGCGGGGTTGAAACACAACCTCAGAGCATTTACTCACCTCCCCGGGAGGCTCAGCAAGGTGCCCCCCACCTGAGTGCGGGGTCTCCCCGTGTTTGTCCCCTACGGGCTGTTTCTGTGTTTGCTTGGTCCCAGGACTCACAGTGAAGGCTGTCGGCCGCCATCTTGAGTGACCTCAGTTTTGTCCAGCGTCTGGGTCTCTCAGAACCAGGACACTCCCCCACCCCCAGGTGCCATCAGGGACCTTGTCATCGTTTAAATTTTTCTTTTTTTAAGAAATATTTAGGGGCACCTGGGGGGCTCCGTCGGTTAAGCGTCCGACTTCGGCTCAGGTCGTGATCTCACAGTT
>CM053575.1:4348801-4467170 GCA_028646485.1 Cryptoprocta ferox | reverse complement strand
TGTCTCCCTCTCTCTCTGCCCCTCCCCTGGCGCGCTCTCTCTCTCTCTCAAAAATAAACAAACATTAAAAAATTAAAAAAATTAATTTATTTTTGAGAGAGAGAGAGAGAGAGAGAGAGAGCGAGCATGAGTGGGGAGGAGCACAGAGAGAGGGAGACACAGAATCCGAAATAGGCTCCCGGCTCCGAGCTGTCAGCACAGAGCCCGACGCGGGGCTTAAACTCACAAACCATGAGATCATGACCTGAGCTGAAGTCTTAACCGATGGAGCCACCCAGGTGCCCCATTTTTTTTTAGGGACCTTGTCATTATTTAAACGCAACCCTTCCCAAGTTCCGAGAATCAACTCTGACCCCAGCCTCCTGTCCTCTCCGCGTGCTTGTCTGAGTCCTGCTGGACTGTTCTCTGACCACAGGAGCGCCTTCAGGCCAGGGGTCCACTCAGGCCGTGGACACATCTTCTGTTCCCTCATACCCTCTCCTGCCCACCTGAGCACTGTCCTGCTACCTCCTGCGACCCCCACCTGGCGGAGAGCCTCACACCTGGGCTGAGACGTGCCGCCTTTGGCCTTGGCTCTGGTGGGTGCCTAGGACATCCCCTGGCACCGAGAAGGTGACTGGTGAAGTCTTCTGTAAAGAATTTTACCAGGTTTCTATAGTCAGCTTGCTTTTCCTTTCTCGATTTCGACTCCTTCATGCTCCGTAAGCTTTGGGGGCTCTCACCTCCTCCTCACTCCCAGGCAACCTCGCTTCCCGTTTGCGGACAAAGTAGAAAACCCCGGGCTGGGGCTGGCTCCCCTGCTCGTCCACTGCCCCTTTTCCCTTGTTACCAAGGAGGAGGACCCCCGCTAAGACTCTGCATAAACCTCTCCCTTCCCTTTTGGGAGCCTGTCCCCTACGGAAGCTTCTCACCTCACTGTGCGTCCTTCGTTAGTAAGAATCACCTCCTTACCACCGCCTCCCCCCACTGCAGCTGCCATCCTCCCCCCCCCCACAGCCTCCCCCCACTGCAGAGACATCCTCTCCCCCCACCGGTCCGGCTGCTCCAGGAAGTGCCGGCCCTCTCCCAGGTCAGGAGGCAGGTCCAGGGGTGGCCCGCCCGCCTCCTCGAGGTCACCTCACCGGCTCCCAGGGCTTTGATGACACCCACGCCCCACTCCAAGGCCTCTCAGCCCCGCCTCCCCACCCCCCAGCACTGGTACAAGTATTAAAGAAATGTAGCCTCACTGCTGTCACTCCGGATGGAGCCGCTCAGGGCCTCAGGCTGGGCGCCCGTCGGCACGGTCCCCGCCAGCCTTCTGGTGCGTGAGCAGGCCCAGCAGGGCCGTGCTCCCCAGGGCAGCGCAGACTCCGTGGGGCGGGTTACCCCCAACAGGTGGAAGTCACGATCTGCCGAGCTTAGCGGAGAGACTCTCAGATCTGACGAGGAGAGAACAGGATCCGGTCACAGGCACTTTTCCTGTTAAAGACCATCAGCCAAGTCACCGCTTGCGAGGCTACGGGCCTCCGGACTGGAAACTTCCCAGCTGGTTCCATGAACGGAAACTTCATCCCTGGGAGGTGCAAACGGCACAGGTGCAGCAAGAGGGGGCGGGGGCAGCCCCGGCGGGAGGCCGCCTTCCCGGTCCTGCCATCCACACACCCTGCCCATGCACGGTCCCCCCCCCCCCGCGTCCCCCCTAGCGAATGGCCACACTCCCGTGACATCGGGGAGGGAGAAGCTGGAGACCGTGTCCCCATCCCTCACATGCCAGGGCCACGCTTACCAGAACCCCGGGGCCACAAAACCTCTACCAGCCTCTGCAGCCAGCGCGACGGGGCGCGTGCCAGGGACGGAGCTGGCATTCGAGGGACAGAAGTCACTCAAGGGCTCCGGGGGGCGCGCCGCACGCTGGCTGCCACCAGGCAGCGGAAGGGACTCCGTTCGGAGAGAAAACCCGAGGGTGGACTGCAGGCCCGGGCACCCATCCTGGCCGGGAGACGGGACGCGCCTCCCGCTGGCGCCACGGTGACCCGCGGGCACTAGAGAGGGACTGGGGGCCCGCGGCTCGGTCAGGGCCGCTCGGACGCCGCCCGGCTGCGCCAACTCCGGCTCCCTGACTCCTGAGCCCGTCGGTCCCGCGTCCTCCTTCAGCCGGGTTTTGCTACGGTAACTGGGAGGAGAAGGGACCCAGGCCAGTTCTGCGTACGTCAGTTTGGTCCAGTTCAGTGAGGGGAGCAACCGAGTCCTCAGGAACCGTCTTGGGTTCGAGGGCCATGTGGGCTGAAAGGAGCCTCCCCACCGAGAAGGGGGGGCCCTTTGCCCTCGTTTTTATCATTTATTTTGAGAGCGAGCGAGCGAGCGATCGGGAGATGGGAAGAGAGAGGGAGAGAATCCCAAGCAGGCTCCCCACACGGCCAGCACAGAGCCCGACGCGGGGCTCGAACCCACAAACGGCGAGATCACGGCCTGGGCTCAACCCAAGAGTTGGGACGCCCAACAGACCGAGCCACCCGGGCACCCCTCCCCTCATGCTGTAATACACCGAGGGGCGTCAGGAGCAAATGGGGACCGGGGCTCAGAAAACGCCACGCTCGCGGAGGCTGAGAAGCTTCAACATGTTTGATTTTCCGAATTCTACTTTACGTCAGAACCTTCTGGAGAAAGTCACCCCTTTGACCTTCTCTGTTCCGATACAGTGAACACCGGCCAGATTGTTTGAATTTCCGAATTTATTAAAATGATTAACCTCAATACTGCAAGTGCATGTACAAAATATTTGTAAAAAATGTCTTTAATGAAACGTTAAAGAACTTACCTCAAATGCTGAAAAAGTCCTTTTTTTTTCAATTCTTTCAGTACAAGGAATACATTGTATCTCAAAAGTATTACAACTCAGCAAAACAATTTAAGACAGTAATTTGAAAAATGATTGAAAATTGAAAACTTTACATGTGTTTTTCTGATCGCTTCCTAATTCGTACACAACGCCAAAATCTTTCACGAATCATTGCATAAGCTCAAGCTAGAAGCTGTACTGAACGCAGCCCTCTTCCAAGCGGTCACCAGCGTGCGGACCTCGCCAGTCCCCACGGTGAGGCTCTAGAGCGGAGCCAGAGCGGCCCCGAGGCCCCGGAACTGTAGAAACGGAAATGGGGTCTCCCCGGGGGGTGGCGGTGGCCAGCACGCGTGCACACGGACGCCTGTGCACACGGCTCCCGGCCGCCACGGCGCGGACCCACGGGGAGGTCAGCCTCCGAAGATGAGGCCACAGTCAAGTTACAACGAACATAAATAAGTTACTAAAGGTAAGCTGAGAAGTGGAGAAGAGTGGGAAATGTGGGATTTTGTGACTCTTTCCTTAAGATCGAAATTCCTGAAATGGCTGCTGTTGGTATTTCAAGAGGCTTCGTCTACCGAACCTCTTCGCAACGCTCCACACCGAGGCGGGAGTGGCAGAGGTGGCCCACCGCTCCCTGGTGCTTTCCAGACGCGGGGGCCACGCCTGGCCCGCCTTAGCGGCGCGAGCCGCACGCTTCTCCTACGAGGGACAGCGCGAGGCCCGGACGTGGTCCCTAACGTGCTCCGCGGGCCTCGGGGCAGGTGCAGAACGACCCAGGGTGCGGAGGGGGCGTGAGCGCGTGCCAGCGTGTCTGCGCACGCGCCCGCGGGATACCTGAGGGACTAAGCTGCACACGACAGACGCGAACGAGACGATGTAAGACCACCGAGTAAGTCCTTAGAGAACGTAAGGAGAAACCAAATTCTAAGTTTCAGACGCTTTTATGAATGTTGTTAATCTCTAATTGGAACCTGTTAGCAGTCGTTTTCGGGAACTCAACTTAAGTGATGTCCCCAGAACCTGGAAGCTGGTAGGAATCCACTCGAAACAACATGTAAGCATTGAGGTTTTCTCCACTGGACTTTCCGTTACGGGCAGACTCCTTTTTTAATATTTTAAGACATGGGCTACTCTTCTACAGACACGAACACGAATCCCCTAAATTGATTTGACTTCGGAACACTGTATCTCTGAAAGTACACGTACACATTTCCCAGAAATAAAGAGACCCGCTGGCGTCAAACACCTGCTACGGATTTATATTCCCCAATTCTCTGTCCAATGATTTGTAAAATAATCCACAGAAATGAAAGGTTGCTTTTGAACATAAAGTAGGACTCAAAAATTTGCTCCTTAAGTTACTTAAAATTAATTTCTCTTCTCAAAGTGCTTCAAAAAAAAAACAAAAACAAATCTGACTCCTCTTTTTGTTTAACTGATAATAGAGTCAAAAAAAATCTTTGATATTTTCATACATAAACTAACATAAGCCGAGAACTCTCACTGATGCAGTGCTTAAAACTATATATTTTATAATTTCCTATTTTATTGGCATGAATATTTCTAAACTTAAAAACCTTCCTGGTAAGTTCTTTTAATTTCTTACGACAAAAATTTCTCACAACACACAAATATTTACAACATATACATTGTTTTCGGTTCTTTACATTGAATTTTCAAAGACAAACATTTTTATAGGTTACCACAGAACAAAAGCTGTGACTCATGTTTTTATTTCATAAACTATTATAAGTTAATGTGAATAGAGTTTTTAATATTCCTTGTAGCATTTTACAAGTGCAACAGAAATCTCGAAGACCCAAATTAAGAGAGCTGTAGTTCATTAGATAAATGTTGCTTGTTGTCGTCACATTGTTCACAGCAAAGTTTTGAAAAAATAAGCACCAATCATTCTTGCAAAGAACAATTTTATCTAAAAGGATTGAAAAGTGTTAAATACAAGGTCTTTAATTTACATGTCAAGCAATAAATACGCTGTGTCGAAACCCGTCCCGCACACTGCTATCCTCGTCCACACACTGTACTGAAAAGTGAGCTGTCACGCATGGGACTGTTCTTATTATTTTTTTTTTTTCCTTGTTCTTTAAAGAAACCAACTCGACTCCCAACCGATGGTTTGCTATTTTAACCAAGGCCGCGAACAGTACGCCCGGGCCCGCCAACAGTGTGAAACTGACAAAACTCCAAGGGGGAAACATCTAGCAAATAAATCAGAAAGCCAAAGATCATTGCTGGTGATATTAGCATATACTAGAAAACCTTAATATGCTGCTACTATGATTTGTTTTAAATTATTGTTTAGTCATATATTAAAGAGCCACTCGATGCTCTTGGTTAAAAAAAAAAAAAAGAAAAGAAAAAGAAAGGAAAGGAAAGAGAACAAATAGTGTAGCCACATTATTGTTTTCAACGTCCCGTGTGGAAAGTTGCGATCACTGTACAATTTTGCTTGAGCCTTTATTTCACAACAGGGCTTCTACCTCTAACTCAGGATTGCACGTAAGAAGGCTATTTAAAAAGTACAATAAAAATTTGCACAAGTCGGACTTCAGAAGAGTCGGTACGCTGTACACTTTCTACAGTATGACGCGGAGGAGAGAGAAGGGGGCGGGGGGGCCGCCTCCCAAGTGTCCCAGGGGAGGGGGGACTGGAATTGCCGTGGACTTGTCTGAGGCAGGCTTCCCGGGCCCGGCAAGCCCCGGAGCTCATGCGTTGAGCCTCAAAGACTGATCTTCCCTCCGCCGGGAGGAAATGTCAATGTCTATGGAGTCTTTCCCGACGATGAGCCGCAAGCGCTTGGCGGGAGGAAGGGGAATGAAGTCGTCCTCCTCGTAGTCCTCGTCGTCCTCGTCGGCCTCCGAGGAGGAGGGCTCGTCCGTGCTCTCCTCGCCGTACTGACTGCAGTCGTCCGCCTCCATGCGGGACTCGAGCAGAGAGAGCGGGGCGCCGCAGCACACCCCGTTCTCGCGGAGCCCCTCCGCGTACGGCCCCCTGCCCTCCTCGTCCCGCTTCAGCTGGATCTTTAGCTTCGTGGAGCTGCCGCCCGGTCCTGAGCTGAACCCGTTATTGAGCTTTGCTACATAGAGATTATTGTCGTGGTCGTGGTCTTTACTCAACTTGATGCTGATCTTCGGGGAACTCACCCCGCCGCTCCCCTGGCCGCTCGGCCTGCTGCTGCTGTCGTGGCGCCTGCGAAGGGTCAGCTTGGGGATCCCGGAGCTGTCCTCCAGGACCAGCTGGGCATCGTACTGCGTGACCCGCCTCCTCCTCTTACTGTGTGCAGTTCTGACGCCGCCTCTTGTGTCGGAGCTCTCGGGCGTCACCAGGGAAGCGTCGCCGGGCGAGGGAGCCCAGTCCGGGCAGGTCCCGGCCGTGGCCTCCGAGCCAGCGCACTCGTCCTGCTCCGGGTGGGACCCCAGCACCTCCGGCACCGCGCTGGCCTCCCCGGGGGAGCCCTGGCCCGGAGCCGACTCCTCGGCCTTCGCCAACTGTTTCACAAGTTTTCCTTGTCGCGATTTCTTCTTGGACGTGGCGCTGTCGCTCTGGGGACACCTGGCTTCCCCCTTCTGTGCGGCTCCGGGGCCCGGTTCCTCCTCCCGTGCCACGGGCACCGGCTGCTCCTGGCCGTCCGGGCCGGGCTCCAGCAAGCCGTCGTGACAGCCACCCGCCGCATCTGGTTCCAGCTTGACGGCGGAGGCCTCCTGGGGATTCGGCCTCGTCCTCGCCGACCGCCTGGTGGTGTACGCGCCAGGGGCGCTGTCCCCGGGCGGCGGGGCGCCTCGCCCCGAGCTCGCTCTGTGCTCCCTGGCCGCGTGTCTGGTTAAGCACCCGCTAGCTGCTGTGGCTTGGACTGGTCCCTCTGGCTCTTTGTCTTTCTTAATGGGTAAGTTTTTGTACAGAACTACTTTGGGCTCCTTCAGTACTAAGTTTCCCATCTCGAGTTTTCTCGAAGCACTCTTTTGCTCCAGCCGTTTGCAGTGATTTCGTAATTTTATCTTGGAAAGTAAAGGCTTTGCAGGCTTTTTCAGTTTCTTTGGTACCCTGGAATTATTTATATGAGTTAGCTTAGATGAGGTAGAGTTGGAAGAAGCTGGAATCCTTGACATGGACTGCCTTGTCAACGCTCTGCTCTTGCTGTTCTTTTTCACACCAACTGAAGATTTTCGGTTAGGAGCTGCAAGGTTAAAAAAAAAAAAAAAAAAAAAAAGGATGAAAACCAGGCTTGGTTAACGCAGGAGAGCTCAACGAAACAATGCCCACCCCTGTCAGCTACGAAACGTGCAGCTCACCCCGGCACGTGCCAGACGGACCCCCTTCGGTCTCTGCCAGGCATGCGGGCACCCCCTCTCCGCTCCCCTTTGACTCCCCGACTGCGGCCTCCGATTCGTGGAGCATCTGCGCATTTCGCACAGCGAGGACCTGGATCTCACTCTGGGGTCGTCCGTAATCTATCGTGACGCCTGTCCAACTACATACTTCTTCTCCTGAGTTTGAAGTAAACTTAAAACTCCATTGGTCTTTCACGAATTGTTAATATCCTCATTCGATATAGGTTTCTAAAACCCATTACTCAGTAACTCAAAGCAAGCAGATCACTTACTTTGTGATACGTTAACAGAGAACAGAAGCTGATCATTAACGAGCCCTAATGGATGCACTCTATCACAGTGGCTTCAAACAGGCGAGAGAGACCCTAAGAACCGTGTATTGTTATTTCCAGCTGACATTCGCCCACAAAGAACTGCGCTGCGCATTCTCCCTCCAACTCTGTGGGGGCCAGCAGGCTTCCAAGGGCTGAAGAACTTACTTGGCCCCGTCCCTCCAGGGACCGCCCGCTGCCAACGACCAAACTCGGGAGGGAAGGCAGCACGCTGTGGGTTACCCTCTCGGGACAAAGGGGATCCAACTTTCTCTGGACAAGGACACAAAGGCTACGGTGACCCTACTGGGGACAGCCTCCTTAGGACCAACGGGATAGTTGACCAGATTCTCAAAAGCTTATATGTGACTCAAGTTTACGCTGCTTCCATGGGGAGTCTCTTCCTGAGCTTGCCACAGACTTCTGTTCATCTCTGTTTCTCTCTCCATTTACATTTTGAACCTGTGTGTGTCGTGTTTTACGTGAGTCAATTTCTCAATTATTTAGTGCCCCCCCCCCACCTGAAACCTTTTCCCCATCAAACTACACTTTTCAGTCATTCGCTACGGAACCCGCGATGACCAAACTAAGAGTCCCCACTTCTCGCCAGAAAACAGGGAGAGTAAAAACAACTGTGGGTCAACCCAGCACACTGCCCAACCAACAATGTCGCCCGCTAGACGCCCCAGGGTTGCCAGGGCGACTGTCCTTCCTTCTACAAGGCTATGCAAGTCACCATGAGTTTTTAGAGACAGAAGGGCAAGAATGCATTATGAGCATTTCCAAAAAACATCAAACCACCAAGAACAGAAGGCTCTGTACCCAAGAAGGGTATCTCCTAAATGGCTCTGGGGCACCCAAACAAGCAGAACTCCCAGGGACGGGATCCTCTTATCCGAACAAGAACGTGCTCATCCATGTGGGCCACCACCAAGGCAGCCACTGAGTTTTAGACTTAGTAGGAGGAGTGGTTTGGTTGCTGGCCAGTTGGAGAACCACCGAGGCAGCATGAATTGGAATTACACAGAACTAGCTAGAAACTGTTTAAGTAGAAGGATACGCAGGGCATTCTTTGGCTAAAGGACTTCTTGTGCAAGACCTCCTACAAGGCAGACCGAGTAGACGTGCTCGTGGATGTAAGCGCGTGGGGGTGTCCACCACGTGGCTGTCTCAAATGTGCCGTGAGTCCTTTGTTCAGCCCGTGACGCTTCAAGGACCATTCTATGACCAAGCTGAGTGGTTCTCAGCAGTTTTCCTTTGCCCACCCTGTCCTCATTCCGTACTGCACGCACCCCTTCACCGTGCAAACTCACACACCACATGCTGGGCGGCAGTGCCCCTGCAATCTGGGTCAAGCCTGTCCCTCTAAAGAGACAGCCTCTGTCAATCTTAGAAAACCTTCTTGTCAAGTCCAGCGAACACTTTCCAGCCCTTTCCCCTCTTCCTTCCGCCGTGGAATGTGACGCTGCTCACCGTTTCTTCCTGAAAACTCCTGTCCCGCTGGGTGCCCCCAAGAGCACCCTCTCCTGGCCTTCCATCTGCCCCTTCAACTGCACCCTTCGGGCCTCTGCCGTCCTAGACCCTCTGGAAACTAGAGGAAATCTCTGAGAAGCACCCCCCCCCCACACACACACACACCATGGCTCTTACACTGAGGCGCTGGCAGCTCCTGAACCACCTTCTCTAGACTCTCCTAGACTACAGATCCGGATCACCAAACACCCGCTGGCTTCTAGATCTTCCCGCGAGGACGGGCTCCTCACAGTCAACAGGCCCAAACTGAACTCACCATGAAGCTCCACGGCTGCTTCTCCTTCTAAATTGTCCATCCCGCTCAGGTTAACACCGCCATCCACCCCGCTGCCCGAGCAGGCCCCGGGAGGTCGTCCCGGACTCCGGCTTTCCCCGGCCGCCTCCCCAGTGGGCTGCCCCCTCCCTCCTGCAGAGCGCCCCCACTCTGCCCCGCGGCGCCCCCGAGTCACCTGTTTCTCTCTGCTCACAATCTCCTGCCTGAGCTGCGGCGACGGCCTCCTCCCTTTTCTCATCTCTCCCACTGCTTTCCCAACATTCCAGTCCCCACTGTGGGGTCAGAGTGATCTTCCTAGAACATGTCACTTCTGGACTTTCAACCCTTCAGTAACCTAATGCCCCAGGAATAAAGCTGAAATTTTGAACGATGGTCAGATCCCTCCTTCCCGCCTTCTGCTCCAGCCATGATGCACTTGGCCTGCTGGGGCCCTACACTCACCCCTGTGTCTCCATTATGAACACTCTCTGCTCTGCACCTTCCTCGCTTGGCCAACCCCCAGCCCCTTTATGACTCAGCTTAGGAAATGCTTCACTCGGGGAGCCTTTCCTGACTTTCTACAAAGGACAGGTCACCCTCCCCGTGTATTTTCAGAGCACCCGAGTCTCCTGACTCCGGCTCTTATTTTACTCCATTAGAGGAGTCTCGTTTTGTGACAGTTCTGAACCCACCCCCGCTTCCAACAGATTCTCTGCTTAGCTGATGGCAGTGAACCACTTGACAGAGGGGACTTTATTGTTTCTGTGTCCTAAACGGCACACAACAGACTGCATACGATGCTATGAGCTCTCACTGCCATGTTCATGCACGTGGCAGCCTGGTCCTTTGTTTTAAAAGCCTTCTCTCATCAACAGCCAAACTAAAAGGGATGCTCATCAAGCCAAAGGTCAGAAAAGACACAGACAGGCTGGGCGAGGGGAATGTGAGCAACGGACCAAGAGGATGGCCCCACGGGCGCCAAGGGCTCTTCCCTCTCCCAAGCGGGTCCACCCTGCCCTCGGGGGTTCGCGGCGCAGGCGGGGGGAGAGACAGTCTGCACGATGCAAACTAATGGGAGCCTGTCCAGAGACTGAAGGCTCTGACTGGGTGGGCGTGAGGCACCCCCCTGCCCCCGCGGGTACCCTGCGCTCAGCACCACGGGCAAATCCCAAACTCGTAAACCTAAGACAGTGATTTCCGGTGGAGATACACTTTCTCGGCAGTTCTACACACTAGGTGCTGTGCAAAGTGGCTAAATCGGTATGACCTCAATCCTGACACGCATTCTCTGCAGTAAGTGCTATTACGCCCATGTGAACAGCACACAGGGACCGCACCGCGTGCCTGAGACGGGCCACCTGGGGAGCGGAGGGGCCGGGAGCGGGCCCAGGGTCGGCGGCTCCAGACCCGCTCTGTGGTTACAGTGCCAGCCCCTGCTCCTGGGCAGCGGCCGTCACAGCCGTTTCAGGAGGTCCTCAAACAGTCAGGTCACCCTCCGTGGGTGTCAACAAGTACAGCCAGATACAAGAACAGCAAGACGACATCAAGCCTCCGCGCGGCTCAGGCCGTGCTCTGGGCTGGGCAAGTCCCCGAGAGGAGCACCACCACCACGAACCAAGGGCCATCCATAGCCTGGCATCTTCAGCACTCGAAGATCCAGAAAACCCTCAGCGAGACTTTCAAGCTTTCCGTTCCAGTTTGTCAGGGACAAGCATCTTCCACCTCACGCGACCGACACAGACTGGCGGGGCCGCCTGGAACAGGGTGTCGGCGGGGACTCCGAGGGAGCCTACAGGCTTAGCAGCAAAGAGCGTTCAGCCAGCAGCGAAGGCTGTGCCGGCGGAGAGTGAGAAGTGGGGCGCGGCCCCCCACCTCTAGGACAGGCGCTCCGGAGTCAGGGTAAGCTTAGGGCACTGGCCTGGCCTTCCAGGCCTCACCCCACGCTGCGGCAGGACTCACATCCCGTGTATCACAGCACTGACTACGGGGGTGGGGGGGCGGCCTAGCCACGGAGGCCCGAGAGGCCTGAAAAACCAGAATCTTCTAGTACTGGTGTTATCATTCGGCTTGTGGACTGAATTCGTGAAAACGGACGCTGTTGTCTCCTCTCTCCAGACGCTACAGCCGACAGTCAACTTGTGGCTCGAGACACCTCTCCATAAAAAAATCTGCACAGAAGACAGTAATCTTTCTCCCGACTGGGCAGAAACGCTTCCTTAGAGAACGCACAAGCCGCTCTCTGCCGCCCGAATCGAAGCCCCCGGGGCCGCACGCCGCAAGCACGCCCGCCTCCCCCCCGGGAGAGGCCTGGGCGGCTCTGGCTCTGCCACCGGCCGTCACTTCAGCAAGTGTTTCTTTCAAACAGGTAGGAGGGCATGGTCGAGACACACACGCCAAAAGAAATACCTTCTGCGAGAGTGCCTGGGGGGCCTGCAGGGACCCTGTGCTGCTGTGAAGGTGACCTCGGGGCGGGTGGCCTCAGGGGGGATGGCGCTACGGAGCCACACCTGTCAACTCTAACACACGGCCCTCCACGTTAGCTCTATCGACCCTCCGAGTCCTCGAAACGATCATTCTGCAGAAAGGTGACTTGAACCAAGTAGCCCCCCGTGATAAGCAGTCACCGGAAAGCGCTGTGTTTCTACTCGGGAGATGCTGGGACCACAGCGCGAAGGCTCGTGGCATCTCTAGTCTGCGCTGCAACATACCTGCGTACCTGTCCTCTCCCGGAGCTAAGGCCTCTCCCGGGCCCGCGTCCCATACGTCTCTGTATCTCTTCAACAACTAGCAGGCTTTTAAGAAGTATTTGGTTTACTGATAAACGTTCCCTAGATGGTCACACAGTAGTCAGTACACTTCTAGAAGCCATCTATATTATGCTCTTTTGGATTCTGTGGTGTACTGAGTTTAGTATGTATAGAGTTGGCATAGAGCTAACGCCCCTCCCCACCCCACCCCCCGTGTCACAGGGCCATTTGGTGTGGGCAGCGTGGTGGCCGTGTCCGCGCTCTTTAGTGTCTCATGCACGTATATTTCTAAACCAGGCTTCACAAGTCTCCAGTTTCACCAAGGAACCAGACTCCGAAAACAAAACATTGATTACGTTCCATTTATTATTAGAACCAACAGTCAACAGTGAATGACGGGCTAACTGCTTGCTCTCTTTCTGGTCACCTGGGACAGTAAAGGCTGGAGGAGGAACGCATCGCTGCTGTCCCACTGCAGGGCTTACACGCGGCCCCTGGCCCCGACCCCCGCGGCAGGCAGGTGCAGGATTCACGGCAGTGACATTCACCATCGTGGAAGAGGCCTTCCCTTTGCTCCAGGAAGTTCTGCAGGGGACGGGTGCCCCTGTGCCGGGCTGAAAACGTCTGAAGACAGGGGGAGGGAGAGGAGCCCGAGACAGCCAGACTTAAGGAGGCGCGGAGGCGCTACCAAGTACCCACGGACGCTTGGCGTGCCGAGACGGGCGTCCCTAGGGATCACGGGAGTCCAAACTCTGAAACTTTATTCCCGTCAGAAACAAGCAGACTAAAGAGCCTACAGCTTTAGCGGCGAGGAGAGGAAGCTGGCAGCCATGAAAATGGTTCCAGGACTCAAAGCTCCACAGACACGATGCGTTTCCTTTTGCCCGGCGAGGCTTTCTTCGCTCTTTTCGTTATTCTCCATTCTCTCTTTCTCCAGTTGCCATACGGTCTTGCCCCTTCGTACAACTGGGATCTTAAGGCTGGCTGCTGCTTCTCACCTCTCTCTCTGCTCTCAGTGGTGGCTAACACGACACGTCCTAGCATAGCAACCTTCAAAATGCTCCTCTCTCCCAATTCTGAGTCTGGTAACTGGTGGTCTGGTGAACTGGCCCAGTTCATTTTGAAAAGGGCAAGCAAGCAGTAGAAAGGTGGAAGCCTTGAGGCCAGAAGCTATGAACTGCCCGAGTTCGCGTCACGGCTGCCTACGGACTGGCCTGGCGCAGGGACCCGTGAGCCTCTACGCCTCTACCCAGTCCTTCGTCCTCCCGGAGGACCTAACGCCATCATGACAGTCAAACTAACACCTTGGAAATGTGTCTCCCAAACACAGGACGACCCTGGAACACATGATGAAGCACGTAACATCCAGTGACCGGGTGTTCAGGAAAAGCAGACACTTCCATCTAGAGCAGAGGACTGAGTCTGGAGGTGGGACACAGACTGCTTTTGTGCTCAGATCATTTCTAGAACCTGCAGTGCTGCTGAGGCACACGAGTCCCAGGGCTTCTCTCAGTATTTAAAAGATCAAAACTACTGAAGTGAGGCACACTTTAGAAAGAGAATTGTGTGAAAATACTTAAAAAAAAAAAAAAAAAGAAAAAAGAAGATATATGCTTATCAAATCTCCCTTACTTACTTGCATTGTTTTTTTCCTGAGTGGTATCTGCATCAGTGTTAGAGCTGACAGATTGACTGTCTGAGTTTTTGCTGCTGTCACCTAACTTTTTAAGCCTATTTAAGCGTTTATCTGTCTCTCTGAGTCCGTATTTGCTATTGATAACAGGAGCAGGTGCAGGCAGTCCCGCTCTGGATTTAAAAGCACCGGTTCCCCGTCTGAAAGAGAAAACAGCACAGGTTAAACAGCATACTGCCCAGAAGTTCAGGTGCTGAGGGCTCAAGGCCCCGTCAAGCCACCAGATGTGGTGCACTGATGAGGCCTCAATCATGCCTGCAAATGTACCAGGCCTAGGACTCGCGGAAGAATTAAAAATGTATAGAAAATCAACACAGAAAACCTCTGGCTTAAAATAACAGATTGTTAGGACGACTGTCAATTCATTATTAACTGCCCATGAGAAACCACGAGGCCCTGCATTAGTCCAGGTGTAGGTGAAGAGAACTAACTCTTCAATTTCAAAACTGGTTAGTGCAATAGTTGGCCTGCGTTGCGGCTTAAATAACCCAGCTGTTAATGAGATCCCAGCTCTGTTCTACACAGCTTAACGCCACACCACAGCGTTATCCCTTATCAAGAGTTAAGGGATTAAAAAGAGAAACTAGAAAATTTCCATAAATGAAGCCATTACTGAAGAACTCGACATCAGATACAGAGAAACCGTACCTGGCCTCCTGTACAACTGGCTACATCAATGAAAATCTGACTTTTGGAACAATAAAAATGGTTCAATTTCTTTCAAGTTACTGAGATAACCACCATTAACAAAATGTTACCAAATAGAAGACATGAGACACTTGCTTTTACCCCGGGGCAAGAATGATTTGTAGTCTGCTCTAATAATTTATATTTGTACGTAGGTTTCTCTGAAGGTGCACACAGACGCTCTACTCATCCTCAAGGAGTCTAGCCCTGCAGACGTGAACTTTACTCAGTGTGTAGCAGTATATTTCTACTCCGCTCTATTCAAAAGAATAAGTTCATGAGGTTACAAAAAAGCGCTACATATTACACGTGAAAAATGAGAAATCTGTTTGGGCCAAAATTGCCTTCACAGAGTTGCCTTATTGTCCTCAGCTTGTTGAAGAAGAGCCGGATGACCAACTCACAGTTTCTGAACTGGCCGCACAACTGGGCACCCTCCAGCCTGGGAGAGATACCAGTCCCCACAAGGTCCCTCCCAATCGTCTTCCAGCTCGTCGATAGGGGACACACACCCACACTCACTGCCAAAACCATTTCTGGCAAGCAAGGTGAGCGTTCTTGCTTGCTTCATCTTTCTAGAACATACTTGGGGGAGGGGTGCCTGAGTGGCTCAGTCGGTTAAGCGTCTGACTTCGGCTCAGGTCACTCTCTCTCAAAAATAAATAAAAACATTAAAAAAAATTTAGAACATACTTGGGATCCCATTTTTATTAACGTTTCTGTAAAAATCACGACAAACTCATCATGTGGCTGCCTCAGCGCCTGTTTTGGGAGGTGCGTGAGAAATCACGGTAAGACCTGCAGGTAATTGTCACCAAGGCAGACAGGCAGCTCCCCTCCGCTCCACGCTAACTCGTGTGCAGAACGTAAACGAGGAAATGTCAAAGGCTATTCATTTCATAGGGATTTAGAGATAATGCATTATTTTCAGATTATCTCATGCCTCTTCCCCATAACTTGTAACATTTTTGGTTCATTTCTAGAAAAATGGGCCATATTTAAAGTACATTTCAAATGATCATGGTGGAATTATTTTGCCTGGAAATCAGAGAGCTGTTTTTTGTTTGTTTTATCTTGTGTTGAAGTAAAACTCTACCATTCCCCTGCTTCTCTACTTCCCTGACGTTTTCTTCGTAACTTACGAAAGTAAGACCTGCTCCTGCTGCGGCAACGAGCAGAACAACGCTGAGGCCACAGCCACGAAGCGCAGGTGGCTGGCCGGCCTGCACCCCCGAGCCGGAGGCACCGGCGGGGACCATCGGCCGGCGTGCCAACCTCCGCCGCCGTCTTGCACACCGGGTTACGCTCTTGCATCTTTCTAAGCAAACAAAACCAAGATAGGGTCACACCATCCATTCTCGGCAGGCAGCTCTGCCATCACGCAATGGACGAATAAACCTACACTGGACACAAGATTGTACGTTTCCACTGACTGCTCTTGCAAAGGCTGTACTTTCTCCACTGAACAGACATCCCACGATGGATTCGATCCCTCCTCGCCACTGGCTCCTGGGACTCGCGGGGTGGCTTCGGCTTTGCCGGCCCCCACGGACACCGCTGTTACCCTGCTCTTGAACTATTACTAACCACTGCTCCTACTTCCACAAGACAGATTCTTCCACAGGGGACTGACTGCCAGCTAAAAGGGTGCGCTTATTTTTAACAACTATGGCCACACAATCCACGTCCCCGCTAACAGTGCACGAGTGCCCGTTTCTCCACATCCTCGCCAGCACTATCCGGTACGCTGCTTAAAGTCTGCCAGTCTGACCGTGACAATGAACATCTGATTCCTGTCTTAATCGCCTGGTTTACGGCTGTGATTTTCTGTGCGGCATCCTCCTTACCTTTCTCTTTTCTCGGAGTCTGCCTCTTCCTTGTGAGCTTCTAGGAGCTCTTTGTTAGAAGGATAATTAACTCTTTGCCAGATGTATGTTTTCTCTTTGGTTCATCATCTGACTTGGATTTTGACCATTTTCATAGTCACCATTTTTTGTCTTCTTTTACAAGATTTCTACTACTCCAACATTAGACATAAAGCCTCCTAAATTTTTTCTAATAATTCTGCATTGTATTTTAAAATTTAAATCTTTACTCCCTCTTGAATTTAGCTTGGTTTTCTTCCAGATGCATAACGAATTATACTAACATTATTTGTTAGAGAAATCATCGTTTCCCCACATGTGACGTTAAGATGGCACACACACTTGCCCCTATTTCAGGCCACCATTCATGTCCTATTACCCATTTGCCCATTTCTGGGTCAATGTTGAGTGCTGGGCACGCCTGTTTCCGACTAACTTTTAGCATGTGTTAAAACAAATCTCCTCAAACTATACTTCAGAAATTTTTTCTTAGCTTCCTCAGATATATTTTCATAGAAGCTTAAAAGTAATCTAATCCTCCATATTTTGTGGCCCTTCATTAGACTTACGCCTCAAGTGTTCTACAGTAAGATTCGCAGCACTTAAGAACGCGTAACAATCACTACTGGGTCAGGACGGTCACAGCCAGAAACACACCTTGAACGGATCCTGGAGGCTTTACCCGCAATCTCGGAACCTCCGTAAACCTCTGCTCACCATTTCTTCACAGAGCCAGCTCCTCTCACCCTGCAGCTCCTGACGGGGCACGTGCGCGTGGGCCCTCCCGGCTGGCACTGTGCCAGTCCGGTTCACCCTGCATGCACGAGACCTACCAGAAGTTAGCTACCCAGCTGACGTCTGCCGAGGAGCTGAACGAGCCCCCTTGACGAGCCTTACCCTCTCAGGCTTCCTGAGAACTTCAAGAATATTTGCAATTAACCTTTAAATCAAACTGCTCAAATGGTCTGAAGACAGCCACGGCTACTGTTTTACTTTAAGCCTTTCCATTAAAAAAGAAACTGCTCTTGTGTCTGTCTATTCCTCATACTAGCCCCATGGAAGAGGGGCCCACCCCTACCTGGCCAGGAAGGAACTGAGGCTCACGGGGGAGAACGTGTCTGCTTGAGGAGCATGACGACGCATGAAATTCTAGACTAGTCAAAGGGCTGTTTCGGGGTTGGTTCGGAATCCTGAGTCTGTGGGTTACCCTACTCAGAGCTTATTTACCACACTGTATGCCCATTCATTCGTTCATTCGCCAAGAACCTACTACGTGCCCGGTACCATTCTGGATGCTGGTAGTGAGTGGAAAAGATAAAGCCTCCACGGAGCTTATGCTCTAAAGGACGAGTAACTAGAAACCACAAGATAATTTTATAGCTAACACCTGAATGTTAACTCTGTGTTCTACACGCTTCACACGAAATAACAAATGTAATCCTCACAGCGACCCTGTGAGATGGCTTCTAATATTCTCTCCATTTTACAGATGGGGTAGTTAAGGCACAAAAAGCAGTTCAACTGCCCAGGATCGCATAGCTAATGAAGAGCAGTCACAGGAGTCCAAGCCGGGCAGGCTCCAGACCTCAGGCACTTATCTGCTACCCCATGTTGTCTCAAGAAAATGATTTTGAAGCATTATTCAAGTATAATTAAGTTACTTCGTGGATTGAAGGTCTTTTTCTGGACTGGTCTAAGATTTAACCAACGTTCAAACCATTTTTTATGTAGAAGAAGGTAGATTTTTTTTATTACCCCTCCCAACAGGGGTGCAAAAAGTCGGCAGCCTCAGGAAGAGGTTTTCTGCCGTTCCTTATGGCAAGGACCCCAGCGAGGGGGGAGGCAGCTGGGGCAGCACATGACTCCACGCTCCTGCTCTCGTGTGACGCAGGGGACACGTCCCACGACCTGGAAAGAAGGGAAGTGGGGCCGCCGGGGCCCTCACGGTCTCCTCCCAGGCTGGCTGACTGCGGGGGGAGAAGCAGCGCCCCCAGACTGCCATCCTCGTTCCTGCATGAACGGCAGGGAGTGGCAAGAA
The DNA here is from genome assembly GCA_028646485.1 of Cryptoprocta ferox. Lineage (NCBI taxonomy): Eukaryota > Metazoa > Chordata > Mammalia > Carnivora > Eupleridae > Cryptoprocta > Cryptoprocta ferox. Next base: position 4,448,873 of record CM053575.1, on the reverse strand, counting down.
TGAGGGCTGAGGTTCGGCTGCCCCGGGCTCAGACACTTCAGCTTCTGCACTCGCAGTGTGGACGTGTTTCTGTGTACTCTCTCTCACAGGATGGCTGTGGAGACTGAGTCAGGGTCAGTAAAGTGCCCAGCACAGTACAAGGTAAGGGAAGTGAGCTCGGGGCGCCTGGGTGGCTGGGTGAGTTAAACGGCCAGCTCTCGGTTTTGGCTTGGGTCATGATCTTACAGTTTGTGAGTTCAAGCCCCACATCGAGCTCTGCACTGACGGTGTGGAGCCTGCTTGGGTTTCTCTCTCCCCTGTTCGTGCTCATGCTCTCGCTCTCTCTACTCCAAAATAAACAAACTTAAGGAAAAAAACAAAAAACAAAAAACGGGCTCAACAGGCCCAGGTCTGCTGCGCTGGGTCTACACCGCCTGGTAACAGGCTTTCCTGCAGCTCTAGCAAGATGAGCGTGTGAAGCCACCTCCACGAGCCGCCGTATGCAGAAATCACTCCCATGAGTAGTGTGGACCAGCAGTCTGGCTGAGTCAGACTTGGGGGATTTCTACAAGGACTCCAGAATCCTGATGGGGCACAAGAGGGACTTCCTTATGAAGAGACAGAATTTAGGAATTCTGAAGAGTATGTGCATCAAAACACAGAACCTGCTGTGGTGAGGAGAGCGTAACGTACACAAATATGGAGTCACTGAGTTGTACACCTGAAACTACTAAAACTTGTGTCAATTAGGTTCAAACAGAAAAAATTAAAACATAAAAATTCCAGGGGCACCTGGGTGGCTCAGCTGGCTAAGCGTCTGACCCTTGAGTTTGGCTCAGGTCATGGTCTTATGGTTGGAGATCGAGCCCCGTGTTGGGCTCTGCGCTGCCAGCACGCAGCCTGCTTGGGTTTCTCTCTCCCTCTCTCCCTGCCCCTCCCCTGCACGCGCGCACACACTCTCAAACTAAAAAAAAAAAAAAAAAAAAAAATCTCCAGAAGCCACAGCTTGGTAATACCCAAGCAACTTCGGTGTTTTTACATGATTAGTGGAAGCGAACGTCACCTTGCCATTTTTTGGGCAACACCACTCTGGTACCATGTGTGTCTGGGTGCGGGCATGTGCGGATACGCATGTGTACACACGTGTACGGTATTTCCCGTGTTCTTTAGGCACATTGCTATTCTGATCTACTCAGAAGAAGGAGCTGGTGATAAGATTTTAAAGGCTCAGGTGCCAAGGCCCCTAACGAGCCCTGGATCCTGTGACCGTTTATGCACCCTGCACTGGGCGCAAAGCTACAGAACATAAGAGACCATCCCTGTGTTTAAAGGAGGAAGTAACGTCAGTTAATGCCCATCGTCAGGCGGTTACAAGAACGTAAAAACTGGACGTTTTGCGTGATGCCTACCTTTCGCAAGTATAACACTCGCAGAACTCATTGTTTTCTCCAAAAAACCCGTCTCCATAATAACAAGAAATCTCTTCTCCGGGTTCAATGTCTCTCAGAGCCTTCACACACGCTGTATCTCGACCAGTTGACACAAACTGAAATACAATGAGCTCATTAAGAAACTCATACCTGAAGCAGAAACAAAATACTTGCAGTGTAAAAAAAATGTTTACACTTACCTTACAGTTAGGTCTGCAATCTGAAAAATGTCCAAAAGATAAAGTCAATTAACTGTAGATAAGATCTGAAACACGAACAATTAACAGAAATCTGAAATAAGGTTTCCACAGTATTTTATAACTTTTGATAAAAGTTTAGGCCGCAGGTTAAATGCCAGGATTATTTATTTAATTCGTCGATGGGGAAAAATAAAGAAGTCCTATGTCCGACCCCCTCCAAAGGGAGATGAGGTTCCACGCAGTCTGACAAGGTCATGCTAAGTCTTAGCAGCACTGCCCGCCACTCGCACGGCCACCCAAGGAGCACAGCTTACCGTGGTTTATAAAGGCGGCGGGACCGAGCCAGAGCTGGGCACAGTTTTTCCTCGTGGAATACATGACACTGAAGTCGTTTTCTCCGTGTCTAAGCAGCATGTTCTCCTCAATTTCTGAAAGTTCGGCAATACAACCCACCAGTAATTCTATTTTGTCATTTCGTTTCCTATTTAAAATATGTCATGTTAAAAATTACTAGTAATTATAAGTAACAAGGCTTCTTTTAATAAAATAAGCCTGTCCAATAAATCCCAGGAATCGAGAAGAGCTAGTTGTGTGTATTTAGCTGACCCCCTGGGACCTGCACTGGGCTATGTTCTCATCCTCCTGGGAGGCCCCACAGCCTCGGGCCACAGCTGCCAGTGCAGCTGCCTTATCCCTACGAGAGAATGGAACGTGCTCCGGGCCGGAGGCTGTGCCACCCAGGTCTCCGGATCCCCTACGGCACCCAGTACAGAGTTCCGCAGGCAGGGAGGACGCAAATCTCTGCTACACTGACTTCAGCTTGCTGACAGCAGATGGCAGAGACAGAGACAAACAGTAGTAAAGGCCACGGGGAGCCAGAGTCGGGACGCCGCCCTCTAGAACAGCACTGCCCAAGAGAAACTAATGGAGGCCAAACACGGGATCTTCCGTGGTCTAATAATTACAGTAAGAAAGTAAAAAAAAAAAAGAAAAAACACGTGGTATTACTTTCAGTAATATATTTTAACCCAACAGGCCCCGACTATTTCAGCAGGTAATCAGTAGAAGAAATAGTAACAGGAAACACAGTTTGACATAAAACCGGGCATGGAAATCACATTTACGGCACTTCTCAATACAGACTAGCCACGGTTCAAGGGCCCAACAGCCACAAGTGGCCGGGGGCTGCCGTGCTGGACGGTGCAGCTCTAGAATACAAGACGAGAAAGCACCATGTCCACCTAGAGCGCGGGGAGCTGGGGGACTGGGCCAGCAGACTCAATACACTATGATGTACGCTCGCGCACGTGCGCCTATTTCCAATCGGATGTACGCTCCCACCCATCCAAGAGGCCTGGGGGTACTGCTCTTTGCCCATTCCATTTTCAGGAACCTGATCCTAACGTTTTTGTTATAAAAAGTACTGAAGATACCTTATAAGAAGGGCAACACGTTCCGTCTTCTGGGAGAAGTGGTAGGAACAGGTATTAGAGGAAAAACATAATAAAATATTCTCTCACGAATGGCTTTTACCCCTCCTAGCTGGGCTCAACTTTACTACCCTTACTTAAGTCGGCACATAGATGTACACGTGTATATTTAAGCAGGCAATTCGGCAGGAAATTTTCACCTGAAGTTCCTAGGATCGTTAAGACTTCACACCCAGCCTTTCTCTAGGCCAGCAGGAGACGGACTCTGGAAGCCAGGTTCTCCCGCCCCGGCACCTGGAACCCTGCGGCAGTCTCACCACCAAGCAGCCTTCGGACTCAGGGAAAGTGTGCTCAGGGAACAGGATCTGGTTCAACTCAGATTCCTAATTTCACTGTCCTGACCCAGGTCGCTGGGCCAAGGCTCTGGCACTGCACTGGTCCTTCAGGGCGCGCTCTGGCTTCAAACCTTCCCACAACTTTCTTAGCATTTCAACGGTAACTTGAGAGAACTTTAACTGACGTTACGTTATGGGTTTATACTAGCATAATAGTTACCACTCTTTTGTTGCAACAATTTTGGCTCCATTTTGTTCTGATGAGTATCTATTACAAGGCAATATTTCAAATCCACTGTCAGTTGCAAACATTCGCAAGTAAATAAATACCTAAAACAGAAAGAAAAAATGGTATTTGTATCGTTTATCCTGTTAGACTTGTACAGAATTATAAAAGCAAATCATCACCAAAATGTAAAACTTATGATCATTAAGTAACAAACTGTTATTTTAAAATTTCAAGTATCTGAGCACCTAATGGCTTGGCCATGTTCCTCTAAAAGTTCACAGTGAATTTCACTTCCAGATGACCAAGCTGTCTCTCTGAAGAGTTATACAAATGATCTTATGTGTTATTAGCGCTTCACACCAATCAGCTTTATGAAAAACTGATTTAAAATTTCAGTGTTCACTAAAATTTAAGCTTCATTTTACTCTTACCCAAACAGATAAACAGTAGTAATCTTATCAAGAAACCTACATGTTCCTTGAATAATTTCTCCTGCATTTTGTTCTTGTTGAGAAAATAGTGCCGTGCCCATTCGCCTGAAGTCAAGCATTTGAAGGCTTTCTCCAAGTGTTCATCTTTCTTAAAACGTTCAATGACTTCCTTTAGTTCTTCTTGCCTTCCCTTAATAGGCCGAAATCTGAACGAAATCAAAACATTCGCTTTAGTTATCCGTCATCATCCCTGGGCCACTATAGAGAAATCCTGAGATAAGAAATAACCTGAGAGCAGCCAGACCTAATAAAAGAGAATAATCAACAATCCCGATAATGACTGCTCAAGTAATAGTGATCACCGGGAAACAGAACTCTTTTCTTCCAACTGTATTTTGATTTTTTTTAATTTCACTGTTAACCTCATTAACTGAGAAATGACCAGATGACTCAAACGAAGCTGTCTGACTCCGGCTCACACTAGTTCTCTAATCTGGATGGTACAAAATGAAAGATCTACAACAGAGTCGGTCTGGCCGAGTGACCAGAACTTCTCCAGAGCATGCGCAATCCAGCCAGAAGAGTGCAAGGCAATGAGCTTCTGAAGGATGAAGCAAACAAAATCATGCCAGAAACAGAACATTCTCCATATGCACAGTTAGAAACCCCCCAAATCAAGTACCCCCACGAGGTCCTGAAATACACCTTGATGTCCTAATATCCAGGTCAAATTAATCGTTGAGGAATGCACTCAGAAAACGAAGAGAGCAAAAAGCACAACTCTAACGGTGACGTCGCTACCTGGTGACGTCGGAGCTGAAAGGCTTCTGTTACAAAGCCAGCTGGCGCGCCTTCAGAACCCTGTGCCAGCAGCAAGAGTACCACGGGATGCGATCACCGTCCAAGAAAGACTTAGGTTTGAAAAGCCCGTATTCTAACGTTGTGTTCCCAGTAAAGTATGTTCTAGGATAAAGGTACCTGCGCCTTAACTTCAAAATTTCCTCTCACATCAATTTCCTTTGGTTTATTTAACCAAATAAAGTTTTTTGTTGTTGTCGTCGTTTTTATATCTAACGACAACAAAAGGAGCAGACTGCTATTCAAATAAGATGTTAAGAAAATACTAGCAGTGGCCGAAGAGGAAATCTATTTGAACCACGCATCTTACACCAACGTTTAGAACCGCACATCTCATAAACCTGCAAACGCTAAAGTGGCAGGAAGATCCTGGCCCAGCTCCAGCACAGGAAGCATTCAAGCGGAAGTCTTTTCCTAGGTGAGCCTGTCACAAATGTATTCAGAACATTTCAGTGACATCTCAAGCCACAGTATTTCACCGGGGATCCTTTACTAGGTGCTGCGTGCACGGTTGCTGGGGTGAGAAACAGGGGACAGAAGACCTGACCACCGTTCTGGGACGGACACTCCACCGGGACTAGAAGAGACATATGCGCATCCGACGGCAGCCAGGCATCGCTAAGCTAACGCAAGTTAGCAGGGCACAAACTACACGCTACAGCATTTTAAAGTACAGAACCTCTCGCTCAGGGGTGAGATCTGTTCGGGAAGGGGTTTTGGAGTTGACAGCGATGTGGGCAATGAGGAACGTGGTGATTTCAGCCTCTAAAGAAAAAGCAGCACATTACCACAGGCAGGAAAGAATCAAAAGAAGGAAGGCAAAGTGAGAGGAAGCCGACGCAGGGGATCTTAACGAGGCTGGATTCAAAGAGATGAACAGGGAGTGAGCTGGCGAGCAATAGTGAGGGCAAGTACTAGAACAAGGAAGAGGGAAGCCGTGAGATCCTGGATGGGTAATCTACTGTTTGCTGGGCAGGAGCTCTAGAGGGTTCTGGAGCTAGGAATGCAGGCTGAGACCTTTGAGAACTAAGTACCCACAGGCTCTAGTTTCAGCAAAGCTTCTTACGAGCGGGAAGCAGGACTATCAGGAAGGCTTCAAACCCATCCTGGAAATACCGCACGGACAGCTGGACGACGCCCTGTATTTACTTTTGCATTTCAGCCCATCAGCACACCAGCCAGCGCCCACAGGCTCACAGGCAGGCGAGCGCGAGTCCTTCCCACAATCCTCAAGGTCTTTAGCCAGGCCGTCAGGACACGGGGTCAGAGAACCGCCACTGAAAGGATCTGAAAATCCCCTGCAGAGCCGTGGGAGCATGCTCACTTCCACACAGACCGACCATCCAGCTAGGGACCTGCGGCCACCACGGGCGGGCCTCTCCACACCGGGTCCTTCCGGCAGCGGCCCTGCGCGGTGGAGCCGTGCGCACGCGCGGGGCGGGCCGGCCAGGCAAGCAGCTGCCGGCCGAGGCCCCCCTTCGACCAACGCAGAACGTGACGTGGCGGGAGAGAGCAGGGCGGTGGCCGCGGAGGGCCCGAAAGGCGGCCCGCGCAGGGCTACGGAGCGCAGAAAGGGCCCGGCGACCTCCCGGTTTAACGCGGACCCGACTGACGGGGACGCGCGCCTTTAAAATGATCACATGGCCCGACGCATCCGGAAGCAGACCAAAGTCGGGCCTAAGTTCACCTAAAGCTCTTAAGAACCTGTCAGAAAAAGAAGTTACGGACCTGGAATGGATGCCGGCTCTTCCCAACAGGCTTTCTGTGTGCTCCCCACTTCCTGAAGCGTGCCCCCCCCCATCTAAAAATGCCTGCGAGCTAGCCTTCGTTCTGTTCATGATGCCAAACAATTTATGTGCTGACACCAACACAAAATTCTCAGCTCCTGGTGGACTGTCTGCCTTCTAGGTTTCCTGTGCTGACTTTTGTTTCTGCTTTCCCGCCTCCTATTGCCTTAAACACAAACGAAACCCCCAAAGCCATCCCTTGGGACTACTCACCAGCAAGAACCTCCATTCCACCTAACATGTAATTTACTGTCACACTTTCTGTCCCAGTTCGCTGCTATAAGGCATGAAATGACAGTGAGGCGAAGGAGGAAGAGACGGTTCTGGGGGGCAGACAGGAAGGGGACGAGACAGTTGTTTTTGATAATCCTACAGAAGTACATCAAATTCACCTGGCTGACAGTTCAAGTCAAATCCCATTACAACCCATTACAACACATAACCACGGGAAGATAAAAATGACTTAACAATAAAAGATTGTTCCAACTAATGGGCCAGAGCAAAAGGCACTCAAGACCCTTGAAAGAAGTGAAGTGGGTTTGTATTACTGAGTGGAAAAGTGCCCTTGGTGCTCTCCCGAGCCGCAATCATTCTAGACCTCCCACATGAACTGTACAAAGCCAGCCTCACACCGCGGTTCTTAAAGCTAAAGGAGAATTTAGGTTCTCTAAAACAAGCCTCTTGTTCCATAAGTGAGGGAAACAAGGTCCAGGGAGGGCCGTTAACAGAGGGACTGTTATTACCCAGTCCTACTCGCTCATGGGAGCTCTGGGGGCCCCTCTGGTGTTGTTTCACGATCAGAATAGGATTTGACTTGCGTTCGCCATTGAGCACAACACGGAGCCCACCCGGAGACAGTGAAAGGGGTGGACACAAATATATACTTTTGAATTTAGTATTTGGGGGATGGGGGACGGGGGACAGGGAATGGGGGATGGGGGAAGGGGATGAGGGATGAGGAATAGGGATGTGGGATGGGGGGACGGGGGACAGGTAATGAGGCGTGGGGGAATGGGACGAGGGATCGGAAATGGGGATGGGGGACGGGATGGAGATGGGAGGGTGGGGGATGGGAGATGGGGTGTGGGGGATGGCACGGAGGGGGAGGCAAGAGACAGGTATGTCAGGCATTTCCCAATCAGTACGTCCCTCCTCCCCCTCTTCACACAAAATTTACAACTTTAAATAAACCAGACATTTATTTTTCTCTTCCCACACCTCTGATCAATGGCTGGTCTATGAAATACAAAAGTATGTCATTTAAATCATCTATAATTACAAAGGCCAGAAAGAAACATGAATTCACACTCCCACACACCTGCTCCCCACTCTTTCCAGAGACTGACTTCCCAGGTTTTCTTGCTATTTGGCTTTTCTGTTTCCAAACCCAAGTGGCCAGTGTGGCAGCGAAGGGAAGCTGCAGGGGTGTGTTAGCTGCGCTACTGCGCACTTCCATTAGCACGTGCAGCCAGGAGCTGACTGCACGAGGGGGCGAGGAGGGGGCCAGAAAACAGGGAGCAAGGGAAGGAGAGAGGAAGAGAGAGAAAATGCTCAAATGTTTAGGATAAAAAAGGAGGCGGCCGTGCGGCAGCGTCATGAACACGCTTCCCCCTGTGGAGAAGGCTCGACCGCACACGGCCGGCGGCGGGTGCCCAGGGACCGTGCCCGACCCACGGCTCTCCGCTCCTTCCTGACCTGAAAGCGAAGCCCCACCAGGGACACAGCCGGCTGAGTCCTGCCAACAGTGCTCAGCTAACCCCAGGGAGAGACTCCCCATCCTCTGATGAATGCTTGCTCTTAAAATGACCGTTACGGAACAGCAGTGGTTCTTTAGATCGAGCTATCACTAACACCAAACTATTTTCAAAGGTTTGCAAAACGTCCTAAGTTGTGTTTACGCGGACACCTCCAATTACGCAACAGAAAAGAACATCAAACAAGCTGAGACAGGTTAGTTGGTGTCTTATTATTGTTTGTAATGCACACGCTACCTACCTCACAGGGTTGTTGTGAGGAAAACTGTCAGATTTTGAAAAATGCCTTGAGCTCCTCGAAGGAAAGGCGCTATATAAATGCAAAAACAAACAACAACAATAAAAACCTATTTGTATAATTTGTACTTGTCATTTCTAAACAGACTTACAATAACAGTTGTTGCAGAAGTCTTTAAAACGCTGTGACACTCGAGAAGTCTGTGACGCCGCGGGCAGACTTGGGATAATCAGGAAAGCCAAGAGGGTGAAATTCTTTCCTTCCCACACGCCACCAGTTGCCCCTTGGTCATGTGAAGTGAGGAAGGCCTAAACGTTTCGTTACGCTTTCTAGTCGAGCGCTTGATCCTACAGTGGTTTTGAACGTGGTATTGAACGTGGTGGATTTATAATTCACATTCCACAGTGGATAGGACGAATCAAATACATAAGTGAGCAAAATCAACATTAGATGGTTACGGCAGGGGAAGGGTGGGTGCAGGCTGAAGTACGGTTTGGATCAAAATAATAGAGACAAGTTCCAAAAGTCCCACGAGAACTCTTCTCATTTGTCGCGTTCCCTCCTGTGGGTCTCCCCAGCTCCTCAGGAGACTCAGATCTCTGGGTCACGGGCCTGAATCAAGGGGGCAGGACGGAAAGCATCCGCCCCTACTTTGTAGTATCAGCTCTCCCCGTGTTTGTGAAAAAACTCAGAGGCCTAACACCTCTATTCTCTGGTTAAAGGGAAGAATTTAATTTTCATAACTGACAGAAGTCCATTAAATCTAAATATTTCCCAGTAACCTGAAATTGCTATCTTGTTTATACCATTTCTAGATATTCCTGCTACAACTCTGACTCGCTTCTTTGTAAATGTGGGGATATATCAGGATTTACACATAAGCATTCAGAAGAGAGCCGGCCAGGGAAATTCTTCAATTGTTAAATATCTACTGTGTCCAAACACCGTCTCTGGCACACTGGAAACAGCAGAGGGAGGGGGAAAGGCACAAAACAAACTAAGACATGACAATCAAATTACAGAGGTGCAGATACGGGACTGAAAAGGCCCCTCACACAAGGGAGAGACGGACAGCCTAGACAGTGAGGATCCAAGCTCCCGTCACATCTTCCAGTCCCGTCTTTCACACCCCAAAGAGAGAGAGCTCCATAAACTAACGATTTATAAGAAATACAATTATTCTAATATAGCACTATAGAGCGTCCTTATTTTCTATAAAATGGTACCGTGGAGAATGACATTAAGTCAACACTCTGATATATTCTTGCTCAAAAGATTGAGAACAGAAGAGACAGTCTTATTTTCAAGTAAGTGCACTACGAGTAAATGACAACGTGTGCCTTTCACCAAGATTAACAAGCCTCATTAATGAAATTTCTGTGTACTTCCCAAATGTCAGCTTACTAAAGAGTCTGTTAAAATACCTTTGAAATGAATGCCTCTGGTAAAAGGTGCCCGGGGACACAGCAGTATTCCCGGCTGGCCCAAGGGGCCAATGCGGCTGTCGGCTGACCTGCTCTAACCAGGGCCCACCACGACTCTTGATCTACGCCAATGGCTACTCCAGAAACTCTAGGGGTAGGATTAAATGTTGTAGTGGAAAACATGAATAAATGTTTTCTTCTGAATATTTAATGTGATTTAACCTGTTTTATAAATATATATATGTTAAAAAATTTTTTTAATGTTTATTTTTACTTAATTTTTTTTAACGTTTATTTATTTTTGAGAGAGACAGAGCATGAGCAGGGGAGGGGTGGAGAGGGAGACACTGAATCCGAAGCAGGCTCCAGGCTCTGAGCTGTCAGCACAGAGCCCGACGTGGGGCTTGAACTCACAAAACCTGAGATCCTGACCAGAGCCCGATTCAGGGATCAAACTCATGAACCATGAGATCATGACCTGAGCCCGAATCAAGAATCAGTCACTTAACCGACTGAGCCACCCAGGTGCCCCTAACCAGTTTTAATTTTTAATTTAGGAGTACTTGGATACAGTAATGTCTTGGGTTTTAATACTGTTTGTGGGGTAACCCTAAATTTTACATTTTAGGATTGCATGTTTTTAAATGAGCCTAGGAAACTACTGATAAGGAAGTATCTTGAGAGAGAGACAGAGCACTAGCTGGGGAGGGGCAGACAGAGAGGGAGAGACGGAGAACCCCAGGCAGGCTTCCCAAGGTCAGCGCAGAGCCTGAGGCGTGGCTCAAACTCACAAGCTGCGAGATCGTGACCTGAGCCGAAATCTAGAGTCGGACCCTTGACTGACTGAGCCACCCAGGCCCCCCCCCCCCATAAGGAACATTTTTATCTCCTTATTACATCACAACAAAGCTCAGTGGGCTAGATGGTCTGGTACCTTGCTGTTCCAAGTACAGTCGGGAGCGTGTTAGAAATGCAGCATCTCAGGCCCCAGCCCACAGCTACTGAATCAGAACCTGCATCTTCACAAGACACCCCAAGTGACTCATATGTAAAACTAGTTATAGGAAACAGTTGTCAAGGACTTTTATTTAAAAAATAGGAGTAATTTCCTATTGTAGAAGCCAGTTACCAGGTAAGCCGCTCATCTTCTGGAACAAAGAATGGCGGGAGGAGGGGGCAGTGACTACAGGGAGTTCTCTCCCGAACCACTGGCCCTCCCACTGTGATTCTGCTGCAGCGCTTTCTGTGAATTCGAGTCCAGCTCGTTTCTCTTTCTCGATGACTCCAGGTCATAATTACGGGCCTGCGCAGTTAATACCCTGAACCTCTCTAAGACTGTCAGGTGAAAGTGATTCGTATTTCCTAAATATCGCCAGGACCTCCGAGGAGGAGGAGCGCCGGCCTCACTAGGGCAAAGAAGGGGAACGGACCTAAAATAACGCAAACCTGGGGCGCCCAGCTGGCTCGGTCGGAAAAACGTGCGACTCTGGACCTTGGGGTCGTCAGTACGAGCCCCACGTTGGGTAAAGAGATTACTAAAAAAATAGACTTAAAATAATGCAAACTAAGTTTTAGCTGGATATTGGGGCACCCAGCCCTGCTGTACCCCAGCCGACAGCTAGCCATCTGTCTACTTACAAAACTCAGGTATCTGCCCCTCTGAGGTCAGGGAGCTATTTAAGTAAGTTCTCAAGTCCACTCCAACTTGTCACTTCATTTTAGCAAGGAAAGATCTATGGTGACAGGAATCACATGAAAATACCAAAGGCTCATTTTTATCTGAATTACTTCTTTCTGGATTTAGAATATAATTGATAGATAAATCATACAGTCTCTTGTTTTCATCTTAGCAAGGGACAGAATTAAAAGGGTGAAAACGGCACAACATTTTCCTCTAATCACCTTTATTCACCACTTCCTCCCTCCCCGGCTATTGGGACTTGATCACCTGGTGATCAAGTCCCTCTGGGGTTGTCACTGGCCCTGGAGCTACAAAATACCACCGTCAAGTGTGAGGAAGGTAGGAGGGATCTGGGGCCCAGAGCTCGCTCTGCATTCTCAACCTCACCAGACTTGAAAGCCCTCGGCCACTCTAAAGTTAAGAGGTAAAGGAAAGTTGTAAAGTTCCGAGTTAGTGTCTGGTGGCAATTGTGAAATTATCTAAGGGCCTTTTTCAGGGGAGAGATGTTTAAGAAAACATGAATTAAAAAATTTAAACAGAATTGTAATAATATTTGATATGGATGGCATGTGATCCTCAATAAAGCACTTCCAGGTCTATTTTCTTATCTGCAGACTGAACAGATGCACGTCTTTGAAAACATTCCCTTATTTCCGATGATGAGGTGAATCTCAAAGATTAAATATGATGGCAACATTCCCTATATACGGTTGCAATTATTTAGAAGAAAAAACTCTGTAATAAAATCATGGGGAAAAAAACGCTGATGTAACCTACTTTAAGTAGAAAAAAAAATTACATTTTCAAGGCTTCACAGGATGCTTGTAAGATTCTTCTTTCAGCTAAGATAATTATCATAACATTTAAAATAGACTAAGAGATCCTCCCCCAGCTCTATATTTTAATAGAAACAGCCTGAGATAAAACAGGAACAGAATTAAAACTGACAAGACTCCTAGAAGCTTTTGTTGCTTTTCTTGCCTCAGATACAAAAATCTTCTACAGCAAAGACCTTTCCTTTAATGTCATCTTAAATTCTGACTGAAAGTAAAATTAGCATCTATTTTCTTAAACTCAACATCATCATCTGCTCCACGGCAGGATACAGACTCGCAATTACCTGGTGTTCATTTTGTGTGTTTGAAAACCTAGATAGGGGTCAAGAACCAGACTGGTCGCCAGGTCGTCGTTCTCACAGAGCTCCTTGGCAGACATTCCAGAAGACGGCACATATCGACTTTGGCCTTCGAACCCCGAGTTACCATTACCTGTGTGAAGAAAGAGAAAGAGAAATCACTGCAAGTGAAACTACTTAAATCTACCTTTAAAACCTTTAGCTTCGTTGCCCTCTCAAGCTGGTAATTAAGAACGGAGTACCTTCTGCACAAACAAAGCCAAACACAGCGAAGGACCGAGAGCGTTTTGCTTAGCAGATGATATTGCCGGGTGTCCCAAGAATATCCCAAGACAACGATATTGTTTGGGTAGTCGTGAGAATCCTGGGCTCAAATGCCTTCCTCATCCCGGCAAGGAAGACGGAAAATGGGATGAGTGGACGCTCACCACCGTGGCAAGACAGCATAAAGAGCCACTGCAGACAGGGTCGGGGGAGACAGAAGCAAAAACACAAGAAACTCTCTGCAGGAAGTGCCAGAAGGGTGGGGGTCAAGTACCAAGAGGAGTCGCCTAGGAGTTAACTTCGCCTTCCTCCTTTTGGGCAGGGGAGTGCTCACCATCCCCGCCTGGCTGGTAACTGCGGCCCACGGGTGAAGACACTTGCCTGTGATTACAGAGTTAGGGAGCAGGCGCGGGAAAGACGTAGAGAGAGAGAATGACAGGCCTATTTCTAACCTGTGTGAGACAGATTTTGAATGAACAGATAAAAATAGAGAAGTGACGGGAACACATGAGCGAAGTAATTGGGTTTAATGATGGTGTAAAGGGAGCGAAGGAAAAGCCAAACTTAAACGGGTGAGGTTTCATCTGCGCTGATTTAAGCCTGACACGCGTGTCACAGACAATCTTCTCGGCAACGGTATGAGCCGAGGCCTCTCAAAAGTAAGATGGGGAATGAAAGACACAGCGAGAGGCGTAACTTTCTTTTCCACACTCTTTCAGGAAGCAAATCAAACACTTAACACGGAAGGCCCTGTCAAAAGGTAAGTAGGTATAGTATGTTTTGCAATCGGTTATTTGCACGTAGGTATGTAAAAGCTATCAAAGTCATTACGCTCTGTCTTTACTGAAATGTAATTCACATACTGACAATTCCCCCATTTAAAGCGTACAGTTCAAATGGTTGTTAACGTTTTCACAGAACTGTGGAGCCATCACCACGATCAATTTTGGAACACTGTCATCACCCCCAAAAGAAACCCCGTACCCGTAAGCAGTCACTATGGATTTTTCCCTTCCTCCAGCCCCTGACAACCACTAGACTACTTTCTGTCTCCGAAGATTTGCCTGGTCTGAAAATCTCCTATCTATGAAATCATACAATACGAGAGGTCTTTTGTGACTGGCTTCTTTCTATTAGCATAACGTCTTCAAGGCTCATCCGTGTTGCAGCATATAGTAGTATTTCACTCCATATTATGGCCAAGTCATACTCCATTACACCGACAGATCACATTTTGTCAGTTCATTCATCAGTTGATGGACATCCGGCTGTTTCCACTTTTTGGCTATTATGAGCAATGTTTCTAGGAGCATTCATGTACAAGTTTCCGTGTATACCTATGTTTCTGATTCTCTTAGTGCTGGGTCATACGGTAACTCTATGTTTAACCTTTTGAAAAACTGCCAGACTGTTTTCCAAAGTGGCGGCACCATTTTACATTCCCACCAACAGTATATGATTGTTTCTAAATTCTCCACATCATCACCAACACTTGCTACTATCTGTCCTTTTACTTATTTTATTTTATTTTTTTTTTAAGTAGGCTTCACACGGGGCGCCTGGGTGGCTCAGTCGGATAAACGCCCGACTTTGGCTCAGGGTATGATCTCACACCTCATGGGTTCCAGCCCCATGTCGGGCTCTGACGGCTCAGAGCCTGGAGCCTGCGTCGGATTCTGTCTCCCCCTCTTTCTCTGCCCCGCTCTCACTCATGCTCTATCTCTGTCTCTCAAAAATAAACAAACATTTAAAAAAATTTTTTTAGCAGGCTTCACGCTCAGTACGGAGCCCAACACAGGGCTTGAACTCACGACTCTGAGATCAATACCTGATCTGAGATCAAGAGTCGGATGCTTAACTAACTGAGCCACCCAGGAGTCCCATCTATCCTTTTCGTGTGACACATTCTAGGGGTTGTTAAGTGGCATCTTGTGGTTTTGACTTGCATTTCCCGGATGACTAAGGATTCCAAGCATCTTTTCATGTACTGGCCATTTGTGTGTCTTTGGAGAAATGTCTGTCTATTCAGATTCCCTTGCTCATTTTATTTATTAAATCAGAGTTTGTGGTGTGTCTACGTGGCTCAGTTAGTTAAGAAATCAACTTTGGCTCAGGTCATGATCTCGCGATTTGTGAGTTTAAGTCCTGCATCAGGCTCTATGCTGGCAGCGTGTGGAGCCTGCTTGAGATTCTGTCTCCCTCTCTCTACCCCTTCCCTGTGCACATACTCTCTCTCTCTCTCTCTCCCTCTTGTGAAGGAAGGAAGGAAGGGGGGGGGCAGGAGGGAGGGAGAGAAAAAGCAACTGGAGTCTGTCTTTTACTGCTGACTTTTAACAGTTCTTTACATATTCTAGATACTGGTCCTTTATCAGATACGTGATTTTAAAGGTTTTCCCTTCTTCGAGTTGTCTTTTCATGTTCTTGATGTTAATCCCTTACAGCACAGAAGTTTGTAACTTTGATAAATTTCAATTTATCTTTTTTCTTTTGCTTTTAGTGTCATATCTAAGAAACCTCTGCCTGATCTAAAGTCACGAAAACGTATGCTTAGGTTTTCTTCTAGGGTTTTATAATTAAGGTCCTTTGATCCAGTTTGAGTTAATTTTTCACACATACTATGAGGTTGGGTCCAACTTCATTCTTTTGCATGTGGATATCTAGTTTTCCAGCACCATTTATTGAAAGACTATTTTTCCCCCACTTAATTTTTTTGCATGCTTGTCAAAAATCAGTCAACTACAAACATGAAGATTTCCAGACTCTCGACTCTATTCCCTAGATAAGTGTCTAGCCAAATATAACACTGCACTTTGGAGTAAGTTTTGAAACTGAGAAGTGTCAGTGTGCCATCAACACTGTTTTGGCTGCTCTGGGTTCCTTGAATTTTCACAAGAATTTTAGGATCCATTTGTCAATTTCTGCAAAGAAGCCAATTGAGATTTTGATAGGGATTGTGTTCAATCTGTGGATCATTTGGGGAGTACTGCCATCGTATCAATATTAAGTCTTCTAACCAATGAACACGGGATGTCTTTCCACTTATTTAGGTCTTCTTTAATTTCTTTCAATAACGTCTTGCAGTTTTCAAAGTGTAAGTTTTAGAGCTTTACTGTTCGGATACTGATCTATACTGCTGAACTCATTTATCAGTTCTAATGGTTTTTTAGTGGATTCCTCAATCATGTCACTGCAAACAGGGATGGGTTTACTTCTTCCTTTCCAATCTGAATGCCTTTTAGTTAATTTTCTTGCCTAACTGTTGTGGTCAGAACCTCTAGCACAGTACTGAACATAAGTGGTGAGAAAAGATATTCTTGTCTTGTTCCTGATCTTAGGGGAAAAGCACTGAATGGTCTTTCAACATTAAATGGGACGTCAGCTGTGGGTTTTTGTAAAGGTCCTTCATCAAGTTGAAGAAATTTCCTTCTATTCCTAGTTTGTCGAGTGTTTTTACCCTGAAAGGGGCTGAATTCTGTCAAATGCTTTTTCTGCAACTAATGGAATGATAAGGTTTTTGTTCATCATGCTATTCGATGTGGCAGCATGACATTAATTTTCCGGTATTAGGCCAGCTTTGCATTCCTGGGAAAATTCCCACTTGCTTATGCTACAAAATCATTCTCACTTGTTGCTGGATTTGGTTTGTTAGTATCTTGTTGAAGATTTTATGTCCATACTTAATAGACATATTGTAGTTTTTAGGGTATTTTTCCTGGCAATGTCTTTGGTTTTGGTAGCAGAATTAATACTGGTCTTATCACATGAGAAAGTGCTCCCTCCCCTTCTACTTTCTGGAACAGTCTGTGAAGAACTGGTGTTAATTCTTCTTTAAATATCTGCCAGTATTCACCAACAAAGCCATCCAGGTCTGAGATTTTCTTAGTAGTGTTTTTTAAAAATTACTGACTCAACGTCTTTACATGCTACAGATTTATTTGGATTTTTGTATTTCTTCTTGAATCAATTTTGGTAGTTTGTTACTTTCTAGGAATTTGTTCACTTGAGTTATCTAATTTGTTGGCGTCCAAGTGTTCAGAGTAGTCTGTTGTAATCTTGTTTGTTTCTGTAAGGCAGCAGTAATGTCCCCTCTTTCATTCTTGACTCTGCTCTTTTCTTCGTTAGTCTTGGGTAAAGGTTTGCCAATCTTGTCAATCTCTTCAAAGAGTCAACTTTTGTGATTTTCTCAAATTTCCATTATTTGCTTCTAATTTTACTCCATTGTGGTCAGAGAACATACATTGTATAGTTCCAATCCTTTTAAGTTTGTTGAGACTTGTTGCACAGCCTAGCCTATGGCCTATCCTAAAGAACGTTCCAGTACACCTGAGAAGAACGTGCGTTATTGTTGGAGTGTTCTACAGACGTCTGTCAGGAAGCACTGGTTTAGGGTATTGGCTAAGTCTTCTTTCATCTGCCCGTTCATCTTCTGCCTCTTTGTTTCCAGTCATTATTCAAAGTGGGGAACTGAAGTCTCCAAACTACTGAATTGTCTGTTTCTCCCTTCATTCCATCAGTGTCTGCTTCATGTATTCTGTGGCTCTGCTGCTGCGTGAAATCGCTGTGGTTTTATCTAAGATGGAACATTGTTTTGCTTCGTCACTGGCTCTCTTTTTGTACCATTCTTGTCCAATAACACTCAATGTGATGCTGTCCGTCTTCAGACTCCCTGGATTTTTCCAGCCTATCCTCTAAATCTGTCTACACATGGCAAAGTGTAGCACATCTAACGATCATTTTTCTAAATTACCACATACCTCCAACAATTAAGACCTTTTGCTCTCTGATGCCCCAAAAGAAGGCCAATAGCAATTTGGTAAAATAAAAAACCAACCAAAAAAAGTCACCTAATGTACTGACCAGAGTCAATGCTACTGCCACAGTCACTACATTTCTCAATTCCTTCAGGTCCCATCACATGCTACAGGGTGAGCAGGTGTCCACGAACAGGACAATCTATTCAGCCTTGGGCTCTCTCTTGAGCTCCTACCCCAAGCAGGGATTTCTGCCTAGTTTATTACAGAAAGAGTGACCTGCTCTGATATGGAAAGGCGAAGGGCAGCCTGGGACCAGTGAACTGCATAAACCTCCTAAAGGTATGAGGGTAACCAATCAGAGCTGGTGCAATCTATCCGAAACTGTTCCAAATCCCAGGCAGATCCAACCCTACTCAGAGCGGGCCAATTCCAACACAAGTATGGATAATCTGTAGGGGCTAAATTAACCTCAGGAAAAACCAGAACAGAAAAACACATATCCTGGGGCACTTTTCTGCTCTTAGAAGAACTATTTCTTGAACTCTCAACAAGCAGCCTCACTCTGACCAAGAACGAGGAAGGTAAAAAAGTAACGCATTATTGGGGCACCTGGGGGGCTCAGTCGGTTGGGTGTCCGACTTCGGCTCAGGTTATGATCTCACAGTTCATGGGTTCAAGCCCCACATCGGGCTCTGTGCTGACAGGTCAAAGCCTGGAGCCTGCCTCAGATTCTGTCTCCCTCTCTCTCTGCCCCTCCCCTGCTCTCTCTTTCTCTCTCAAAAATAAACATTAAAAAAAATTAAAAAAGAAAAGTAACACATTACAGTGGACACACTACTGTTCGCCCTACAGAAGTAGAAGGAATGGCAACAATTTGTGAAGCTGCCCTAAATTCCGTTTACCTTGTCAATTAGAATTGACCATTCATATGTCTAAGTTTTCAAAGAGATACATACTTATGCTTACGTCAAATATAAAAATACCGTTTGAACTTAAAAGAAATGCAGTAGCAGCACTTTAATACAGTTTATAGAGCAGATTAGCCATTCAGATATACACGCTACAAAATATGACAAAGTGATACAAAATACAAAAGCATAACTGAAGTTATCATATTAAGCACTAAACTAGAGGTGTACACGGCAGGTGAGAATAAGAACTGTCAAAACTGTGAAAGGGAAAACAGAAAAAAGACTGCGCTGTTAGCTGGGAGAACACGAAGCACCGTTTCGGAGACAGCAGACACAGAACGCACGTTGCGAACTGCGAAGAGTCAGCGCCCCACACGACAATGAAATGACGGTCGCGCCGCGTACGTACATCTGCTTGACCTCCTCTCGACCGCGTGTCTGCCGGCCTTCGCGGCCTCCTTCCCCGCCTGCTGCAGTTTTGACGGGCTCTGCGGACGGTCGTTAGACAACTTGCCTCCACTCCTCCTGCCATTCACCACCATGTTCT
Source organism: Cryptoprocta ferox (assembly GCA_028646485.1). Taxonomy (NCBI): domain Eukaryota; kingdom Metazoa; phylum Chordata; class Mammalia; order Carnivora; family Eupleridae; genus Cryptoprocta; species Cryptoprocta ferox. Next base: position 4,429,486 of record CM053575.1, on the reverse strand, counting down.
TGGATTCTCCCAACCACTTCATGCCCACAGACCGCCTGACCCAGGGGCATTGAGTCGCTCTCTTCGGCTGGCTTAGAGAAGAAGTCCGACGTTCTCTCCTAACAAAACAAAACAAAACAGGAAAACAGAACCGGGAGGTGAATACAGAAGAGACCCTTGACCCTTGAGAAAGATACAAAGTATTAAAAGTGATTCACTCTTGGGCCACGGAGGAGCCACGGAGGAGAAGCAGCCCAGGCTGTTTGTGGCCAGGGGGTGGCGCTCAGCAAGGGCCATCAGGAAGGAAGGACGGGAGCGAGCCGAGGCCCAGCCACGGCCACCTCACCGAGCACCCCGAGTTCGTATGGGGCGCCACTCGAGGTGTGCCATGGCGCTGTTCAACATCTCCAAGGATGAGCGCACCGCAAGTTCATTGAGAAAAGGGAGGGGACACACATCCATGCCAAAAGGACCAGAGAGGTGCCGAGCATCGTCCTGGCAGCCAAGGACTGAACCCCTCCCTCTGTATGTAATCAACAATTAAGCCTTTTTTGGAGGGGGAAAAAAGGTAATTTAGTAACTGATGTCACCACTCTTTAAAGACCACTTGGCTCCGGCAGGCCATCCAGTGTCATCTGTGCTGTCATCAGCACCCACAGACTCTGGGGAGGAACTCACTCCGGCTTGCTCACTGCTCATGCTGCGAACAGCCACCGATTATCAATAGTAAGTGCTCGTAAGTATCTATGTGTCGGTTACCAGTAAGAATCATTTTGCACCTTATTATGCTGACATTCAGGTACAGCTCAATAATCTGCTCAAATTACACGTTCTGGTGGGGGCAGCTCGGTCGGGTAAGCGTCCGGCTCTTGATTTCGGCTCAGGTGACAATCTCACGGTTCCTGAGTTCAAGCCCCGCATCGGCCCTGTGCTGGCAGTGTGGAACCTGCTTAGGACTCTCCCCCCCGCTTGGCTTGCGTGCGTACTCGCTTGCTTGCTCTCTCTCTCTAACAAACATTAAAAAAATTACATGTTTTGGCAACAGTGTATTAACTGTGTGAGAAAACCCCAAGGACGCTGAGCTGAAGAAAAAGCGTCTAAGTTCAGCTTTGGCTTCCTGTTGTTAGCTTGAAGTCCAAGTTCAAGGTACTTCAGGGCCTGGCACTCAAATATCAAAGTCTTGCCCATCATGAAATGGCTGCCTTTACAAGAGCAACAAAAACCGAGTCATTATAGTATCTGCTAACACAGAGCTGCCCCTCGCCACCCGAATTTGGGAACGGGATGATCTGGCTGCTGAGGGAGGCCTGTAACCTGTAAGGACCCTCGGCAGCACGAGCGTCACAGACGACGCCTGACCGGTAACGGGACGGGGAAAGGCATGGCCGCGGCGTCACCTCATTACGGAATCAGGCTCTAACCGAAATCAGACTGAAAAGGCTCAGGGGTAAGAAAGCGCAAGAACATAAAGCTTTGGGGCGAAAGGCACTTCAAGAGCCTCGTACAGCTCCTCCGACCCGCAGACGGCAGCGACGCCAGAGAGGCCGACGCTCCAGGCCCAGGGCCACCCAGCCAGGCTGCGGCAGGGCCCCCGGGAGAAGCCGGCCCTGCCGCCCGCAGTAGTTTACGGACACGCAGAAAGACACAAACGATACTCTCGTTCGAGGCACTTCCAGAAACGTGTACTTGGTCACGCCTTTAACGATACCCAACAAAAAGATGAAACGTTAATTTTTACTTGACCTCAGGTCTCCTCCACGGTCACAGGACCTCTGTGTGAATTCACAGCGGGGTGAAATGGGTGTGTGAGCCACATGCTTCCGTAGAAAGGTAAAGAAGGTCTCGGACGCCTACTGAGGACACAGCTCTTCTCTGCCATGCACTCTTCTCCTGGCTCTTTCACTTAGATTCAATCAACACTCAACTTTGACTCGCCTATCCTTTCATTCTTCTTGTCCGCCTCACTAAACCCAGAAAACGCTGCACGAACACCAGGAAAGGCAGGTATGGGGTGCCTGGGTGGCTCAGTGTCCGACTGAGGTCATGATCTCCCACTTCCTGAGTTCGAGCCCCGCGTTGGGCTCTGTGCTGACAGCTCAGAGTCTGGAGCCTGCCTCGGATTCTGTGTCTCCCTCTCTCTCTGCCCCTCCCCCTGCTCGCACTCTGTCTCTCTCTCAAAAATAAACATTAAAAAAAAAATGAAAAAATGAAAAAAAAAAAAGGAAAGGCAGGTAGAACTCTGGATATGTTGGTTATAAGCTCAAGATTTTTGAAGTATTACATTTTATCAGATTAAATACAGGACCTACTGACAATCGAACGTCCTGTACTTGTTAACTCAGAAGAAAAGGCAGAGAACTCAGGAGCAGTAAGCTTCCAAAGCATGAAGGCAAAGAAAGCTTGGAGAAAAGGCAGTACCCATGGCGCTCTTCCTACACTCTGCCTTCGCCTGCAACGGTAGCACCCATCTTTTTCGTCTGGCTAAACTCTTCACGCTGCAGGGTCATCCTTGACCCTCACCGCCAAGTTCCGGTGGACACCCGGACTACAAAACTTAGGTGAAAACCCTTGTGTCACTACATTGCAATGGTCTGTCTGCCTCCTTCATTGCTGGAGTTTCTGAGGCCAAGAACTCGTTTTCCTTTCCTCCAGCGCAGCATGAAGGCCATCCGAGGCACTCGAGTGACAATGAAAGAGGAAATAAATGAAGGTGTGGGCCTAAGCCTCCTAACAGGCACCATTTCTGTAAGTTTTTTAAGCTGTAAAATGTCACAGTTATAACGGGGCCTCCTTGAGTCCTCTTCTTTCTTAGGATGTGAGCGCCGGGGCACCTGGGGGGCTCAGGTCATGTCTCAAGGTTCACGGGTTCGAGCCCTGCATCGGGCTCTGTGCTGACAGCTCAAAGCCTGGAGCTGCTTCGGATTCTGTGTCTCCCTCTCTCTCTGCCCCTCCCCCACTCATGCTCGGTTTCTCTCTGTGTCACTAATAAATAAACAAAAAATTAAAAAAAACAAACAAACAAGATGTGAGTGCTGGGGCGCAGGCCGCACCTTCGCAGGACCAGGGCGGGGCAAGGTGAGGTGCGTCCGGTCCTTCAGGAAGTCCGTCTCCAGCGTGCCCTCACGGAGCACACGACCGGGGAGAACGGCTGAAGAACGCGTTTTCAGGACTCGGGAGCATCAGGGGTACCAGGACGAGATGTAGACCGTAACTACGCACACGCACATCAAACGGAAAAGGAGAAGAGCAACGTGGCTTCACAGAGATTTCAGAGACAAGAGGACAACCTCTCCACAGGGAACCTTAGTCCCGACTAGGGTTCTCACTCAGAGATACAGAGCAGAAAACCCAGGTGGAACCCAGCAACTCGTGTTTCATAAGCCCTCCAGGCGACGGTGACTCTGTAAACTCGGTGTGAAAACTACTGTTCTCAGTTACTTCCTCCTTCACCGGATCATCTGATAGGGCAAAGAACACAGGCCAAAATTTTACTCTGAGGAAATTAGACCTATCAACCTATTTTTTCCCTGAGAATTAAGAAAAGTTCACTTTAGCAGCATACTTCAGCCCAGTGCGTGGAAAACAGAAATTATACACAATTTCAGTGAAATGAGGAGGAAGATTAATGGTGCATCCAAATCGAAGCAAATTCATAACCTCGTCTCATTTTTTTCTGTATTAAAAAAATTTTTTTTAATGTTTATTTCTGAGAGAGAGAGAGACAGAGTGTGAACAGGGGAGGGTCAGAGAGAGAGGGAGGGAGACACAGAATCCAAAGCAGGCTCCAGGCTCTGAGCTGTCAGCACAGAGCCTGATGCGGGGCTCGAACTCACAAACCGCAAGATCATGCCCTGAGCCGAAGTTGGACGCTTAACCACTGGGCCACCCAGGTGCCCCTCAAGTCTCATTTTTTAAAAGCTTTGTTTTGTTGTTGTTGTTTTGCGGTTTGTTTTTTTGTTGTGTTTGTTTTTGTTTTGTTTTTGGGAGAGAAGAGAGAGTGTGTGTGAACAGGAGAGGGGCAGAGAGAGAGACTCTTAGGCATGCCCCACACCCAGCGCTGAGCCCGATGAAAGGACCGGACCGTGAGATCACGACCTGAGCCAAAATCCAGACTGCGCCCCCAGGCGGCCCTCCAGTCTCACTTACACTGCAGTCAACTGATATTACTTTGTTTGAAGTGTTAAGATACTAAGGTATCACTCTGTCAATCACAGAACAGGGCTGAATTCCACCTGTATGACTACACTGCACGTCTGGATCATTCTAGCTGAGGCTCCCATACGCTCCACTAGTCCGGACAGTGACCATTGAGGCAAAACACGGTACTTAAGCTCACACATAAATTATTTTGTAAAACTAGTTCTAGTGAAACTATCAGAAATTTGGGCGCTATTTATAAATTTCTAGCTCAAAATGAATATATACTCTACTAATTAGGAAGTCGTCGTTTGTTTGTTCTGGCCTCCTGAGTGAGGCCTGTGTTCTTGTTGGCCCGATCTCTCCTGTAAGACCACAAGCTGAAAGAACACTTACACATTAAAGGTGGAGATGGAATTCCCAAAGCCTGCACAGCTGGCACGGCAATAGACTGTAGAGAAACCGAAGTTGGGGACGCGGGGAGGCCAGCAAAGCCCAAAGCCTTCATGGCTCCCACAGAGGCCCCACGCCCAACATGGGCAAGGGGGCCCTCTCCCTGGCCCGGGACACGGCCGGCTCACATGCAGATGCCACCAGGGACTTGGCTTGGCTGACACTGTCTGGACTAACTGGCCACTATATTCAGAAGTAAAAATGACCTGAAATGTATCCCAAAGTTGGCAGAAGAAAAATTTCAAAGAGTAGTGGTCACTCCTTAAATGGAGTGACGACGACAAATGTCGCTCTGTTCCGATTCCCTAGCACAGCCGACCCCGAACAACACGGATCCGCTACTACGTCCATTTTCCCCGATAAACGCAGTCCAGCACTGTAAAAGGGTCTTCTCTTTCTTAGAATTTTCTTAATCACGTTTTCTGGAGCTTTACTGTAGAATAAAGTACAGCATACGTGTAACATAGAAAACTCGTGTTAACCATTTATTTCATCGATAAGGCTTCCAGGCTTCCAGTCAACAGTAGACTTGTCAGTAGCTAAGTTTTTGGGGGGGTCAAAAGTTGTACGTAGAATTCTGACTGCACAGGGGGTTCAAGGGTCAAGTGTGTAAAACTATCAGGAAAATGATTAGATGTCTATCATACTCCGGTTCCAGGCCCGGAGGATACGGCAAAGAACAAAAACAGGTGTCTGCTCTCATCTGTGCTTCCATTCTAATGAAAAAGTCACTAGGAAATGACAAATTGGCGACTGAATGCCAGCACCTTGGAGAAAATAGAGCAGTTTCTAAGTGGCAGGGGTGGGAGGGGGAGGGGAGGCAACAGAGAGGACAGTGCACTAGGCAGAGGGCAAGCACACCGCCGGGGAGAGAAGCAGCGGATGTGCAGAGGCCCAGCACCGCTCCCAGTGCCCCCAGTGCGGAGGCAGTGGGGCGAGCAGGGAGGGGGCGGGAGGGAGATCAGAAGGGGTGCTAGAACATGTGGCGGAGGGTGTCAAAGCCGCCGCTGAGACCTGGGCGTGGACTCTCAGGGACACGCAACGCGGGACTGATGTGCTCTAAGTCACAATTTCAAAGGCCCACACCGGCCGCTTGCTATGTGGGGGAAAGCTCACAAGTGCTTTAAAACAGATCGAACGAAGCCACTAATAGCTGGGGAACGTGAGAGAAGGCACCAGTTAAGAAGCTACTGCAATGGACCAGCGGCCTGGGGCAGCGCAGGTGGCGAGAACTTACTGGTTTGGGGACCTTCGTAGACAGGATCTGCGAACAGACTGCGGGAAGGAGGACTGACAGGCCTCGGAGGCACAGAGCTTAGGGAGGTGGCGAAGACCACCGAGCCCGGGTTCTGGCGGGGGTCGGGGTGCAGGAGTTGGGTGTCGGTCCTGTTTGAGACGCCCAGGAGAGACCAAGCAGGGAGGCCGGGTCCAGGCTGGCCAGCGCACTAACGGGACGAGTACGATCGCGCAGGGGTGAGTGCAGGTGAAAGAAGGGAGCAGCCCTCAGACCCAGACCGGGAAGCAGCAGCAAAAGCTACCGAGAGGAGCAGCGAGTGACGGGGGAGAAGCAAGAGCCAACAGGGACGAGCGCTCCGGCCCGGGGCGCAGGCCGCAGACGCTCACAAGGCAAAGCTCTTTTAGGCATCAACACTCGGGGACAGGACGGGCCGCTGACGGTCACGGGCGGACGTGAGGTCGTGAAAGACGGGCTCGGAGGGGAAGAGTTAGCTGGCAGAGGGGAACACGGGGAGTAAAGAGGAGGAGGAGTCCTGTGTCACTGGTTTCGAACGAGAGAAAGCCGCACACGACCGGAAGCACACACGTCGACTGAACTCAGGGGAGGGGGCGGCGGGGAAGGCTGGCGGGAGATCGGCGCCCGCCTTCGGAGTTGAGAAGAAGCCTCTTGCTTTAACAACAACAACTAGTTTTTAAACAGCCAGAGTCCTTTCTAAAGGAGCAATGAAGAGCAGCTGAGCCTAACAGGTGGCGTTCCTGAGGGTGCCGCGCGGGGCTCCGTCCCCTCTACTTTTACGGGTGCTCCCACCAACGGTGCAAGCAGGCTCTGCGGAAAGGCAGCGGAGCCAGCACTCGGGGACAGCCAGTTCCCGTCCCCGAGGGGGTCGTCCACTCTGAAGTCAACAGGAAAGGAAGCCTCGCCTCCCGTGGCTTCACTGCGCCAACAGGGGGGGAAGGAAGCACCTGCTTCAGATTCTAGCATCAACCACGAGGTGAAAACAAGGGTGGGCGGGGGCGCCTGGGGGGCTCAGTCGGTTAAAAGCCTGACTTCGGCTCAGGGCCTGATCTCACGGTTCATGAGTTCGAGCCCCTCGCCGGGCTCTGTGCCGACAGCTCGGAGCCTGGAGCCTGCAGCCTGCGTTGGATTCTGCCCGTCTCTCTCTGCCCCTCCCTCGCTCAATGCTCTCTCTCTCTCTCTTTCTATCTCTCTCAAAAATAAATAAATGTTAATAATAAAGTTAAGAAAACTGCACTAAAAGAGGACAATATTTAAAGATTTACAGTTGTTTTCAAAGAGAAACTTTTTAGGGGCGTCTGGCTGGCTCAGTCGGTGGAGTACCGACTTGATCTCGGGGTCGTGGTTCGAGGCGTGTAAAGGCTACTTAAAAATAAAAAACGCTTACAGCGCCTGGGTGGGTCAGTTGCTGAAGTGTCCGACTCTTGGTTTCGGCTCAGGTCACGATCTCTGTTTCCTGAGTTCGAGCCCCCCATTGGGCTCTGTGCTGACAGCACAGATTCTCTCTCTGCTCCAATCCCCCGCCCTCACTCACACGGTCTCTCTCTCTCTCTCACAAATAAACATAAAAAAGAATTTAAAAAGAAGTGTATAAAAAAAAGAGGAACGTTTTTATGATGACACCGCTAAGAGGCACACACACCACACATTCCAAATCACCAAGAGCATTCCCGATCTTTGAGGGAATGAGATGAACATAAAATTTACCCTGCAAATGTTTACAGTAAGTCTATTTACAATCAGAAAAAAAAAAAAACTAAACAAAAATACCCCAATACTTGAAAAGTTTTCCAAGGAAAGCAGAGCTGTTTCACAGAAAACGCGCTTGGTTCACATCAAGCGCCTGCACTGTTCCCGGCAGTGACAGCATCAACCAACGTCAGTGTCCTCCTCTCCTTCCACTGTCCCTGTATGGACACACGGGGTTATAACCTGTTTACTGACTTCTGCCTCAAGTGCTCATGCCCAATTTGAAAACCCTGGTTCCAATCCTTTCCTGCTTTAAGTTTTTGGACGTTTCTTCTTGAATGTCTTAAACACAAACCAGAATTTTAAAAACTGTGTCAGAAAAATGAAAACAATGAATAAATCAAGAATTCTTAATATAATTCCTGCGACACTATCAAGAATTTTCTAACCAGGTGAGCTTGGGTGGCTCAGTCGCGTGAGCATCTGTCTGACTCTTGGTTTCGGCTCAGGTCACGATCTCAGTTCGTGAGATCAGTCCCCAAGTCGGGCTCTGTGCTGGCAGCATGCAGCCTGCTTGGGATCCTCTCTCTCTGCCCCTCCCCACTCATGCATGGTCTCTCTCTCTCTCTCTCTCTCTCTCTAAAATAAGCAAACATAAAAAAAAAAAAGGATTCTCTAGCCAGATTACATGTTGAACTGGCCTCAGACAGTTTATCTTAGAGAAATTATCCAATGGCAAAGAAACAAGTCCCATATGGTTGAGAAGGCAGCACACATTTTAATGTTCATCTTTATTATTTGTTTTGAAAAAAGAGAGAGAGAGCTAGCAGGGGAGAGGGGCAGAGAGAGAGGGAGAGAGAATCTTAATCTTAAGCAGGCTCCATGCTCAGTGTGGACCCTGATGTGGGGCTCTATCCCACGATTGTGAGATCACGACCTGGGCTGAAATCGAGTCTGATGCTTAATCAGCTGAGCCACCCAAGCGCCCCTACACACAGTTTTAAACAGCAGGTTAAAAAAAAAAAAAAAAAAAAAAGCCTGCCACAGGACTTTTCGAAAACTTTACTGAGAAAAAACAGAGCAAACACTCTTCAAGTGATTCAGCTACAACATACTAAGAAAACAATTCAAAACACCAAATAGTTAACAGAATTATCTCTGGAGAATGGGATCGCAAGCAATTGTTTTGTTACACAGTATTATTTTTCACAAGGTTCAACTTTTCAAAATGAGCACGTATTACTTTTGTAATAAAAATTTGAACAGAGATGTTAAAAGGAAAATGAGACAGACATTACAAAAATCCTTCTGCATCATTTTTATGTATGTTATTAAAGCCAATTTCTAAAACCTTAAATACAGCAAATCAAACGTGAGGGAAGTCTAATCCCGGAGGTCTCTGACGCCTTCGCTCAGGGACTCGGTGATATTCAAGGGCCACAGTCTCAGGCTCCCTGGAGGTTGATTTTTAAAATAAGCACAAGGAAGACAAACACAAATAAAAAGCATAAGAATGAAAGAAAGCACTGTCCAGAGAGAAAACAAAACACCCCCAACCCCGCAAAGAGCAAAAGCGCCCCCACTGGGCCAGCAGAGACTGCGCAGGCTGGGGCCGGTGCCAACAATGTCCCACCAGCAAGTAAAAATCCAATTTCCATTCTGGGGCCTCGGCCCAATAGCGAAAGGAAAGTAGTAATTGGAAATTGTTAAGAACTACCGGTAACACAACTTACCTTGCTGGTGCCCAGAAGGCCCTGCTCCTCTGTCCCCTGGCTCCAGCTAAACCTCCAGACCCGGCCCGGGTCTCATTCCGCTAGTGTGCCAGCCATGTACACGGCCTCCGTACCCGGGACGCTGTCGCGCTGCCCAGCAGATCCCCCAACCGCCAGTCCCTGAGCCCACAGGCTGCCTCGTTAGAAGCTTTCTCCTTCATGGCGCTGGTCACAACTGTCCTCACTTCTTCGTGTGATTACTACTTGACAACACCTGGCTTCCCCACTGCAGCGCGGGCTAGCTAAGGGGCACGCTGGGGTCACTGGAACCTAGCACACGGCCCAACAAGCCACAGGTCCGTTCATATCATATCTCCCTTTCGAGGCCCAAACCTAACTGTTACATACAGGCCCAACTGGTGATTGGTGCTCTCTTTTGAATCTAAAGTTACAAAAGGACTCTACAATAATACATCAAGGAGCTGCAAATCAGTCTTTATCAAATTATGCCAAATCCATCTGCAATCTGTATGCAAGGTTCTGCAGAATCCTACAATAATAATCCATACTACCGGGCCAATGGAAGAAGCCCCTGTAAAGCGACCAGAAGCACGTGCGATCAACAGCCCATATTACAATACAGTAAGGATCTAACACGCTTTGACAAGACAGTTGCTCACTTGCCAATTCGTTAGAAAACTATCATGAATTTATGATCAGACCTGTAAGCTCACAACTTGCTCTTAGAAATACTGTCAGAAAGAAGGGTCATCTGGGAAGTTAGATGACTACGTATCCTTCATTTCTGCCTCTTCCAGCTTTTGTAGCGCCAAACTCATCAAGCATTTTGGTGCAGCCAACAGCGTCCGCAGGCAGCCTCAGGTGGTACAGCCCGTTCTGAGAAGAGATGGCACCAGTCTGGGAGCAGTTTCCCATAATGCAACCTAATGCTCCGCCCACCCCCTTGCGGGACAAACTGGTGGCCAGAGACAGGATTAGAATCATGCTGAACCGGCTGTGCCGAGTGCTACAAGGAGATGGCACAGGGCCGGAGAACGGTCCCCGGAGAGATCAGGTCCTAATCTGGAGCCTGTGAGTGTCAGTTTATTAGGAAAAGGGTCTTTGGAGAGAGGTTATGGGTTCTGAGATGGAACCGGTCATCTGAGTGGGCTCTAGGTGCTGTCACAAGGGACCTTACAAGGGAGCAGCAGGGGGAGATGTGACACCACACACCCAAGAGGAGGAGAGGCAAAGATGCGCAAGGGGGCGGAGGCAAGGAATAGACTTCTCTACTGCAGCCTCCAGGGGGAGCCCTTCCACACCTTGATGTTGGCCTTGTGAACCAGCTGGCGAACTTGTCCCCAGCTGAGAATACATTTCTGCTGCCTTAAGCCACCAACTTTGTGGTAACTTGTGACAGCAGCCACAAGAAACTAATAATAGAGGCCGTGACAAAGTAAACCAAAGTTAAAATGCTTCACAGTTACCAGACCCCCAAAACACATAAAATTGCAATATATCACAGGAAAAACTTACACCTTTAAAAAGTTGTTTTAAATATACTTTTAAAAACGATTATTCTTCAACTGCAGTTATAAATCATGGCTACACAGAGAGATACAGTTTTCGAAGATAAAGCCAGCATCTCACTCACACGTTTTGCTGACTGACGCACTGCACTGTGCTTTAACCCCGGAAAACCAAGACTTTCCTAGAAGTGTTACAATTGAACATGTTTTATATTTATGTAAACATTTTACGATAAAAACGAAAATTAGAACTCATAGATGAGGTTTTCATTCAGCAGACGTTCGTCTGAAACGGCAAAACGCGCTGCTGGGAAGTCCACGAGCAGACATCACAGCACTGAAACCTACTTTCAGCCACTGATCTGCAACTGGGCATCTAATCAACCCCTCGCTAGCCGTTTCTGCATGAAATATATTGATTCATAGGCCCTTATTCATCCACGTCCAATAGGTATCACAACAAAGGATTCGTGTCTCCAATTGTCTCGGTAGTATTTCCAAAGTAAAGGTTTTAGCTAATGTGGTTGTCGGGAGAAATTCCACACAACAAAACCAAACAACCTGCTTCCCCATCTCTCCGCGTCTCATCCATCTGTTTACCTGGTAGAGCCGATCAATAAAATCAAGGTTGCTTCCTTTGTTACTCTTCCTCAGACCCAAACAGCATTTTACTGTTCTATAAACAGATGCCACCTAGTGTCAAAAGTCTGTAAATACAGCCAACAAATCCTCAGAAGCGACCAGGTAAGTAAAACAAAGAACAATCCATTCTCACAGGGCAAAGACAAGGGTGAGGAAAAACTTCCAAAAGGTGATTCTCGGGCCAGGTCTTAAAGGCCAAGACTAAGTCTGCAAGGGGCAGACTTTGCAGGAGGCAGAGCAGAGAGGGTTAGGATGTGGCTCTAGATGGGGTCAATGCATCCCGGCTCCTCTCTGGCAGTAGAGCCATGGACATGTCCTTCAACCTCACAAATGCCTCATGAGTAAAACGAAAATAGGGCCTACCTCCGTGGTTTGGCACAAGGATTAAACAAGCAGAAATTGCTAATAAAGATCTCCAACTGCCCCCCCCCCCTTTTTGGGTGACAAATGCAGACACAGAGGGCCCGGCAGGGTGCTGCACTGTTAACAAAATTTAAAACGATCACGCAAACAGAGCACCTGGTGGCTCAGCGTGTTAAGCACCTGACTCTTGGTTTCAGCTCAGTTTGTGAGTTTGATGATACACAGTTTGTGAGTTTGAGCCCCGCACTGGGCTCTGTGCTAACAGCACAGGGCCTGCTTGGGATTCTCTCTCTCAACTAACTAACTAAATAATAAGCAGAAATTTCCCCTCCATTCCTTATCCTAGAGAATTAGGACTCTCTCAAGAAAAAAATCATATCACCATATCCATTAAAAAGAATACAAATTTTCAAGAGAATAAAAAAGGACCAGGGTGCTAACGTATGCTACAGAGCTGAGACCAGCTTTGCTTGTCTTACTGCTCCTGACGAGAAGGAATGTTAACTCTGGCAACAATGTATAATTAAAAACTATACCAACTACACCTCACACATCAACATCCAGAGGGACCACAGATTTTGTTACAGTGGAATCCCACTTGTATTTCTGGTGAAACATTTTTTCCTTACTGTAACTCCACTTTTTTTTTTTAAGTAATCTCTACCCCAACACGGGGCTTTAACTCACAACCCCGAGATGAAAGAGTCATGCTCCTCCGACTCAGCCAGCCAGGCGCCCCATGGCCCTTGACCACACACCACACACTGTCCACACGCTTAATGCGGAGTAAAAGCATTACACTCTCCAGTATGCGCTTTACAGACAGTAGAAGTACTAAACACGCACAACAGCATACACATCACCCCCGCTGCTGTCCCCATTTTCCGAACGAGAGCAGGCCTTAGAGAGTCAGAAACAAGGTAAGCCGAGGCTGGCTTACGAGCCTGTACACTCTTGACGTCGTGAAGGAAGCGGTACAGTCCTGATGCAGACAAAATCCTAAACATACTCTGCCTGTATGTGAAGAGTAAGACCCCAGAACAAAACAGGCACGGCTCCTAATTTCATGGAGCTCAGAGGATACTGTGGGAAGAGAAACAACCCAGGGAGTATGAAACTACAAATTCTGGTAAGAGCTTTAAAGGGAACAAAGGGGGTGTTGTGAGAGAAAATAATGTGGGAACAGACTTTACGTTGCATGGCCAGAGTAAATAAAAAGCACAAATATAGAAAAAAATCACCTCTCGTGGGGGGGGGTCAAAACCACTCCTGGTACCTATTTATATCCACCAAATATTTTCTGAGGCAACTAGCTTTGTCTAAATCTTCTTAGACCCTGGGTAAGGTCTGTTTTTGTTTCTCTCTTGGAGGCCAGAGAGGTCTCCATATGGCCTCTCTCGCCCCAGACCCCACCGGTTCAGTGGCTGAAGGATCAGACCTCCCTCTACTCCTCAGTGGGGAGAACTCCTAAGAGTAGGCTGGTTTTCTTGCTAAAAACACATATCCCTCCACATCCCGCAATACCGTAAGCATTTCCTTGAAAACACAAATACTCCTCGGAGATCGTTACAGTGTATCAGCTACTGCAACCCTGTTCTACAAATCAGACAGACAAAACGAATCATTCTGCAGACTCAGACTCCACCGTTTGTTTATCAAGAGCCTACTGGGAGCCACGGGGCACTGTTCGTGGTGCTGGAATACGGCGTGTGTCCAGGGAACGCCAGAGGGCGCCTGTGAGCTTCAGCCGCAGGAGACCCGGGCGCGGCTAGGAGCGGGAGACCAGGCAAGTCCAAAGGGAAGCCTGTGATAACTGGGTACCTGAAGAACAGGCCAGACGGTGCAGAGTGGGAAAGCAGGATGACTCTGCCCTGAAGAGGCCTTCTGCCTGGGAGGCAATCCCAGTGCCATCAGAGATCTGCTGGGCAGGAGTTCTGACAAAGATGTTCAAGTTTAAAACACAGGTGTTTGTTTCACCCTAACACACGGCGGGGTTCACCTGCATGGCAATCCTATGAGGTACATGAAACGAGTATTAACGCTAGAAATGAGATGGCTGAAGTTCAGAAACAAAGCTGCTTTCCTAAAGCCACACTGCTATTCGGTGGTAAGGCTGGGTCTAAAGCCCTAGTGTTTGAACTGAAGTCTGGGGGTTACTCCAATACTCGAGCCACATGTGCATCACCCACAAATAAAGAGGCTCATCACTAGGGAACGCTCCCCTACATCTATTTACTTTTCTTCTGTGTACTACTCTAACATACAACAAAGACGTCTTATAGAGATGCAACTGACAAAGAAGAGCCGTGCAGAAGTAAAAGCCATCAAGTTTTGGGGGTCACTGATATACTCTAGTCTCTCAGTTCTAAAACCCAACTGATTGATTATAAGCTACAGATCAATCACATTTCAAAAAAAAGGAAAAACTACATAAGATATATAGATGAACTATGTTTACCAATTAGAGAGCTATCAAAATATATTTTTTAAAAAGTAGGCTTCATGCCCAGCGCGGAACCCAATGCATGGCTTGAACTCACGCCCCTGAGATCAAGACCTGAGCTGAGATCAAGAGTCGGACACTCAACCAACTGGGCCACCCAGGTGCCCAACAGACGTCAAAATATTGAAATAGCTCTAGACGTAAAAACTCAGCTAGCGATTAAATGTAAAAGATAAAATATAATTTAGAATTGTAAGTAATCTTGAGATTTAACTTCAGTTGAAATAGCTGAGGCCCAAATGTCTTATATAAATAATGACAGAGCAGACTGAAACCCAGGTACTGGTCCCCCGTCCAGCTCCAGATCTATACATGTCAGAGTCGTAATTGCAGACAAGCCCAGAAGGCGGTGTAGTGTCTGAGTCTGTCTCTCACACACATCCGAGAGCCCCGAATCTGGCTTGCACGGGAGGGAACCAGAGGCAGTAAGGGACCAAACTGGTTCTGGGAACCCTTTAGCATGATGGACGCAAAACTGTGAAGCAAAACAATTTAGAGCATCAATGACTATAGAAATCAGTGACTTTTTTTCCTCCTCTTGTGAGAATGTTTTAGAACGCAAACCGTTCCTGGTTCCATCACTCACTACGTAAAGAAAATATACCCACTCTAACTTACTGCCTCCAAGCAATACAGGTGTTAAAAGTTGTGGTTTTAAGCTAATGTTAGACATTAACGTGGCTTTAAAATAACAAGGTTATGAGTCTCTTCTGTGCGGACGGATGCTCTCTGTGGCATTCCTTCAGAACGGTAAAAATCAGGACACCGGGATGGTTCAGTCGGTTGGATGTCCGACTCTTGGTTTCGGCTCATGTCATGACCTCACAGTTCGTGAGTTCGAGCCTCCATTGGGTTCTGCCGCTGACAGCACAGAGCCTGCTTGGGATTCTCTCTGTTCCCCCCCCCTTGGCCCCTCCCCCATGTGTAGGCACATGCTCTCTCTCTCAACATAAATTTTAAACAAATTAAAATACAGGGGCGCCTGGATGGCTCAGTCAGTTAAGCAACTGACTTTGGTTCAGGTCACGATCTTGCCATTCGTGAGTTTGAGCCCCACACTGGGCTCTGTGCCGAGACGCTCAGAGCCTGGAGCCTGGTTTGGATTCTGTGTCTCCCTCTCTCTCTCCCTCTCTCTCTCAAAAATAAACATACATTAAAAACACAGTAAAACCTTGGTTTGCGAGCATAATTCATTCAGGAAACATGCTTGTGATCCGAAGCACTTGTTATCAAAGGGAATTTCAAGAACCATTGGCTCAGCTGTGATCATGTGACATTTGACATCACATACTACTCGTGTTACAAGACACTGCTCATTTATCAAGTGAAAATTTATTAGAAATGTTTGCCTGCCTTGCAGAACACTTGCGGAACAAGTTACTCACGATCCAAGGTTTTACTAAAGTCCTACAATGCAGTTAAGTGAAGACATACGTTATTAAAATCTGGGAATATGTGTTGACCAAAATGTTAAGTGACAGGTGCTTTCTTTCATTTGACTACGAAAAGATTAACTCAGATCACATTAATAACTATACGGTTAGATACTGATCAGGAATGACTTTTCCTCTCAGCCGAGACTTCTATCTTCTAGGAAACACCAAATTAGGGGAAGAAAAAGGACTACAATAATAACTAAAGTAAAAACAGATTTGTAGAATTTGGGGCGAGAGGCGGGGATGATGTAGAGTTGGTAGGAAGATTTTAAAAGAAAGGTGTTAAGCTTTCCCTCATTAAAAATTCTTTAGGGGTGACTGGGTGGCTCAGTGGGTTAAATGTCTAGCTCTTGCTTTTGGCTCAGGTAGTGATCGCATGGTTCGTGGGATCAAGCCCCGTGTCAGGCTCTTCACTGACCGTGCGGAGCCTGCATGGAATTCTCTCTCTTCCTCTCTCTCTGCCCCTCCCCCACTCTCACACACCTGCACACCCACTCACTCTGAAAACGAACACACACTAAAAAAAAAAATCCCGGGTGCCTGGGTGGCTCCCTTGGTTAAGCATCCGACTTGGGCTCAGGTCATGATCTAACTGTTCATGGGTTCAAGCCCCACATCAGGCTCTGTGCTAAGCGCTCACAACCTAAAGCCTGCTTCAGATTCTATGTCTCCCTCTCTCTCTCTGCTTCCTCCCCTACTCACTCTCTCTCAAAAATGAATAAAACATTAAAGTTTTTTAAATCATTTAGACACGGGCCCCTGGCTGGCTCAGTCAGCACAGCTTCCAAATCTTGATCTGGGGGCCATGAGTTTGAGCCCCACACTGGGTGTAGAGATCACTTAAATAAATGTAAGTGTTGCTATGTTTTATTTATTTTTGAGAAAGAGAGACAAAGTATGAATGAGGGAGGGGAGGGGCAGAGAGAGGGAGACACAGAATCCGATGCAGCTCCAGGCTCTGAGCTGTCAGCACAGAGCCCAACGCGGGGCTCGAACCCAGGAACCATGAGATCATGACCTGAGCCCAAGTCAGACGCTTAACCGACTGAGCCATGCAGGCGCCCCCACTTAAATTAAAAAAAAAAATTGTTTTTAATCATGTAGCAAAGCCCTAGGGTACTCACTCCCTACTGTTTGCTCGGACCCGTCCTTGTACAGCTCGTTCAGTGGAACTCAGCCATTAAAACTTCAAGGCCTAACTCACATTTCAAACTTAAAAGCTCCAAATATAAAGCTGTTTTATGAGTTCAAAGTTGGCAGTGTACCCAAGACATTACTTTTCAAATCGCTGTGTTCTAATGCTTGGAACACCCTGACGATTCCAATTTAAAGTACATTAGTTCGTTTTAACTTTGTCTTGTAATAATTTGGGCTTGTGCTTCTTAGAGCAATTAAAACCATTTCCGACACCAAGACATGTCAGTAAAATAAGTTTCCCCCCCAAAATAAAACCCTAAAGTCAGGCTGAAAAATCGAGTTACACTCTATGCAGAAAATGTCTTTTTACTGCATGTGGCTGCACCTGAGATCAAACCACCCCAGGCTCTCTCCCTGCTCAGTGTATCTACGTAACCGGCAATGTGTCAGAGTGGAGCAAAGACACTCAGCCCCCTGCGGGGAAAACTCAAAAATTACAGCGTCCTAGGGCTGACGGAGAACATCGTCCTGTTACTTTTGCTCCGTGGACAAGGATTTTGGTGAGTGCAGAGAAAACAAAGCTCACGAACGGCAGGCATGAATATAAAATAACGTAATCCACGTGGTTCATCCGAAAGAACTCGCTCTCCTAAGCCATGGGAAGGACCCCCCTGCGGACAGGGGACTGCTGGCACGCTGCACGGGGCTTCGCAGCACAACCTGACCACGTTCTCACATCCTGTGTGCAGAAACATCAGATCCCATCCCAGATTTATATGACCCAGGGGAAATGACACACCAGCACCCCCCACCCACAAAACACTCTGCTCAGACACACAACCAACCTGCAACCACTTCTGCGACCATGGTGCTCTGCTCTACCCCCCAACCCTCCTCCACTTCCCCCCAGGATACCCACTGGTATCTGGTTCAAGTACAGAAAGCAGTTCAGTGTGTCTCAGAAGACAGGTGAACATACCGGCAAGAGAGAACCTGGAGATGACTTTTGAAAGAATCTGGTTTCAAAGTTCATGGGTATGAGCGGGGGAGGGGCAAAGAGAGAGGGGGACACAGAATCCGAAGCAGGCTCCAGGCTCTGAGCTAGCTGTCAGCACAGAGCCCGACGCGGGGCGTGAACCCACGAACCCCGAGATCATGACCTGAGCCGAAGTCGGATGCTTAACCAACTGAGCCCCCCAGGCGCCCTTCCTCTTAAAGACTAAGTATCCGTAATATTCCTTTCTCTCAAACGAAGTTGCTTTGTTAATAACAAAATTTTCAAATAACATTAGAATTGACATCTTTCAAAAACTAAATACAAGCTACCAAGCTCACTAACTTGGAGACTAATAAACTCACTTTCATCAAATGCCTACTAAGCACCAACGCGCACCTACCCCAGGCTGAGGAAACAAACAACCCAAGTTCACAAGCTGAGGGGATGGGCAAATAACCAAACAGAACAGCAAGTAACAATTGCTCAGGCAGCGCAGCGGAAGTGTGTGGCCTCCGGGACGGGCCAGTCCCTGCACTGTAGGAAAGGTCCCACCAGCAGGTAACACTGTCACTGGGCCTTTCCGAAGGATTGGGGGGGGGGTTAGGAAGGCCGGCCAGGATGTCACCCAAAGATGCCAGGCACGGGAAGCTCATGGCACTAGAGCCTGGGAGGGGGAGCGTAGAATGTGGAATGTTTAGAGATTAAAAACGGGAAAATGGGCCCGAGTTCCCCCACATGCTGGGATTAAAGCGTTTGTGGACTTTACTCTCGGACTACACGGAGTCCCGACGGGGACACACCCGTGTTTCCAGTTGCTAAACGTTGTCCGGCTACAAAATAAACTTGTACCTGCAGCAAGTAACTCTAGTACTCAAGTACGTTTTTCAGCGTGTACAAGTTGCCGGCGGTTGTTTCAGGCAAAAATGTTCCCCCGCTCCGCCCTTTCCAGAATATTTGCGCTTTTCCTATCAGCCTGCAAAAGTTACAGGCGTGTTCTCGACAGCAAAGACTCAGGGAAAAACTCCCTTCCACGGATGGTCCTACACCGCGGTCCTCGGACCTGGAAGCCCACGTTCCCCTACTCTCACACGGCTGCCAGCAGCTCAAGTCCGAAAACGTCCTGACGAAGAGTCACAATCACCGCCAACCAACTCACCTGCCACTACCCGGCACAAGCCCTCCCCGCGGGGCCCCGGCTCGCCCGGCGAGTTCCCAAACACCACCTCCAAAGAACACATGGCCACCTCCTTAGTGAACCCCAGCTAACCCACTCGACGGATCGGAAGGGACAGCTCCAGGCCGGGGTCGAAGGAGCCCAAAGAGAGAGGGAGACAGAGACTATGTCTCCGGGTCCAACGTGCTTCCGCACCGTTCCCGCAAGCTGGGTCCCGCTGTCACCTTGAAAACACGTCCCCCGCCCCCCGCCCCTCACAGGTGGGAGCGACGCCGATACCCATCACCTGTGGGTTTGCAGAAGGACAACCGACACTCTGCGAGGGCGGCCGGGGCCCGAGGGGGCCCGAGGCCGGCGCCGCTACCAGCGGCGGAACGGGGAGGGCTGGGGAACGCGCCCCGGAGGAGCCCTGAAACGAGGCTCGAGCCCAAACAAAAACAGCCCGAAGCGGAGCGCGGCAGAGGTAGCAGATTGGGCGAGCCCGATCCCGGCTGCCCATTGGAGAAGAGGGAAAACAGAGTCCCCCAATCGCGAGCGGCGGGGCTGCTCCCCTTGTGCGGCCGCGGGCCGCCCCGGCGCTGCCCGGCCCCGCGCTGCCCGGCGGCCGCTACCGCTCCCTTCCGGCGGCGGCGCCCACTGCAGGGCCCGCGCCCCCGGCCGCCGCCGCCGGCCGCCCCGCCGCCCCGCCGCCGCCGCGCCCCTCCCCCGGCCGCCGCCCCCCCCCCCGCCCCGGCCCCCGGCCCCCGGCCCCCGCCCGGCCCGGCGCCCCCGCCGGCCCGCCCCCAGCCCGCCGCCGCCGCCGCCGCCGCCGCCGCCCGGCGCCCCCGCACGCCCGCGCCGCGCCCGCACCACCCCCGCTCACCGCCGGGCGCTGCCCGCTCCTCCTCGGGGCGCGTCGCGGCCCCGCGGCCCGGCCGCCGCGCTGGGGGGGGTCCGCGCTGCCGGGCGGCACTTCCCCGGCCCCCCAGAAAATTAATCACCAAAAAATAATTCCCGAGAAAAATGGAGAGTAAAATCCAAGATGGCGGCGCCTGTCGCCGCAGCACCGCCCGCTCCATCCGCTGTCGGGAAATAAGTCCCAGCCGCGGCCGGAGCCCCCTGCCCCCACCGCGCCGCGCCCCCGCGTCCCCGCGCCCGGCCTCACCTCGCCTCTCGCGCGGCCGCGGCGCCCCAGAGGCCGCCTCCGCCGGGGATCCGCGTCCCGGGTCCTGGCGCCGCGCGCGCCGCCGCCGGTGTCCGGGCGCCTTCACCTCATAGCCCCGGAGCCTCGCCTCCCGCGCCGCAGACGCGTCGCCGCCCCCGGTGAGCCGTCCGGACGCCGCCCGGGAACGGTGGAAGGACACGAAAAGGAGTGCCCTCGGCCGGGCGGAGGGACACCACGCCGGCTCGCGCCACCCCTGCCGCCTCTGTTGCTTTTACGGGCCTCGCGGTGGGGGAGTGGGGGGGAGGCGGAGAAACACGGACAGGAAACGAGTTCCTCGCTGGGTGCTCCCGACGGCGGAGGGACAAAAAGCGAATTTTGAGGGAGACGATCCGAGTCGTCGCCTCGCTTCGGTCGCGGCGGAGGGATCCGCGCTGAGGGTCGGCAGGGATCCCTCCGCCCCTCGCTGCCCTTTAAATCGCGGCTGGAGGCGGCGTCGCTGCGCGCCCCTCGGGCGCCACCCCGGCCTCGGTCGGTGTCGCGCGCTCGGTCGCTCCCCGCGAGGCCTGTGCGCCTGTTCCCCCGTGCGGGCCCTGCGCGCCGCTGCACCCGCCGGGGAGCAGCTCCCGAGCCTGGACGGGGGGCCGCGCCGGGGGCCGCGCGGGCTCCTCGCCCACTGGCGTGCCGGTGGCGCCGAGGGGTGGTGGCCCCACGGAGGGCGAGCTTCTTTGTTGTGGGAGTGGGTGTCGCTGGAGGCGGATACACCCTTAATGACCGTGTGGGCAGCCGGAGCATTCCAGCGCGTAGTGGGGGAGGGAGCGTGCACTCACCCGGCCACCGGCTTCCCGGTGCCAGCTGGCCGGCCGTGTCCTGAGCACCTACTGTGTGCCTGCCGGGCTCGCCGGGAAACCGGGCTACTTCCGCTTCCCTCCCGGCCGCAGGTGCAGTCCCCTCCCCCCCCCCAGGACCTCAGGCAGGTGCGCAAGATGCTGAGGGTCTGGTCCCCGAAGCACCGCCCTTCGGGTCCTGCAGTCTGATAACAGTGGCTACAAAATTACAATCGTGAGAGTAACGTGGATACAGCCTTTACCGCATAGCAGGCACCTGTCTCATGAACTCTCCACCGCAACCCCCAGGAGGTGGGGACGGTTGTGGTTCTTGCTGACGTAGGGAAACTAAGGCACAGAGCGGGTAGCCGACCCCTAAGACACCTAAGACCGCTGGTCAGGGCTTGAGCCAGAGCCCTAATCCAGTACTCTGGTGAAAAATGTGGACCTCGGGAAGGCCAGTTGCCACAGAGGGGGGCAAATGCACGGAGGTGGTGCCTGAAGGTGTCCCCCTGGGCAGCAGAGACCCGAAGGGTGGGTTGGAGTATGTTAGGAAAAGGGGACCAACAAGTTCAAAGGCTTGGTGGGGAGGGGAGAGGCGGGAAGAGGCTCTGGCGTCCGAACTGAGGGACGCCCGCCCAGCTCCTACCAGGAGGAGGCTGGCAGGGCAGGTAGATAGACGGATCCCAGGAAGAGCCGCGTGGCTGCCTTGGTTTCCCCAGGATCCCCAGAGCCTGGCACGGAATAGGCACACCATAAACGATGATTCCGTGGATGGCCACAAGGGCTGTGGGCCAGCTAACACCAACACAGGTGCTTCCCTCATTTTCCCTCCTTGACCTTGAGTGGTAGACACTGCGCTTATTAGTCCTTCCACAGATGGGAAACTGAGGCACAGTGATTTACCCAAGAGCCTGCCTGTAACCGGCAGAGGCGGGTCTAGATCTTCAAAACCAAAGCTCCTCCCATTGCCAGCACCTTCCTGCCCCACTTGCCCCACTTCCCCCTCCGGAGGCCAACTGGGCTTGGGCTTGGGCTTGGGGAGGGCGGGGAGAGTGTGGGCAGAGTCTCACCACCGCTTAAGTAAAGCAGACCCAGGCATATAGCCCGGCTTCTCTTGGGTCAGAATTCACCTTGCCATGTTCCCGTTTGCAAGCACAGCTAACGAATGACGACTTTGGTTTGGTTAGTTTCTTTTTTTTTTTTTAATTTTTTAATGTTTATTTTTGAGAGAGACAGAGTGTGAGCTGGGGAAGGGGCAGAGAGAGGGAGACATGGAATCCAAAGCAGGCTCCACGCTCTGAGCACAGGGCCGGACGCGGGGCCCGAACCCACAAGCCGTGAGATCATGACCCGAGTCAAAGTCGGATGCTTGACCGACTGAGCCACCCAGGCGCCCCAGGTTTTGTTAGTTTCTGATTCGTCATTAAACTTTCTTTCCAAGATGTTCATAGCGCTTGCCTCCAAATACTCAAATTACATTCCAAAAGCCCAGAGATTGCCTTTGCCACCCCTCCCCCACCGGACGCCCACAGGAGGCGTGGGCCACCATCAGCCTGTGAGTCTTGGTGTTCAGGCCCCAAGTCCAACCATGCCCGAGCAGCCCTTCACAGCCCTGAACACAAGTGTCCTCCTCCCGCCAAGCCTTCCGGAATTCACCCCAACACAGACCCCTGGGGCTGCCACTCAAACCCACATCCCTACAAAGCCCCCAGACTCCCAAGATGCTGGCACCCCCGTTTCTTCATGGCCCAAGGCCAGGCCAAGTGTTCTGGGCAGTGACTTGCAAGGGAGCAGGCCGGGCTCACAGGTTGGCAGGGGAGATGGATGACTGGACCCAAGCACGGTGTCCTCTCAGGCGTCAGATCTCAGGTTCTGGATCTGTCCCTCCCTCCATCCCCTCTGCATTGCTGGCTGCTCTTCCAGCCTCAGCCGAGAGGCTCGGGGTGCGCCAGAGTTCTTGGCACAGCTTAGTTGGGGCTCAGGACCTTGATAAAGGGAGGCCAGGGCTAAGCTGGGCAGAGGGCACAGCCCGGAGTGGTCCTCCTGGGGGAGACTGGAAATTTGACTTCCCTACAGTGAGCATGGCCAGCTGGAGGCCTCCTGCTGCCAGCTGGCAGGGGAGGGGTGGATGGGGGACAGGAAGTCATGTGGCCAGGCACCTGCCCAGCCCCCATGTGACAGGAGCCACTGGCATTTACACTGTGAAGCCTCTGGATGCCCCAAAGTGGAAGGTGCTAAGCCACAGAGGCAGCGGGGCCCCCACCAGTCCTGGACAGATGGAAAGATATTAACAACTCTAAAGAAAGACTGAGTTGGCGGAAGGGGCCCGGCCAGCCCCGGAAGCTCCGGGAGTGCCGGCCCAGCCCCGAGCTGACCTGGGAGTGGCACCCTTGCCAGGGCACTCGCTGAGGCCACGGAGCCTGGTCCAGTCCTCCCAGCAGGGCCCCGGGACACTCCAGAGGCCCAGCCTGGTGCCACCAAACCCCGCATCACTCTCCAATTCCCCTCTTCAAAGGCCAGGTTCATCCTGCGACTGGCTGGCAGGGATCTGCTTGGTGGAGTCTTGTGCCCACAGGGAGGGCCTTGCAGGTCATGCCGACTCCAGAATTCCAGGCTGGGTGGCAGTGCCTTCTTGTAAATTGATGTGTTGACTTTTGGACACTGCACCTGAGTGTCACCGGTCCCCCACCCCTACCCAGAAGACAGGGGTGTTCTGATGAGAGCAGGTGTCCAAGACTAGCGGGAGAAGGACAGGGGGCATACCCAAGACCATCCCAGTGCCCCCTCTGGACAGCTGCTGGCCCCCTAGCCGGCTGCCTGAGCGCCACTAGGCCCCCTGCACCGTCCCTGCCTTCCACCTGCCTCAGCTGCTCGCCTCTCCTTTGCCACATGAGGAAACGGAGCCTCTGAAAGACCAGGTGACCTGCCCACGGCCACATAGTCAACAGCAGCAAGACTTTACCGCAGCACCAGTTGAATCCCAGCTCTGCCACTTACCAGCCATGTGATTTGGGGCAAACCATGCGGCCTGTCTACACCCCATCCCTTCACCTGTGAAACGTGCCGGTCCTTGGTCTGCCCAGATCTCACTCGTAGCTTTAAAATCACTTACGTACCTCACACCCAAATTCTGCTCTCCGGCCTGGCCCCGCCTCTGAACTCCTGACTCCACCAATTAGGTGTTTAACAGGCATTTCATGATAGCTTGGCTGAAACTGAACACACACACGCACACACACACACGGGCACACCTGCACCTCTGAGATATTCTTCCCATTGCTCAGGTCCTGTACCCGGCTTTCATTCTCCATTGACAGGCCTTGCTGTTTTCTCTCCTTGGCACGTCTCGGTGCCTAGCATCCTCTTTCACTTCTTCATGCGTCTACTGGCCGTTCCCCCTTCCAGGCTATAAGCTCCTTGAGGACAGGGGCCTCGGTCTGCCTTGTTCACTGCTGTGTCTCCAGCATCCAGAGCAGTGCCTGGGGAGCTGATGTAAAAGTCTCAACACATGAAGGATGATGTTAACCTTCCAGAAGTTCTACTGGATTAAAGGAGGTTCAAGCGTTCTCTGCCCGCTCTCCTGGCTCCGATGTTTCAGGCTAGTTCGGCCGAGGAGGCTTCTCCGCCACCGTGTCCGCAAAGCTCACAGCCCCTTCCCTGCCTTTCAAGTTCAGGGGTGTCCTGGGATTCATGTCCACCTGGGGCGCTCAGGCCCCACAGCCTTGTGCCCCTGAGGGATGGGGCTCGTTTGGGTCCCCACCTCCAACGAAAAGAAGATCAACCGTGGCGACCCTTGTCTACACACACACTTAAAAGAAAACAGAAAGGAGCAATGGCCGCTGAAAAACTGGTTTCCTCAAGGGTAGGGAAAACTTAACCTTACTATTTTTTTAATAATTTCAAATTTGTAGGAAGTTTCCGAGGATAACAACAAAACGTTTATTTTTCCTGAACTGGCTATAAGTCGATACCCAGATGCCCCACACCTTCAGAGCGCATTAGGGTGTATTTCCTTCCAACTGAGATATCCTCCTAGGAAACCAGACCACGGTGACCAAAGTCAAGAAGCTACGTCAATGGGTTGCTGCCGTTCAGTCTTCAGATCACATTCAAACCTTCCCAGTGACAATAATAATGTCCTTTATAGTAAGGGAACTCATCCAGAATCTGAGTTCCCTTGGTTGTCAAGTCTCTTCAACTTCCTTCTGGAACATTCTGCACTTTTTTCTTTAACTTGCATGCCTTTGGCACTCCTGAAGGTTACGGGCCAGTTATTTTGCAGCATGTCCTTCAGTTTAGGTCTTTCAGATGGTTCCTTGTGGTTTGATTAAGGTCAGGTGTCCGTCATTGACAGGAATGATGGAGGAGGGAGGCTGCGTTCTCAGCTCATCCTGTCAGGTGGTGGAGGGTTTCCATTTGCCTGTAACTGATGGTGTTCGCTTGGGTCACCTGATTAAGGGATAGCTGTCAAGCTTCTCCCCTGGAGAGTCACTTGTTTTCCCTTTGAACTAAGTAAGTATTCTGTGGCGAGGTACTTTAAGGGGATGCAAAGATCCTATTCCTCATCAAACTTCCAACGTATTAATATATATCAGTATAGACACGGGTTCCTGTTTTTTTTCAGTAGGTTATAATCTGTTCCCCTCTATCCTTTTCCATCTCCCTGCCTTCTTCAAATATTTTTGTGGCATCTTAATTTATAGACCCCGAAACTGATAACAACACAAACGCCAATTAGCAAAAGGATTGGCAAATTGTGATTTATCTATGCAATGAAATCCTGCTGAGAAATAATAGTGAGTGAGTTACAACATGGATGAATTTCGAAAACATTTATGTTAGGTAATAGAAGCCAGGAACCATTGAGTACGAGTTGATGTCAAATGTGTGGTGTCCTAGAGCAACAACCAAAAAAACCCCAAACCTATGGGGCTAGAAATCCGAAGGCATGTGCCTCTGGGCAGGTGGGAGAAACTTCCGGTGTGATGGAAACATTCTATATACAGGGCACCTGGGTGGTGGCTTAGTCAGTTAAGCATGTGACTTCAGCTCAGGTCATGATCTCACAGTCTGTGGGTTTGAACCCCACGTCGGGCTCTGTGCTGACAGCTCGGAGCCTGGAGCCTGCTTCCCATTCTGTGTCTCCCTCTCTTTCTGTCCCTCCCCCGCTCACGCTCTGTCTCTCTCAAAAATAAACGTTAAAAACATGTTTTTAATTAAAAAAAAATTCTATATCCAAGGGGGGTTACCTGGGAAGGTAGGTTGTGAAATCTCTCAAGGTGGACGTCTAAGTTCTGTACAAATTACTACATGTAAATTATACCCTCAAAAAAGAGGGGGGAATTCTGGGGAAGGGGAGAGTGAACTGAGCGGGCTGCTGCTCGACGAAAACTTCTCCAGGTTTTCCATGACGTGTCTTGCGACCGAGTACCTTCTGCAAGATAGTTTTTCCTTGGGTATTTCCCAGACCTTGCTTCTGGGAATGACCCAGGTTCAACGTGCAGGCTCAGGGTCCAAAGTGCAGGTGGGGAGCCGAAGATCCTCGCTCCTCCCTCTGCTCCTCCCTCCGAGCACTGTAAGTGCTGGCTATTGTGTTAAGTAAAGAGGGGAAGAAAAACTGCTCCTTCTCCTGATAGCCTTGATGGAAGCTTCCAGAACGCCAGGTGAGCTCCCCTGCTGCAGGCCCTCGGGCCATCTCCCGGCTGCGGCTGCTGTCTGGCCTAGACTGGCCTGGAAGACGCCAGCCAATTTTCAGTTGACCTTGGTTTTCCTGGCCAGGATATTGTGTGCTGCATGTGGCACCAGGGTTTGCTCTATTTCATCACCCTTAATTCCCTTATGATACCTCTCAGATACGCTTTGGGCTATTGGCTTGTCCCTTGGTAAATTCCTAGGGGTGGTGTTTCCTGAGTCAAAAGTAGAGATGATTTTCCTCTAGAGCATTCTGGGTGGCCTGGCAGAGAAGGTGAATGGGGAGTGGAGACCCTGGCTTCAGAGTTGGGGGCCCCTTGGAGGTTCGAGAAAGCCTTAGGGTGGGGGAGGGAGCTATCTCACCATGGGGAAAGAAAGGGCTTTCACTGTCTCACTGTGACATCATTCTTTTTTTTTTTTTTTAATATTTCTTCTTTAGTAATCTCTACATCTAATGCGGGTCTCGAATTCATGACCCCGAGATCAAGAGTCACATGCTCTTTCGACTGAGTCAGCCAGGTG
Organism: Cryptoprocta ferox; assembly: GCA_028646485.1. Lineage (NCBI taxonomy): Eukaryota > Metazoa > Chordata > Mammalia > Carnivora > Eupleridae > Cryptoprocta > Cryptoprocta ferox. The sequence goes on along the minus strand of CM053575.1, from coordinate 4,402,299 downwards.
TCCCTGTGAGATCATTCTTGGTCTTTAATCAAAGAGTAAAAGGGGGCACCTGGGTGGCTCCGTCGGTTCAGCATCTGACTCTTGATTTCGGCTCAGGTCATGATCTCATGGTTTGTGAGATCGAGCCCCATGTCAGGCTCTGCACTGACAGTGCAAGGTCTGCTTGGGATTCTCTCTCTCCCTTACTCTGTCCCTCCCCTGCTTGTCCTCTCTCTCTCTCTCTCAAAATAAATAAATAAACTTAAAAAAAAAAAAAAAGAAATGTGACAAGTCCCCAGTGAGTCAACTGAAAAAATAAGCAACAAAGAGAATCTTTCTTTATCCCCTCAATCCGCAAGTATAAAATCTACTCCCCAGTCCCCAGGCATCGCCCCCGATAGTGCCCAGGCCTTGGCAAGGACCCTCAGGAGACTGGACCTTCTGTGTGGCCCAGACTAGAGCTCAGTTTGGGGCGTGAGTTGCCCTGAGCCAGCTGGGGCAACCAACAAGAACTTTCTGGAGAGAAGGAGGTCTCTAGGGGAAGGCCAGGTGAACATGCTGATACATCCAGGGGGTGCGGGGCAAACGAGTCCTCAGGGTGTTATACTCGGTGGCTCCACAGGCCGGGCACAGGTCCCTCCTACACTCCTAGTGCCCCCGGTGGCCGCGGCCATACGCTGGTCCAAGCCCCTGGCATCCTGCGTCTGAGGCTCCGAGGGTAGAACTGGTTGTACAGGCTCCGGATCCAGCCTGATCCCAGGCCCAGGCTCTTCGTGGGGGAGAGCTCTTTACAAAGGGCTTTATGCCAAGCAAAGGAGAGAGAATCTTTCAATCAGTCCGGAAAGGGCTCAGCTCAGAGGGAGGTGACTGTCTCCGCATTTGTATTCGTTTCCTGGGGCTTTAAACAACAGAAAATTATTCTTTCACAGTCTGGAGGCCGGAAGTCCAAAGTCAAGGTGTGGGCAGGGTGCTCCCTCCTGAAGCCCTAGGGGAGGATCCTTCCTGCCTCTTCCAGCTCCTGGGGGCTCCTTGCCTCTTGGCTGCATCCCTCCAGCCTCGGCCTCTGTCTCCGCATGGCTCCTCCCCGGTTTGTCTCTCTGTGTCAAATCCCCCTTACCTTTCTTTGATGACAGTTGTCATTAGATTTAGGGCCCACCGAGAGAATCCAGAATGATCTCCCCTGGAGATCCTTAATTAAAATTATATCTGCAAAGACGCTTTTTCCAAAGTAGGTCACATTTGCAGGCTCGGAGGATAAGGACGTGGGTATATGTTTTGGGGGGACACCATTCAACGTCACTCCATCATTATTTATTTTGATGCCCACACTCTCCCCAATTGGGCCAATGGGAACCAGTTCACACTGGCTTCTGCGCCATTTTATATGCCTCAGTGGTTCTTTGATTCTCGGCCCCAGGAGCAGTCGTTTCTTCAAGGAGCAGCCGGGGTCTGGGTGCCAGGTGCGCCCAGGGCCACGGCGCCGTTGCTACTTCCTGGCCCTCTCAACGGACCCAGCCAGAGAACACGTATGTCTGTGTACACGTGTGTACATAAATATAACATACACACGTTGGTGTATGCATAATTTGTACACACACTTACATCTATATTTCTGTATCTAAATACGTACAAACACAGCTCTCAACCTAATTCCAATGCAGAACTCTAGGTTCCTTTTCATTTTTCTCCCTTTCCATGTTTGTGACTCCCTTCACCTACAGTTATGATCCGTGACTATTGCCTTTGTCTGGGCTGCTAAAACACAATGCCACAGGCTGGGAGGCTTAAACAACAGACATTTATTTCCCATGATTCTAGAAGCTGGGAAGTCCAAATCAAGGCGCGAGCAGACCGCGACCGGTGAGGACCTGCTTCCTGGTTCGCAGACTGCTATCTTCTTGCTGTGTCCTTGCTCGGCAGAAGGGAGGAGGGACCTCTCTGGTGTCTCTCTTATGAGGCACTGATTCCACTGATGAGGGCTCCTCCCTCATGTCCTGGTCCCCTCCCCAAACCCGAACCCCCCCCAATAGCATCACACTGGGTATGAGGTTTCTGTAGATGGATTTGGGGAGGGTCACAAATGTTCAGTCGATAGCACTCCCATTACTTACTCTGATTGCCCCAGATCTGGCCAGTGGAAACCCCTTCAAGATGGCACCTTGTCCCTTTGGACATGTTCCTGTGATTCTTAGAATACTTCCTTACTTTGTGAAGTCACGAGAAATCTTAGGATCAACTTGTACTCTCCCTGCCCCAGCCCTTGGACCAGTCATTTCTCTAAGGAGAGTTGCTTCCTGTTGGTGGAGAATGGATTTAGAAAGCAAAAGCTTGGTGCCAGATAGGCACTTTTCCACCAGTGTATTGTTGCTTCTAGGCTGTCTTAGCAGACATGGAAATATACGGAATCTACATAGCAACCACACACATACATGTAATTATTTCATATATAACTATTATTGATTCTATATAGTCTGTCAATCAAAAACGATGGGTGGCTCAGCCGGAAGCGTCTGACTTCGGCTCAGGTCATGATCTTATGGTTCATGATTTCGAGCCCCATGTCGGTCTCTGACCTGGAGTCTGCTTCGGATTCTGTGTCTCCCTCTCTCTCTGCCCCTCCCCTACTTGTGCTCTGTGTCTGTCTTTCAAAAAACCAAACAAAACAGGGGTGCCTGGGTGGCTCAGTCGGTTAAGCATCCAACTTCAGCTCAGGTCATGATCTTACAGTTTGTGGGTTCAAGCCCCACATCAGGCTCTGTACTGATAGCTCAGAGCCTGCTTGGGAGTCTTTCTTTCCCTCTCTCTCTGCCTCTCCCCTGCTCTCTCTCTCTCTCTCTCTCTCTCAAAATAAATAAACTTAAAAACAAAACAAAACAAAAAAACCCTGATGAGTTCATTTCCATATTTGTAACTCCTTTCCCCAACAGTGAGAGATTTGACTCCCATTCACCTCGATAGATGTCCTCATTCTCAAGTCTGAAATGCACAGAAGGTAGCTTCAAAATTAGTAACCCATTCCACCGTACAAAGCGACCCTATTAACAGGAGTTCGAGATTTGTTTCTGTGATTCTTTCAGGTTATTGGATGTATCAGGGGTTTGCTCACTTTTTTAAAAGTTTATTTTTTTAATTTTTTTCTAACATTTATTTATTTTTGAGAGACAGAGAGACAGAACGTGAGCGGGGGAGGGCAGAGAGAGAGGGAGACACAGAATCCCAAGCAGGCTCCAGGCTCTAGCTGTCAGCCCAGAGCCCGACGCGGGGCTCGAACTCATGAACTGCGAGATCATGACCTGAGCCGAAGTCGGCTGCTTAACTGACTGAGCCACCCAGTGGCTTTTTTAGCCACCCTAAAAAAGTTTATTTATTTACATAAACTCTACACCCAACATGGGGCTCCAACTCAGGACCCGAGATCAAGAGCCACTTGCACCACCGACCGAGCCAGCCAGGCGCCCCAGGAGTTTGCTCATTTTTGTTGCTGAGGGGTGATCCCGGGCCATGCGTACGGTGGGTAGATACCACGACTTGTCTGTCTCCTCCCCTGCGGTGGACTTTTGGGTTGCTTCCAGTTTGGGGTATTATGAATACAACTACCAGGAACGTTCGTGTCCAAGTCTTTTTGCGGGGACATATTTTCATTTTTCTTGGGTAAATATCTCGGAGTACAAGGGCTGTGTCAAAGGGTAGGTGTGTGTTTAATTATAAGAAACCGCCTCACCTTTCCCAAAGCCACCGCTCTGTCTTCCATCCCCACCGCCAGAGTGGGAGGGTTCTGTTGTCTCACATCCTCACCAGTGGTTGATACTGTCAGTCTTTTTAGGGATGGCCGTGTTGGGGTGTGTGTAATAGTATTTCATTGTGGTTGTAGTTTGCATTTCTCTGATGACTAAGGATGTTGAGGATTTTTTTTTTACGAGCTTATTGTTCATTGTATATCTTCCTTTGGCCAAGTGTCTGTTCAAATCTTTGGCCAACTTTTTAACTGGATGTTTGTCTTATGATTAGTGAGTTATAAGCATTCTTTATTTATTTGGGTACAAGTTCGTGTGTATGTGTGTATACACAAATGTATTTAAAACAAACCACTTTATTCTAAAAAATTGGACAAGTTAGAGAAGATGGGCGTATTTCTGGAAAGATAAAGTACTATGAATTACAAAGAAGAAATAAAAATTTGAATAACCCAATGCCTATACCTATCAAAGTAATTGAATTCATTATGAAAAACTTTGTCGGGGCGCCTGGGAGGCTCAGTCAGTTAAGTATCCGACTTTGGCCCAGGTCATGATCTCACGCGTTTGTGAGTTTGAGCCTCACATCAGGCTCTGTGCTGACAGCTCAGATCCTGGAGCCTGTCTTCCGATTCTGTGTCTGCCTCTCTCTCTGCCCCTCCCCCACTAGTACTCTGTCTCTGTCTCTCTCTGTCTTAAAAATAAAATAAAGATTTAAAAAATAAAGAAAAACTTTGTCTCTCTCTCTCTCTCTCTCTCTCTCTCTCACACACACACACACACACACACACAGACACACACACTCCAGGCCTAGATGTCTTCACCGGCCCATTTTAGTATTTACTTAAGGAAGAAATAAACACTACAAACTCTTTTGGAAAACAGAACAGAAGAGAAGACCTTCCAACTCATTCTGTAACGCTGGCTCCATCCCAAAGCCGAATCTGACAAAGACATCACAAGAAAATGAAACAGCACAACATCTTTCATGACACACGTGCAAATATTCTTTTTATTTAGAAAATGAATGTATTTAAATATAAGGCCAAATTGTTTGAAGCCAGCGACGGGAAAATGGGCACCATCCCTGGCAGGAAAGGGGCGGATGTGGTGGAAAGAGCCGCCATCACTGATGCTTGGAACTGGATGCCAGGAATTCCACGCTGTGGTCCCCTCCTGCAGCCCGGGGGCGGTGGGGGAAGGGGCGGTGGGGGGGGAAGGGGGCGAGGCCGAGGTGAGGTTGAGGATGGGGGAAGAGGCCCGGCTTCCAACCTCTCACCCTCTAGTCACTCCAGTAAGGAAGAGATACCTCTTGCCTTCATTGCTTTATTCCACAAATATTTATGGACTGTCTCCTTTCTTTAAAAAAATTTTTTTCATGTTTATTTATTTTTGAGAGAGAAACAGAGTGTGAGCAGGGGAGGGACAGAGAGAGAGAGACACACACACAGAATCCGAAGCAGGCGCCAGGTTCTGAGCTGTCAGCACAGAACCTGACACGGGGCTTGAACCCACAAATGGTGAGATCATGACCTGAGCTGAAGTCGGATGCTTAACCGACTAAGCCACCCAGGTGCCCCGGACTGTCTCCTTTCTGCCAGGACCCATGCTAAGGACCAGGGACAGACTAATTCTTGCGGTCACGGTACTTCCATTCTCCTGGGTAAGACAGAGCAGAGGCAAAAAGACCCACCAGGAAAAGGAGAGAGGCAGGGTTCTCCTTCGGGGGGCGGGGGGGGGGGGTGGGAGGCGAGGAGGCTGAATTGTTTCAGAAGCAGCCACAGAGGCCTCCTGGGACCTCGGTGAGCACAGGTCCGAGGCCCTCCCAGGCCACCCTGGCCCCGCCCCTATAGGTGCGGCCACTCCTCCTCCTCCAGGAAGCCATTCTCTCTCTCCAACAGTCCAGAGCTGGCGTTGAAGAAAACTGGTCATTAGCGCCCTGCAGGGACCCGGGAGGGGAGGCTCTAGGCAGAAGGCAGGTGGCAGGCAGGTCTTGGAAAGAGGCACTGGGTTCATGCCCCTGGGTGCTGGCCACCAGCGTGCTCACGGGGACGAGAGGGCTTCAGGGAGGCAGAGTCAGCTCATCTCCTGGCCTGGAGGGAGGGCTCTTCCATGCGAATATTCTTAATAATACATAGTAACAAAATAAACCCAGCGATATGCATGAAAGATAAAAATACGTGATGGCAGGGCCCGCCCCCCCCGGGGGGCTTCATCTGTTAAGCGTCCAGCTTTTGATTTCAGCTCAGGCCATGAACTCACGGTTGTGAGATTGAGCCCTGCGTGGGGCTCCTCACTGGGTGAGGAGGAGTCCGCCTGAGAATCTCCTCTCTCCCTCTGCCCCTCTATCCACATCCCTCCCCCTCAACATCTCAAATTAAAAAAAACACAACAAAACCTACAGCGGGTATCACACTTCATGGTTAAAGAGCATCAGGCTGTCCCCCTAGATCAGGAACAAGGTGACTACACTTACACCCACTACTTCTACTCAACACGTGCAGGAGGGCCTGACCAGTGCAATAAGAGAAAAACTTAAAAATTTTTTTCCTAACGTTTATTTACTTTCGAGAGACAGAGAGAGACAGAGCACGAGCAGGGGGATGACAGAGAGAGAGGGGCAGACACAGAATCCGAAGCAGGCTCCAGGCTCTGAGCTGTCAGCACAGAGCCCGGCGCAGGGCTCGAACTCACAAACAGTGAGATCATGACCTGAGCCGAAGTCGGATGCTCAACTGACTGAGCCCCCCAGGCGCCCCAAGAGAAAAACTTTAAAGCATAAAGATTAGAAAGGAAGAAGTCACTGTCCCTCTTAGCAGGCAGCATGACTGTTTACATAGTGTGCCACATAATAACAGCTCGTTAGTAGAACTAATACATGAATTTAGAGAAGCCACAGAATACAAGGTCGGTTTAAAAAAATCAAGCGTGTTTCTCTAAACCAACAACGAATTGGAAAAAGAAATTTAAAAACAATTTCATTTATAATAACATTTAACGCTGAGGGCTACATTTCACAAATGCGATGCAAGACCTCTATGTTAAAAATTGCCAAATGTGTTTTAGAGAAATGAAAGAAGACCCAGTTAAGTGGAGAGAGATATCCTATCTATGGATTAGAAGAGAACAAACAACTCGGTTTAAAAAATGGGCAACAAATCTGGGCGCCTCATCAAAGCAGATACGCAGATGGAAAGCTGGTCGACATACCACGTCCTTCGCAAATTCCTACTAAAACAACAATGAGACACCACTACCCACCTATCAGAAGGGCTGAAATCCAAAAAGCTGACAATGCAGTTGAGGATGTGGGGCAACAGGAATTCTCAGTCCTGGCTGGCAGGGTACGAAGTGATTCAGCCAGTTGGGTAGATGGTTTGGTAATTTCTTACAAAGCCAAATATGGTTTTCCGGTACAGCCCAGCAGTCAAGTTCCTGGGTATCTACCCAGCTGAGCTGAAAACCGACGGCCACACGAAAACACACACAGGAATGTCTGTAGCAACTTTATTCCATCACCAAAAACAGAAATGACCAAGGAGCACCTGGGTGGCTCAGTCGGTTGAGCGTCCGACTTCAGCTCAGGTCACGATCTCACAGTTTGTGGGTTTGAGCCCCGCGTCGGGTTCTGTGCGGACAGCTCGGAGCCTGGAGCCTGCTTCGGATTCTGTGTCTCCCTCTCTCTGCTCCCCCCACCCCAACTCATGCTCTGTCTCTGTCTCTCACAAAAATAAATAAAACATTAAAAAATTAAAAAAAAGAAATAAAGTCGATTAACTTAAAAAACCAACCGAACAGAGGATTTGAGTTTGCTGATCAGAAATGCCATGTGTGTACCCTGCTGGTCTCCTGATTTAGGGTCGTGTAAGCTAGGCAAGCCTCGGCTGGCGACCTGATGCTGTGCTCCAGGGCAAATGGGACAAGCTGGACTATGGAGAGGAGAGAGACCAGCTCTGCAGGGAAAGGCAGAAAGTCGGGATGGGGTAGGGGAGTGTCCAGACAGAGCTTGGAGAACACTCACTTTCGTTGTTTTGTCTTTCCAGTCTCCTGTTCCCCACTCTGGGGCAGGCGAGCAGCCCTTCCTGCCTGTGGGTTCCATATGACATCTGTGAAATGGGACAGCATGGTAACGACCTCAAAGGAAGACTGTGGTCGGGGGGCATCGGTGTCGGCATTCCGTGAATGTCAGCTCTGACCCAGCCAACGCCGTCCCACCTTCGAGTTGTTCCAATAAAGTCCCCACCTTGGGCCCTACTTGTTTTGAATTTTTAAAATTTTTTAATGTTTATTTTTATTTTTGAGAGAGAGAGAGAGCCTGAGCTGGGGACGGACAGAGAGAGAGGGAGACACAGGATCCGAAGCAGGCTCCAGGCTCTGAGCTGCTGGCACAGAGCCCGACGCAGGGCTTGAACTTACGAACTGCGGAGATCATGACCTGAGTCGAAGTCCGATGCTCAACCAACTGAGCCACCCAGGTGCCCCGTGAATTGTTTCAAATTTCTTATAAATAAAAGAGTCTGGGCTAAATGAGAATCTTCACCAAGGAGTGGCTGAGCTGGTTGTAAGCCTGAGAAAGAGGATAAAAGACCAAAACGAGGGGTTCTGGGTCCCGCCGAAATGGCTTCAGGGGAGTCTATGCGGGCCCCGGCAGGGTCTCTCAATCTTGGCTTTCTTGACATTGGCAGCCAAACCATTCAGTGTCGCAGGGTCTGTCCTGCATATCATAGGATGCTTAGCAACATCCCAGCCGCCACTGTCCCTGGTCATGGCAAAAACGTCTCCAGACATGGCCGTATGCCCTCTGGGGACAACAGGACTCCCGTGGAAGAGCCACTGGCTTAGAGAGGGGCTGGTCTGAGTCACGGTTCCTGGTGGCAGGAAGATCCTGGGGCGGCCACGGGAGTGGGCGGCTAGACCAGAGGCAGGAAGAGGACCCACGAGATAAAGGGGTCAAAGTACCAGGAAGTTGGTCGGTTCTGGCAAGAAGGTGGCGTGAGATCACCTGAAAACTCCTCCTGCTCACACACACCCGGAAATGCAGAGTAAAAGACATCCAAGATCACTTCTAATGCATCGCTGAGTTTGTTTGTTCTTCATTAAACATCGTTTTGCTGGGGTTGGTTTTGGTTTATGCTTCTGCGAGATTTCACACGTGTGTAGATCTGGGCCAACACCACCCAGGGAGCGTGGGGAGCGATCCCATCCCCCCAAGAGTTCCTCATGCTGCCTCTTTGGAGTCCAGTCATCCCCTGACCCCTGGCGACCACTGGTCTGTTTTCCATCCTTCTCTAGAATGTCCTGTAAATGGAGTTCTTCAGTAGGTAACCTTTTGAGTCCGGCTTGTTTCACTCAGCACCAGTGCTTTTGAGAGTCTTTCATGTTCCCGGTGCGTTAACAGTTGGTTTCTTTAAGTTGTTGGGCGGCGTTCTGGTGTGTGGCTGCTTGTCTGTTCGTCTGTCTGTTCTCCTGAAGGATGTTTGGGTTGTTTCCAGTTATTTGCTGTGATGAATACTGCTGCTGTAAACATTCATGGACAGGTTTTGGTGTGAATGGAAGTTTCCATTCCCTTGGGTAAGCAACCGGAAGTGGCGTTGCTGGGCCAAAGGGTGTACGTTTGAAGAAACGGCCAAACCGTTTTCCAGAGGCTGCGCCATGTTGCATTCCAGCAGTGTGAGAGACCCAGGTCCCCCGCCTCCTTGTCCACACTTGGTATGGTCGGTCTTTTTATTTTAGGCATTCTAAAAGGTCTGGGGTGGAGTGTCGCGCGTGTGTGTTTGTGTGTGTGTGTGTGTGTGTTTTCATGTTTATTTATTTTTAAAAATTTTTTTATGTTTATTTATTATTGAGACAGAAACAGAGCATGAGCGGGGGAGAGGGGCAGAGAGAGGGAGACACAGAATCTGAACCAAGCTCCAGGCTCTGAGCTCAGCACAGAGCCCCACGCGGGGCTCGAACCCACAAACTGTGAGATCATGACCTGACCCGAAATCGGACACTTAACCGACTGAGCCACCCAGGCGCCCCCTAATGTTTATTTATTTTTGAGAGAGAGAGAGCACAAGGTGGGGAACAGAGAGAGCTGGGGACAGAGGATCCGAAGCAGGCTCTGTGCTCACAGCAGAGAGCCCGATGTGGGGCATGAACTCAACCATGTGATCATGACCTGAGCCAAAGTCAGAAGCTTAACAGACTGAGCCACCCAGGTGCCTCTGTCATGTGCTTTTAATTTGCATTTCCCTAGGGACTGATGAGGGTGGGGCATTTTTTTAGGTTTATTTGCTATGCTTATTTCTTCTTTGATGAAGTTTCTGCTCATACCTTTCACCCATTTTTATATTTATTTATTTAATGTTTATATATTTATTTTGAGAGAAAGCTCTCGCATCCAAGCGAGTGGGGAGCGGCAGAGAGAGAGGGAGAGAGAGAATCCGAAGGAGGCTCCACGCTGTCAGCACAGAGCCCGACACAGGGCTTGATCTCATGAACTGTGAGATCATGACCTGATTTAAAATCAAGAGTCAGACACGTAACTGGCTGAGCCACCTAGGCACCCCAAACCTTTTACCCATTTTTATTTTTTTGTTATTAAAAAAATTTATTTTAAGTTTATTCATTTATTTTGAGAGAGAAAGAGAGAGAAAGCACATGCATGAGTGGAGGAGGGACAGAGAGGGAGAAGGAGAGAGAATCCCAAGCACGCAGTGCAGAGTCTGATAAGAGGCTCAAACTCACAAATTGAGAGATCATGACCTGAACTGAAATCAAGAGTCAGCTGCCTAACCAACTGGGCCACCCAGGTGCCCCTACCCATTTCTAAATTGGATTATTTGTGGGGTACATGGCTGGCTCGGTCAGAAAAGCATGTGACTCTTGATCTCAGGGTTGTGAGTTCGAGCCCCACATCCAGTGCTGAGACACAACGTGGCCTCCTCCCTGAGTTGGGAGATGGACTGGATTTCTGGGGAGCTCAGACTAGAGTGCACGGAGCAGAGTTCTGGAAAGGAGGGAGGACCAGGAGAAGGGAGAGAGAAATTCATTGGATTCTAGAGATCAGTGCCGGGAAATGCTCAGTCCAGGGAAAGAAACACCCAGAAGGATCAGGGGTAATAATCCCAGTGGCTTTCGCAGGGCCCGGAGTACTTCCTGCTCCCACTGGCCAGTGGGGAAACCTTACAGAGCTTCGGGTAAAGTACTCAGAAGGCTCCCACCTGGCCTGTGTCGTGGGGACAATCAGCCTTAGCCTAAACACCTCTCTGGTCTTGCCGCCACAAAGCAAGACTAGAAAGAATCAAACCCTGGCCAAGGCACTTGACTGTGTCCCAGAACAAAGTTGGAGACTATTTATGCGAACACAAAAGAGCCACAACAAAGTAAAATTATTTTTAAAACCAGCACGAAGGGTATATGGCCTCCCAAAAAAGTTGTTAGGTCTGCGAAGAAGCGACCAGCCAAGAACCGCAATGAGGAGAACGTGCGATCGATTGGAACGGAGCCAGAAATGACGCAGGTGAGAGAATGAGCAGAGAAAGACATTCAAGTTATTATAACTGTATCCGATATGCTAGAGACGGGGGGGAAGATGAAGAGTGTTCAGGAGAGAAATGGCAAATATTTGTTAAAACACCCAAGGTAAACCTGCAGATAGTAAAGCTGTAATGTCAGGGACCAAGCGTATGTTAGGTGGGATCACAGCAGATTAGTCATAACGGAGGCAAAGATGAGGAAACCAACGTGTCAAAGGAAGTCCTTCGCGCAGAAGGAAAATGACACCCGAGGGAAACCAGAATGGAATGAAGAGCTTTAAATAACTGCTAACCACGCATGACACGTTTTCTTATTATTTAGATCTCATTATAAGATAATTACTGTTTAAACAAAATATATATATATATTTTTAAGATTATTTATTTTGAGAGAGAGAAAGAGACAGAGAGAGAGAGGGCGCGGGGCAAGGGGCAGAGAGAAAGGGAGAGAGAGGGTCCCTAACAGCACAGAGCCTGACGTGGGGTTCCATCCCAGGAACCGTGAGATCATGACCTGAGCCGAAATCAAGAGTCAGATGCTCAATGGAGCGAGCCGCCCAGGAGCCCCTAAACAAAAATATTAACAATTTGCCATGGGGTTTGTGGAAAAGTAAAATGTATGGTAACAATAGTGTAAAGACTAGGAGGGAAGAAATGGAAACACACTATTGTGAGTTTCTTACAACACACAACTATGTGAAGTTGTGTAATCACAACTGAAGGTAGGCTGTCATTGGTTAAAGATACATGCTACAAAGCAACCACTGAAATACAAAACCAAAGAGTTTTAACTTTACTAGTTATTAATTAAGCCAACAGAGGAGATAAAATGGAATTCTAAAAAATATGCAATTAGTACAAAAGAAGGCAGAAAAAAGGTAAAAAGGGAACGAAAAAGAGATGGGACAAATAAAACACAAACAGCAAGTTGATAGATTTAAACCTACCCATGTACACAATCACATTAAATTTAAATTGTCTAAACTTCCCAATCCAGGAGCGCCTGGGTAGCTCAGTCGGTTAAGCAGCTGACTTCAGCTCAGGTCATGATCTCACGGTTAGGGAGTTCGAGCCCCGCGTCGGGCTCCGTGCTGACAGCTCAGAGCCTGGAGCCTGCTTCGCATTCTGTGTCTCCCTCTCTCTCTGCCCCTCCCCTGCTCACACTCTGTCTCTCAAAAATAAATAAATGTTAAAAGAAATTTAAACTTCCCAATCAAAAGGCAGAGATAGTTCAATTATATTTTAAAAAATACCTCCCTTGGGGAGCCTGGGGGGCTCAGTCGGTGAAGTGGCCGACTGATGTCGACTGATGATGAAGTGGCCCAGATGGCTCCACTAAAGAATTTGACCAAACATTTAGAGAAGAAAAAAACACCACTTCTAGGCAAAATCTTCCAGAAAATTGAAGAGGTGAGAATATTTCTTCTTCTTTAAAAAAAATTTTTTTTTTTACATTTATTTATTTTTGAGAGACAGAGAGAGACAGAGCGTGAACAGGGGAGGGACAGAGAGAGAGGGAGACACAGAATCTGAAGCAGGCTCCAGGCTCTGAGCTGTCAGCACAGAACCCGACATGGGACTCGAACCCACGAACCGTGAGATCATGACCTGAGCCGAAGTCGGATGCTCAACTGACTGAGCCACCCAGGCGCCCATCTTCTTCTTCTTCTTCTTCTTCTTTTTTTTTTTTTTTTACAAAAATTAAACTCTTTAATAAGATATGATCAGACCATGCTTGTGAATGTAACAGTGTCTGATACATAATATCCAAATCAGAATATGATTTTCTTAAGCTTGCAGTATCCTTCTCATTTTTTAAAAAATTTACATCCAAGTTAGTTAGCATATCGTGCAATAATGGTTTAAGGAGTAGATTCCAGTGATTCATCCCCTATGTATAACCCCCATTGCTTGTCCCAACAAGTATCTTTCTTAATGGCCCTTCCCTATTGAGCCCATGAGAATATTTCTTCACTCATTCTTTGAGGCCAGAATTATTCTGATCCTGAAATAAAATCATTACAGAGAAAAACAAGCAAATAAACAAACAATAAACATCGGTAGACCACTATCTTCATGAACACATTTTTTTTTGTTTAAACAATTGTTTGAATGTTTATTCATTTTTAAATGTTCATTTATTTTTGAGAGAGAGCGTGAGTGGGGGAGAGGTAGAGACACTGGGAGACACAGAATCCCGAGGCAGGCTCCAGGCTTCCAGCTGTCAGCACAGAGCCCCATGAGGGGCTCAAACCCACAAACTGAAAGATCATGACCTGAGCCAAAGTCAGACACTTAGCTGACTGAGCCACCCAGGCGCCCCTTCATCCAAACATTCTTAACACATTTTTAGTAAATCAAATCCAAAGATATATTAAAAGGATAACATATCATGACCAAGTTGTGTTACTCTAAGCCAAGATTGGCTAACAGTAACAATTTAAGAAAATTAATGTAATTTACCATATTAACAAACCAAATGAGAAAAACTATATCATCATCTCAATAGATGCATAAAGCATTTTACAAAATCCACCATCCATTCCCAGTAAAAACAGTAAGCAAACTAGGAATAAAAGGGAACTTCCTTGATCTGATAAGGGCATCTATGAAAGTCCTACAGCTAACATCATACATAACTGTCTACTTTATTTTTTAATTAAAAAAAATTTTTTTTACTGTTTATTTTTTTGAAAGTGAGAGACACAGAGCACAAGTTGGGGAGGGGCAGAGAGAGGAGGAGACACAGAATCTGAAGCAGGTTCCAGGCTCTGAGCTGTCAGCACAGAGCCAGATGCAGGGCTAGAACTCACGAACCATGAGATCATGACCTGAGCCGAAGTTGGACGCTTAACCAACTGAGCCACCCAGGCGCCCCTTTTTATTTTTTAAAGTAGGCTCCACACCCAACAGGGGGCTTAAACTCACAACCTCGAGAGCGAAAGTCACATGCTCTACCGGCTGAGCTAGCCAGGCGCCCCTTAGTAGACTATTTTGTAAAAAAAAATTGGCAACCTGATTCTAAAATTCACATGGCAATTCAAAGACTTAGAATGGCCAAAACAGCTTTCGTAAAGAACAACAAAGTTGGAGGACTAATTACCTGATTTCAAGACTTAATATAAAGCCTCAGTAACAAAACAGTGTGATGTTAACATAAAGACAAACAAATAAAGCAATAGGACAGGCTAGAGATTCAGAAGCCCATAAATATATGTGCAACCAATTTTGGAGAAAAGTACAAAAGCAAATCAGTGAGGAAAGGAAGTCTTTTCAGTAAATGGAGTTTGAGCAACTGCATATCTCCATGCAAGAGCAAATTTCAGTCCATACTTCTCAATATATACAAAAATTAACTCAAAATGGATCATAGACCTAAATGTAAGACATAAAACTTCTAGGGAGAAAATAGGAGGAGGGGCGCCTGGTGGCTCAGTTGGTTGAGCATCTGACTTCAGCTCAGGTCATGATCTCATGGTTCGTGAGTTCAAGCCCCACATCGGGCTCGCTGCTGTCAGCGCAGAGCCCGATTCAGATCCTCTGTCCCCCTCTCTCTGCCCCTCCTCCACTTGCGCTCTCTCAAAAATAAAGTAAAACATTTAAAGAATGTTTTTTATTGAAGTTAAAGACATCAACCGTATGATCCAGTCACTCCATTCCTAGCTATTTACCTTAGAGAAACAAAAGCAAATACCCACAAAAAGACTTGTTCACAAATATTGATAGAGCTTAATAGCTCAAACTGGGAATAACTCAATGTTCACCAGCCGATGAAGGAACAAAGAAGTTGTGGTATATCCATTCAATGTAATACTGCTCATAAATAAGAAGGAATGAAGCATGTATACACACATCAACAGACTAGTTAAAGAAGCCAGAAAAAAAGAAAACATGTGCTGTATTACTCCAGCAGAAGGGTGGAAACCAAATGACAGAATCAAATGGAAACACACTACGTTTTTTAAAAGTGTCAGCTCTGAAGGTTTCCTTCAATAGGTTCATCAGAAGACTTGATATGGCCGAAGAACGACTCGGTAAACTTGAATGTATGTCAGTAGAAATTGCCCAACCTAAAATACAAAGTGAAAAAGGAGTGGGAAAAAATTGAATAGAGCGTCAAAAAGCTGGGAGATAGGGGCGCCTGGGTGGCTCAGTGGGTTGAGTGTCCAAATTCAGCTCAGGTCATGATCTCACAGTTCGTGAGTTCGAGTCCCACGTCGGGCTCTGTGCTGACAGCTCAGAGCCTGGAGCCTGCTTCGGATTCTGTGTCTCCCTCTCTCTCTGCCCCTCTCATGCTCCCCCCTCTCAAAAATAAACATTAAACAATTTAAAAAACAAAACAAAAAGCCGTGGGATAATATCACAAAATTTCAAATATGTTATTGGAGTCCCAAAAGAAGGAAGAAGGAAGCAGAACAATTATTTAAAGAATGTCTCTAAGAATTTTACAAAAACAATGAAAGGTAATGAACTGTAGATCCAAGAATCTCAGAGAACTCTAAGCAGCACGCATGCGCGGCGCGCGCGCGCACACACACACACACACACACACACACACCCTACACACATCATACTCAAACTACTGACAAGCCAATAGAAAGAGAAAATAGTGAACACCTCTATTGGGGGAAAGGACATTCCCCACAAGACAGCGTAGATAAGACTTACAGCCAAGTTCTCATCAGAAAACAGGCAAGCTGAAAACAGAGTGACATCTTTAAAACGCTAAGAAAAAATCTGTCAATCCAGAATTCTCTGTACGGGGAGAATATCTTTTTAAAATGAGGGTGAAATAAACACTTCCAAGAAAAACCTCAAATCTGAGAGGATTCATTGCTCGCAGGCCTGTGCTATAAAAACTGTAAAGGAAGTTCCTCGGGAAGGAATTTGATTCAAGGAGGAACATGCCTTTGGCCACCACACAGAAATGAACTCTGGAAACGGTTCAATTGAAGGTAAATATTAAAAGACTTAAACATGTTTTCTAATCTCCCTAAGGTATAACTATCTAAAGCAAAAATAGTGACAATGTATCATGGATAGGATGTGTAAAAGTGAGCTGTGTGACAAAAATTTAGCACAAAGGATGACATGGAGAAATTAGAAGTTTACTGAAAATTGTGGGGTCGCCTGGGGGGCTCAGTCAATTGAGTGTCTGACTCTGGATTTCGGCTCAGGTCATGATCCCGGAGTCCTGGGATCTTGCCCACCATTGGGCTCTATGCTGACAGCACAGAGCCTGCTTGGGGTTCTCTCTCTGTCTCTCTCTCTCTGCCCCTCCCCTGCTCACACTCATGCTCTCTCTTACTCTCAGAATAACAAATAGACAAATAAGAATAACAAAAGAATAAAAAAACTTTTTAAAAATTGTGAGATCATCCCAATGTTTCCAATTCCCATCCAACACCTTAGGTTTTATTCTAGTTTTCTCCCTTTTAAATTAAAAAAAATTTTTTTTAATGTTTTATTTATTCTTGAGAGAGAGAGAGAGAGCATGAGCGAGGGAGGGGCAGAGTGAAGAGGGACGCAGAATTAGAAGCAGACTCCAGGCTCCAAGCTGTCAGCACGGAGCCCGACATGGGGCTCGAACTCACGGTCTGTGAGATCATGACCTGAGCCAAAGTTGGACTCTTAACAGACTGAGCCACCCAGGGACCCTTCCCCCTTTTAAATTTGCACCTCCCTCCTCCAGCTGTGAGAGGCATGTCTTAAGTCCTTAATCTCTTTACTTCATCATTTCCTTTCAATGTAACCAACTCTGCCACGGGTGGTCCCCAACACCAATGCCCCCTCACCAGACACACACTGGTAACCTCTACGCTTAGAGGCTCTTCTCAACCCCCCCGCCCCCGCCCCGGGCTCTAGAAACCCGCACCGGTCTTCCCTCCTTCATGTACACTCTCCTCACCTTTCTTGGGGCGTCCTGGCCACTACTCTTTGGTTGTCCCCTCCACCGAGCTAAGGCTCAGACGCTCTGCCCCAAGGTGCCTCCTATGTGGACACTCCCATCACTCCGGCTCTGGGACCCCATGCTGAGCTGAGCTGTCACTGCATGGACACCTCAGGGACTCTGCTCCGATTCTGACACCCACAGTGGGCCGCACCCTCACACGAACGCCCTCTTGAAGTACTAGTGCTGTGCTGAGTCACACTGGAGCTTGAGGCGAAAGAAAAACTCCGGGGAGGGGGTGGGGGGCAGTGCCCGGTGGCTCAGTCGGTTAAGTGTCCGACTCTTGATTTCGGCTCAGGTCATGATCTCACGGTTTGAGAGTTCGAGCCCCGCGTCGGGCTCTAGCTCTGTGCTGACAGCTCGGAGCCTAGAGCCTGCTTCGGATTCTGTGTCTCCTGCTCTCTCTGCCCCTTCCCTGCTCACACTCTGTGTGTCTCTCTCTCTCAAAAATAAATAAACGTTAAAAAATTTTTTTAAAGAAAAAAAGAAAAATTCAGTAATACTGATCCTTAGTTTAATATTTTGATATTTTGCTTATTGTGGATTTTTTTGCATTTATTTTGACTTTTTAAAATAATACATTAAAATGTGATTTATCTGAGTTTTTGAACACCCTGTGAAAGGTTTCTCCTGGGGTGAGTTCCTCACTCTCCTTACCATCCATAGTCCTGGCCCTGCATCTTCACTTGGCTCTAGTTTATCAAACTTTGTCTCCACTTACACAAACAACCTTCTATAGTTCTGCTCTACCTAATGGCTTTTGGGCTGAATTGTTCAGAATGGGAAGAGAAAGAAGGTGAAAATTGAAGGGACTTCTAATGTCTGAATATTTAGCACGTGTTTTCAGGGCTTCTGTTTGTATTCTTAGACTGGATTCCGCAAATATTTGGGGTGAAGGGAATCAGTGTAAATTCTTTTTTTTTTTAATGCTTATTTATTTTTGAGACAGAGAGAGAGATAGAGCATGAGCGGGGGCGGGGCAGAGAGAGAGGGAGACAGAATTCGAAGCAGGCTCCAGGCTCCAAGCTGTCACTGCAGTGCCCAACACAGGGCTTGAACTCATGGACTGTGAGATCATGACCTGAGCCGAAGTCGGACGCTCAGCCGACTGAGCCACCCAGGCGCCCCTGGAAATTCTTAAATTAATAGATGTGTCCTTCTTCCTGAAGAACTCCAGACTCAGCTCAAATATTAATATTTATCTCCCCTCTGAAGATGTTTACAATTCTTTTTTTTAAGTTTATTTATTTTGAGAGAGAGGGAGATAGAACATGTGTGAGCACAGCAGTTGGGGAGGAGCAGAGAGGGAGCGAGAATCCCAAGCAGGCTCTGCACCGTCATCGCAGAGCGTCACGCAGGGCTTGAACTCACGAACCGTGAGAGATCATGACCTGAGGTGAAGTCAGCAGTCGAATGCTTAACCGACTGAGCTACCTAGGTGCCCCAATGTTTACAGTTCTTGAGCCATTTTTTGGTTAATACTTAAATGCATTTTCTTCCAAAAAATTTATTTTTCCCTGTGCTCTGCAAACAATCCTTGTCCTTTGCCTTCTGTTAAGAACTCAGTGCATCTTTTTCCAGAACTTTCCCCATTCTTTCACATTCATATACATATGTTTGTTAAGAAATGACATAATACCTAAGCAGTGTGGAGGACAGAACAAGGTGGCCTCGATGGTCCCAGTTTCCCGATATTCATGCCCTTGTGTAATCCCCTCCCCTTGAGTGTGGGAAGGACCTGTGACTTGCTTCCCGTAACCAGTCCAATGCAGCAAAGGTGACAAGATGTCTGTGACTGCAGGCAAGCGATTATATTACTTATGATTGCGATGTCACACAAAGCGGCAGAGCAGGAAGCCCTACGAGCCCCTTCTGCGGAAGCAATACAGAGCAGGAAAGAGTGGAACCAAGCATTTGGGAACTCTGAAACCCAGTCGGACTCCGTAACCATCAGAGAAATGCCTGCAGAAGAGAGAAGCTGCTATTCTTCGGTCAGAGAGAAGCGCGCACGAACCGCCGACCACCGCTGCTCCACGGTCCTGCCACGGCTGGGGGGAGGGGAGGGGTCCCGAGTTGCTGGAGAGGCTGGCTTGGGCGGGGGGGGGGGGTCGCTACCGTCCTTGTACCTGGGGTTGTGCTTGGGTTGGCATGGCAGTGTTTCGGGGTGAGCGCGGATGTTTGCCCTGGATTCAGACCTCTCAGCTGTACAGGCTAAGATTCCCTGGCAGGATCTATGGGGAGATTTAAAGAGACAAAAAAAAAACCTTTTTTGTGTGTGTGCCAGACATTTAGAAAACCTTTGTCAGGTCACTGGCTGACCACAGATCTAATGGATCAGAAACTTCCCTGACCGTGCACAACAAGGAACACACAGTTTGCAAGAATAGTTTGGAAACGTCACAAATGCCAGGCCTCCACAAGCAAACGCCAGCAATCCCTGAGGAGTGGGAGCATCAGATTTACAGAGTTATTTCATTATCGTAGTCACAACATCCAGTTCTCAACTAAAATTAGAAAACATACGAACAAACAGGAAAACATGGCCCATTCACAGGAAAAACATTTTGACAGGAGACGTCCCTGAGGAAGCCTAGACATTGGCATTGCTAGTCGAGAACATGGAATCGATGTTTCTTAAGTATGCTCAATGAGGAGCGCCTGGGGGGCTCAGTCAATTAAGTGTCTGACTTCGGCTCAGGTCATGATCTCACAGTCCGTGGGCTTGAGCCCCGCGTTGGGCTCTGTGCTGACAGCTCACAGCCAGGAGCCTGCTTCGGATTCTGTGTCTCCCTTTCTCTCTCTGCTCGCTCTCTGTCTCTGTCTCTCAAAATAAAGACATTAACAAAAATTAAAAAAAAAAGATAAGGATCAATGAATGTAAAGATAAGACGATTGAAACTCTGCAGTCTGATGGGCAGAAAGAAAAAAGAATAAATAAAAATGAGCAGAACTGGGGCACCCGGGTGGCTCAGTTGGTTAAGTGTCTGACTTCGGCTCAGGTCATGATCTTACAGTTCAGGAATTCGAGCCCCACGTCAGGCTCTGTGCTGACAGCTCAGAGCCTGGAGCCTGCTTTGGATTCTGTGTCTCCCTCTCTCTCTATGTCCCTTCCCTGCTTCTCTCTCTCTCTCTCTCTCTCTTAAAAATAAACATTAAAAAACTTTAAAAAAAAAGAAAAAAAATGAGAACCTCCGGGACCTGTAGGATGCTACCAAGCACATGAACTTATGCATCATAGGAGTCTGAGGAGAAGAAAGAGAGGAAGGAGCAGAAAAGTATTTGAAGATATAATGGCTGAAAATGTCGTCGATCTGAAGAAGACATGAATATACGTATCTAAGAAGCTCAACAAATCCCAAGCAGGAGAAACTCAAAGAGACCCACACTGAGACACATTATAGTGAAATTTTCAAAATCTAAGGACAGAGAGAGAATTTTGAAAGCAGCAAGGGCACAGCAATTTATCACATACAAGGAATCCTCAAAAAGATGGCTACCTGGTTTGTTCTCAGAAACTATGGAGTCCAGAAGGCAGTGAGATGATATGTGTGAAGTCCTGAAAGGAAAAAAACTCAATCAAGAATTCTATACCCAGCAAAACTCTCCTTCAAGAATGAAGGAGAAATTCAGATATTTCCAGATAAACAAAAGCTGACAGAGTTTATTACCAGTGGAACTTCCCTCAAGAAATGCTAAAGGGAGGGGTGCGCAGGAGGCTCAATCAGCTGAGTGCCCAACTTTGGCTCAGGTCATGATCTCACAGTTCGTGGGTTCGAGCCCCATGTCGGGCTCTGTGCTGACAGCTCAGAGCCTGGAGCCTGCTTCGGATTCTGTGTCTCCCTCTCTCTCTTCCCCTCCCCTGCTCATACTCTGTCTCTCTCTCTCTCTCTCTCTCAAAATAAAATAAAGACATTAAAAAAAACTAAAAAAAAAGAAAGAAAGAAATGCTAAAGGGAGTCCTTCAGGCTTAATTGAAAGAACACAGACTGTAACTTAAAGCCATAAAGAACATCAGTAAACGTAACATAGGTAAATACAGAGGCCAGTGTTATTGTACTTCAGATTTGTAACTCATCTTTTTTTTCTTATATGATTGAAAAGACGAGTGCATAACACAATAATTGTAAATCTGTTTTAATGGGCAATATATGAAGATGTAATCTGTGGCAAAAAACAACATAAAGAAGAAGGGACAGGGATTTACAGGGGCAGAATGTTGATATACTGTTGAAACAAAGTTGGTATTATTCAAACTAGGTTGTTATGAGGCTAAGAAGTTAATTGTAATCCCCAAAGTAACCACTGAGAAAATAACTAAAAAATATACAGGAAAGGAAAGAGGAAGGGAATCAAAATAGTTTTCTATGAAAAATCAACTAAATATGAAAAGAGGCAGTAATGGAAAAATTGAAGAGCAGAAAGACATAAAACAAAAAATAAATAGCTAAATGGCACAGTAAATCCTTCCTTATCAGTAATTACTTTAAATGTAAATGCTTTAATTCTCCAACTAAAAGGCAGAGATGGGAAGATTGGGACTCAAAACATGATCTATCTATATGCTATCTACAAGAGACTCACTTCAGATACAAAGACAGAGAGAAGTTAAAGTAAAAGGATGGAAAAAGGTATTCCACACAAATAGTAATCCAGAGAGAGCTGATTATATTATTTTCAGACAAAATAGACTATAAGCCAAAAACGTTATGAGATAATAAAGACATTACATATTGATAAAAAAATTCAATCCAGCAAGAAGATCTAATGGTTATAAACATATACCTACCTAACAAAGAAGCCCTAAAATATATATGATGCAAAAATGGACAGAAAGGAAAGGAAAATAGACAGCTCTACCATAGAGTGAGAGATTTCAATACCTCACTTTCAATAGAGGATAGAACCATCAAAGGTAAGACCAATAAGGAGGACTTGAACAAACATTATAAACCGCCTGGACCTAGCAGAGATAATAGAGAACACTCCACCTGAAAACAGCTGAATGCATGTTCTTCTCAAGTTCACATGGAACATTCTTTGGGACAGAGCATGTGTTAGGCTGCAAATTAAGTCTTAATAAATCATAAAATATTGAAACAATACAAAGTATGTTTTCTGATCTCAAGGGAATAAGAGTGAAAATCAATAACAGAAGGAAAATTGGAAGATTCACAAATATGTGGAACTCAGACAACACAGTTCCTTTTTCAAAAAAAAATTAAGGTTTATTTATTTATGGGGGGTGGGGTTGGGGAAAGGGCAGAGAAAGAGGGAGAGAGAGAATCCCAAACAGGCTCCAAGCTGTCAGCATAGAGTCTGAGGTGGAGCTTGAACTTACAAACCGTGAGATCATGACCTGAGCCAAAATCAAGAGTCGGACGCTTAACCAACTGAGCCATCCAGGCACCCCCCCCCAAGCAATACACTCTTAAGCAACTGATCAGACAAAGAAGCAATCACAAGGGAAATCAGAGATGAGTACCAGGAGGGACATTCATAGCAATCAAAGGAAGAAAGATCTCAAGTCAGTAACCTAACCCTATGCCTTGAAGAACTAAGAAAAGAAGAGCAAACCCAGCCCCAAGCCAGCAGAAGAAAGGGAAGTAGTAAGGATCAGAATAGAGATAAACACAAGGGAGGACTGAAGGACAATCGAGGAAAGCCATGAAACCAAGAATAGGCTCTTTGAAAGATCTACAGAACCGACAGACTTTCAGCCACCTTAAGGCAAATAAAGAACAAGTGACTAAAATTAGAAACGGAAGGACAAGCATTGTGTGGTTCTTCTTACGATTCCACCGTGTCTAGAAG
Organism: Cryptoprocta ferox; assembly: GCA_028646485.1. NCBI lineage: Eukaryota > Metazoa > Chordata > Mammalia > Carnivora > Eupleridae > Cryptoprocta > Cryptoprocta ferox. Next base: position 4,379,302 of record CM053575.1, on the reverse strand, counting down.
AGGCAAATTCATAGGGACGGAAAGTCAGGTAGAGGTCACCAGGGGCAGGGGGAGGGGAATGGAGAGTTATTGCTTAATGAGTACAGAGTTTCTGTTTGGGATGATGAAAAAGTTCTAGAGACAGATAGTGGTGATAGTTACACAACACCGTGAATGCGCTTGGTGCCACTGAACTCATACGCTTGTAGATGGTTAGGATGGTGAATTTTATGTTATGTTAAAGATTTAGGTTTTGTAAAACACAAGGTTAAAAAAAATTGTTAATATTTATTTATTTTTGAGAGAGAGAGAGAGAGAGTGAGTGGAGGAGGTGTAGAGAGAGAGGGAGACAGAATCCGAAGCAGGCTCCAGGCTCTGAGCTGTCAGCACAGAGCCTGACGCGGGGCTCGAACCCACGAACGATGAGATCATGACCTGAGCCGAAGTCGGCTGCTTAACCAACTGAGCCACCCCAGGTGCCCCTAAAACCCAGGATTTTGTATCTACCTTGCTTGGAGACTCTCTTGCTGGCTTGGAAGAAGTGGGCTATCATGATGCCAGCTGCCTACGGAGCAAGCCGGGCGGCGAGGGGGTGGGGGAGGCAGGCCCTCAGCCTGGAGACCTGCCAGGAACGGAGTCTTGCCAACACCATGTGAGCGTGGAAACAACCCCTTCCCCGGGTGAGCTTCGGATGAGGGTGCAGCCCCAGCCGACTCCCCAAAGAGCTCTGTGAGACCCTGACGAGAAGACCGAGCTAAGCCCCGATGCCCGACTCTCACAAACTGTGACGCTAAATATGTCTTGTCTGAGTCCGTGTCGATGCTGTTATGGAGAAGTAGGTAACTGCATGGTGCAAACAGGACGGGACCGTGCCATCAGGATCTTTTCCTTCTTTGCTCAAAACTATGTCTTGGGAAACTGTTGACTCGGTTGCAGATTGTTCTAGCTCATTCTTTGAAACTGCCGTCCGTATTTTGGGGGTTCTATCGGAGACTGTTTAGCGCCTGTGCAATTGTCGCCGAAAAATTGGGCCGAGGTCAGACGCTTCACCGACTGAGCCACCCAGGAGGTGGCTCTTTTCTTAACATCTGGGCCGCAGCCACAGCCCACGAGGCACCGCCTCCTGGCCACAGCGGATTGGACAATAGGAGGCCCCGCGAGCGGGACATCGCAGCTTAGATGGGCCGGCGCTGGCGCCCAGGTGACAAGCCAGATACCCCTTGGACAACACAGACCCGACGTCTTACAGAGGCAGGGGCTCTGCCCGGAGGAGAATGGAGACGTGCAGAGAGAAGAAGAAACGGAGAGGGGCAGGTGGCACTGCTCCCGAGGGTCCCGGCTCTTCTTTCTTCGCGACAAATCCCCCTCCCTTTGTTGCCCGAGACCAAGGCCACTCAGGGCTCACGGGATCAAGTGGAGCTGCTCTCTGGGGCTCTCGAGATGCCGCGCTGGGGGTCTCCCAAAGATTCAGGAGAGAGGCCAGGCGTGGGGGTGGGGTCCCCTCTCCCAAGCCTTTCCAGTTACAGGGCCCAGGACCCTGGGAGTCCCCTTGTGCCTCCTCTCTGCTTGCCTGGGTGCCTTTGTACCGGCTCCCGCGGGCAGCGCCCTGTCACACTGGGGAACTGCACTCAGCAAGGCGGAACCGAGCCCCTGCTCCTGGGACACAGCGCGTATTCACTGAGAATGCCAGCCTGGTGTCGCGGCCCCAGCTAAGCCGACGTGGTGTCCAAGTCAGTTCGGCGGTGAGAGTGTGGGACTTGGAGCCGGATGGATTAGACCTGGAGCCTGGCTCAGCCCTCACCTGTGTGGCCTTGGGCAAGCCGCCTCACCTCCTGCCCTCAGTTTTCCCATCAGGAAATGGGCACAACAGTGGTTCCTACCGCGTGGGGAGGCAGTGAGCACTGTTTGGTGCTCTAGGATCTCTGTCTAAGAAACAATCCCTCTTGGGGGCACCTGGGTGGCTCCGTCCGTTAAGCGTCCGACTCCATTTCGGCTCAGGCCACCATCTCATGGTTTGAGAGTTTGAGCCCCGCATCGGGCTCTGTGCTGACAGCATGGGGCCTGCTTGGGATTCTCTCTCCCTCTTCTCTCTCTCTGCCCCTCCCCTGCTCACACTCTGTCTTTCTCAAAGATAAACATTAAAAAAAAAATCCTCCTTGGGGACTAAGAGCACACTTCTCATGATGAGTTCCGAGTAACGTATGGAGTTGGTGAATCACTAGATTGTACACCTGAAACGGACTCCACACTGGACTGTCAACGACGCCGAGCTTTGAAAATATCCTTCTTGGTCCCCTGCACACCTCGCCCTCTGCCCTGTCCGTCCCTCCACCCCCGTGCCTGGCAAAACCTCTCTTAAATTGTTGCCTCTTTGCCCGCCCGCCTTCCTTCTCCCCGCTCCCATGGACTTTGCTGAGGCCGCCTCACCAAGGCCACCAGCCTGAACAAGCAGCCACTCCTTGGTCCCTTTCTCACCCAGCCCTCGGCCACATCTCTCCGATTCCAGGACGCCACACTCTCCTGGTGGAAGAGGTCACCCCTTCTCTCTCCTCAGACCCCCTGCTCTGGCCTCCTGGCTTCAAACACCATCTCTGCTGACGGCTCCCATGTGTCCTTCCCGTGGGGGCCTTCCTGGCCCGTAGACTTGTGTCCCCTGTCCTCCTGACACCTGCCAGACATCTCAGGACTCCCTGCCCACCTCCCCTCACATCTCCCAGCAGGAGCAGTGGAGCCAGAAGCCTGGAAACTGGTGCCGGGTCTTAGTGCTGCCCCTGCTGCTGTGTGAGCCGGGGCAGGTTCACCAATTCCCCGGCCTCAGTTTCCCCTGTGGGGTCGGGGTGATGATGAGAATGATAGTTCTGTCTCATAGGTTTGTAGCAAGAGTTAAGTGAACTCATGTGCAGCGTGCTGAGAATAGGGGTGCCCTGCTCCCCACTTCCTGGAAAGGACAGCACCCCCATCCCAGCCCCTCGGGCCCTATGTGGCTCTGCTGTGTGTGAGTGCGGGTGTGGGGTGTGGAAAGAAACAGTGCAAGTCCTGCTGACTCATCTTCCACCTGTCCCCACCTTCATCCGCGTCTGCCCCTCCGAGGGCACACCCTGGTCCGAGCCATGTCCGCGCTGCCTGGGAGGACCCAGGCCCTCGGGCGCCGCCCCCAGCCTGCCCTCCGTGTCCTGTCGAAACCAGAGCCATCATTTACTTAAGAGATTTAAACGGCGACTCTACTCCCTTCCTTTCTCTTCTTTCGCCTTGCCATCGTGGAAATTTCCAGACATGCACAGAGAAGGAGTAGGGAGCGGACCCCGCTGCACCCACCAACCACATTCCATAGCAACGACGTGCCGTCTCATGGTACCTTTGCCCCCAGCACCTTCCCCTCATGCTGAAGTGTTTTAAAGTGAATCCCAGGGCGCCTGGCTGGCTCGGCGGGTGAAGCATGGGACCCTTAATCTCAGGTCGTGAGTTCGAGCCCCGTGTTCGTTAGGCATGGAGCTTACTTAAAACAAAAGCAACAACAGCGAATCCCAGACAGCATGCCACTTTGTCTGTAAAGACTTCAGTGCAACAACATTATCTTTAAACCCGAAATCGATGACATTGTTCTCCTGCGGAGCACCCTCCTCCCCCTGCTCCACGCTGGCTGTGTCCTCCGGGCCTGTCCCCGCTGTCTCTCCCACTCTCCCCTCGCCCTTCTGTGGTCCACACTCGCCAGCTTCTCTCTGTCCGGGGGCTCCGTGGTCCCTCCTCCCTCCGCCTGGATCCCTCACTGACTGAGCCACCCAGGCGCCTCTGGTTGTATTTTTGAACCACTGCTCAGGCCGCTGGGAGGATGAGTTGTGTGGGGGTTGGGGGAGCGGAGACTGTCCTCTGAGTTAATTAAATGAGATGATAGCCACAAAACACTCCACGTCCGGTATGTAGTAAGTGCTCAAAAAATATTAGCTATGATCAGTCCCTGTGCTGCACGGATGTTGGTCTCTCTGATTTTGAAGCAGAGATTTTGTAGACATAAAAATCGTGGCTGAGCGTGGACATGGATGGCTCGCTCCATGCGACCCCGCTGGTTGCTTCTGGGACAGGCGTGAGGTCACTGCGCTCTCCCTGATCTCCTGGCTTCCTTCTTCGGGGGAGACTGTCAGAGGCACAGATGACAGTTCCACCGAGAACGGTGTCTCACAGTAAGACACCCCGGTCTGGGAGCAGGCAGGGGTGAGGGTTCGTCCGTGTGGGGTTACCAGGAAGGCTTCCGCGCAGGGGGCGCTAGGCTGGCGGGGTTCCCCGCTCCAGGAAAGCCGGGGTGCTGGGCGCGGCCGGGACCAGCACCCAGGGTGCGGGAGGGAGGCTTGGCCGCCAGGGGGAGCCCTTGCACCTCCCTGGCCTGGACGCGCGGGGCTGCCCCCGGAGGAACCGGGCCGGCTGCATGGGCACCCCAGCTGCCTGTGCTCCCCGAGTGAATCTTGTCCTGCCGCTTGCCGGGAGGGTGGCCTTGGGCAAGCCCCTTGGTCCTCCCACACCTTGGCCTCCTCCCTGGAGTGAGGAGAGACCCTTTGGGGGCCAAACCCCGGATCTGATTTTCACTGCACCCTGGCCTTCATTCGGACTCTAAAACAGGGACCCTGCGCCTCCGGGTCAGTGCTGCTCTGGGCACTGAACCGGCCACAGCCCCTGCCACCAGAGCCAAAAGCCAGGAAGAGAGGCGCTGAGTCTCCTCTGCCAGGCAGCCTTCCCTGCCCTTCCAGGAGGGTCGGGTGGCTCCTCTGTCCACTGCCTGCCTTCTGTGTTCCTCACTCCCACGCACCACACTCTGAGCCCCTGTGGGCAGAACAGGTGGATTTCTCTCTGAATCCCCAATTGGTTGGCAAACAGTGGGTGCTCAATAAATACCTGCTGAGCTAATGCTGAATGGGTCTTTTGAGCAGGCCAGGAATGGGGGCCTGGCTCACTGCCGTCCGGTGGCCTCCACGGAAAGGGGATAGCTCGGGACTCAAACCCGTGGTCCCCCTAGATTTGGACGGTCTCTGCTTCCCGTGAACAGTCTTGAGACTGGCTCTTTCCCTCGGGCTCTGCTTGGCCAGGACCCACCAGAGGGGTTTGCCTTGGTCTGGAAGGCCAGGCAGAGCAGCTGGGCCTTGACCTTGGGAAGGCACTTTGGCCAGGAAAGGTGTGGTCACGTTTGTGTTTTGAGGGACCCCCGGCTGCAGGGTGGAGGAAGGCTGGGTTGGGGGGCCCGCAGGGCAGCAGCAGGGGCCTGTTCAGAAGGATACGTGGGGAAGGGGCGCCTGGCTGCCTCAGTCGGTGGAGCATTCGACCTCGGCTAGATCATGATATCGCAGTTGGTGAGTTCAAACCCCGCATTCAGATTCTCTGTCCCCATCTCTCTCTGCACCTCCCTCAACTCGCGCTCCCTCAAAAAAAACCCTAAATATTAAAACAAATAAAAAATATATAAAATTTTAAAATCAAAAGCATATGTCGGGGGGTTGATGGGACCCAAGGCTGAAGCACAGAACTCTACACACTCGGGGGCTCTGAGCTTGGCCTTGGACGCCATGAGTTGGAGGCACCTGTGCCCCCCCCCCCAGGGGAGCCAAGATGACAGTGGATGGTCAGAAATATGACCCCCGAGGAAGGAGGGATGGAGGCTGCTCTCAGGGGAGCCAGGGGCTGGAACAGGCACATTTCCGGGCACAGCCAGCGCCAACACCCGTGGTCGCACAGGCACGTGGGCTCAGGCGTGTGGTGGCGTCCGCTGGGGAAGGGAGAAACAAGGGGCACAGGCTGGTTGCAGCCCAGCTGTCGGGACACACAGTGTGGCTCGGAGGCCGGTGGAAGCCTGAGTGGAGAAAGCGGGCTGCCAGACGGACCAGCGAGGACACACAGACGGAGGAGACCCGGATGGAGCTGGAAGACGGGTGAGGACCATGCGGACGTTCTCATCCCTTCTCCGACTCTAGATTTCTCCATCCTTGGCTCCTATGTGATTTCAAATGGTTTGGGAGTTGACTATCTTTGTCTTTTATTACGGGTCCTTAGAAGTCCTTTCTGGGGGTGCCTGGGGGGCTCAGTCGGTTAAGCGTCCAACTTCGGCTCAGGCCACGATCTCACGGTTTGTGGGTTCGAGCCCCGCGTCAGGCTCTGTGCTGACAGCTCGGAGCCTGGAGCCTGCTTCGGATTCTGTGTCTCCCTCTCTCTCTCTCTGCCCCTCCCCCACTTGTGTTCTGTTTCTCTCTCAAAAATAAATAAACATTAAAAAAAAAAAAGAAGTCCTCTTTGGAGGAGGCAGAATATCAATGAAGAGAAACTAGATGCTCAGGGCTGGCTCAGATCTCTGTGTTCGGAAACTGGGGACTCAAGACAAAAATGGTCTCTTCTTGGGGGCTCCTGGGTGGCTAAGTCAGTTGAGCGTCCGACTTCAGCTCAGGTCATGATCTTGTGGTCCAAGGGTTCAAGCCCCGCGTCGGGCTCTATGCTGACAGCTCAGAGCTTGGAGCCTGCCTCGGATTCTGTGTCTCCCTCTCTCTGCCCCTCCCCTGCTCACGCTTTGTCTCTCACTTTCTCTCTCTCAAAAATACACATTAAAAAAAATTTTTTTTTAAATGGTCTCTTCTTCAGGGTTCAGAGCACTTGAGAAGCAAGAGTTGACTCCCCTCCGCCAACAGAGCCAGGCCCCACAGCCCTCGGTCCCCAACAGATTATTCTACGTCTCCCCATTTCGCAGATGGAGGAGCCGAGTTCCAGAACATTCCACACTTGCTCCAGGCCACACAGTTAGGAGCTGCACACCTCGTCTGGGAACACAGCTCTCACTGCCTTGGGCAGGTAGGTGGAGGAAGGCCCAAGGCCATGCTCAACCTGGGCAGGTGAGTAGTAGGTAGGGTTTCACCCTGATTCTGGCCCCCGGGGTGTGAGAACGTCTCCCCCTCCTCCGTGCCTCAGTGGCCCCACCTTTTCAACGGGGATCATGCTGCTTCTCTCTTGGGGTTGAAGTGAGGGATCCATGAGTTAGCGCATCGGGCACGGGGGCCTCGGCTGGCCCAACAGGCACTTAGTGGAAGCTGGAGCAGGTGCAGGCCGGCCCGGCCACACTGTGGGGCTCACGTGTGTTCACACTGGACTCCGCTCTCTTGTGCCCAAGTCCCGCTCTAAGCTTGCACCCCTGAGCACTTGGGAAGAGCGACGTCCGTCCTTTTGGCCCACGTGATGCCAGTGATGCCCAAAGGCCCACCCCCCCCACCGAGTGCGGGGCAGGGTTGGGCATCAGAGCAAAGCCCCCCGGGAGCGGCGCAGACACGGCGGACCCCAGGGCCTGATGTCACAGTCAGTGCTGACGAGCACGACCCCCACCACGCGCGTCCCAGCGAGGTCCCCCACCCCCCAGAGGCACAATGGTGGACGGGACACGGCGCACACAAACGGGGAGACACGGGTCTGACTGGAAAGCGGTCGTTGCTTTAATTCTGGGCCAGAACGGCCACCGGGGCCCGGCCAGGCCTGCCCGTCGCGGGACCGCCGCCTGCTCCGTTAACATGATTGTTTACAAAAATAAATATGAACAAAGCAACCCTGGCGTGCCCGCGGAGCCCAGCCGACGGCAAGTCGGTACGTCTGGGCGTCCGGCATTCGTCCTACCTGCACGCAAAGAATCTGGAAGCACTTGGTTTGGCCTCAGAGGCAAAATGGAAGGCGGGGTGGGTCCCACCTCGTGGGCCCCTCACATTTCGGAGTCCGCGTACATGCCATTGATCAGATAGTCCACCTGCGTGTACTCCTTCTTCCGGTAGCCCTCATAGGCCTGCAGGACCAGCAGGACCAGGGCCACGATGAAGAGCATCACCCCGAGCAAGAGCACCGCCAGGAGGAAGCTTGTGTTCACCAGAGCCCGGGCGAGGGGCTCGGTGGTGACCACCAGGTACTGGCCCTGCGTGCTGAGCGGGCACAGGGCTGAGGCTGGCACCTTGGAGGCCCCCCCCGCACTCCCGGGGAGTGGGGCGGTGGAAGTAGTACCAGGCGGGGTTTCGGGCCGCACCTGCTCCGGCGTCGGGGCCGTGCCCGGCCCCGCAGCTCCCTGGGTGGATGGAGCGGGGCCTGGCCGTGTCATGGGGGACGTGGCCTCCACCCTGGGGGTCGGGCTGGGGTCAGGCGCCGGCGCTGTGCTGGCAGACGGCTCCCGGGCCTGTGTCTTGGCTGTGGTCACTGTCGTGGTGGACACGGGAGCCACGGGAGCCGTGGATCGGAGGGTGGGCTCTGGGGTCGTGCTGGCGAGGGTGGGTATGGGCCCGCTTGCTGGGCCAGTCGTGGGCTGGGCCGCTGATGCCCCGACGGTGGGGCCTTGTGTGGACACGTGAGGTGCTGGGGGACTCGGGGGGCGCACGGGGTGGGCTGTGGAAGGGCCGTGCGTGCCCGTCGGGCTGTGGGCACTCGCTGTGGTGCCAGCTGCAGCGTGAGCAATGGTGGCCGGCGTCGTGGGTGCTGCCGTGCTCGCCAGCAGGCTGACACTCGGGGCCGGTGCAGGGGGGCTGCTGGGAGCAGTGGTGGGGACTGGAGTCCGCTGTGTTGACGCCGGGGGAGCCGGTGAGGGTCCCCCAGAGGCTACTGGGTCGGAGGCGCCTTCCACACCCGTGTCTGTCCTGAATGTGCTCCCTGCTGTGACTGCAGGAGGGCTGGGGTCGGCCACCAGGGTCCCTGTGGCCAGTGCGACAGGAGGCGTCGGCACGGTCATCGTTCCAGACGTTCCATTAAGGACTCCTGCAGCCGTTGTCACCAACGTATTCTTGGCTGAGGCAGCCGTCTGGTTGGAGACCAAGTGCCCTTAAAGTCAGAAAAGGGAGAAAAAGATACAGTCACTTTCCATCCTGTGGGGGGGGGGGGATTGATTATTCAGGGAGCGTCTTAATTTCCGGCCCGCTGGCCTGGCCTGGGGCCCCTCCCCCTCCGCCCAGTGAGAGTAAGACATGGGAGCACGTTTCCCTCGGGGCTCCTCCGGCACACATCGAGCCTGCTGCCCATCGGAGAGGCGCTTGGCACCCTATTGTAAAAACTCCCTTCCCCTCTCTGAACCCTGAGCCCATCGAAGGCTCGAGAGCTTGATCCCTCTTTGATCCAATTCCCCGAAACATCAGACAGAGTGAAAGTCTCACCTTAGAGGTGTGATTCACCATTAACAAAACCCATCACACACACAGCCAGGCTCACAAAGCAGACAAACCACGCGCAGATGGTCACACCGTAAAAGAATTCTTGGCTTTAGGAAAGGATTTGCGGCAGGAATTCCTGGAGAGAACGGTGCCTGGCACGGAGCGGGAGTGTAGTGAAATATTTGATGTAGGAACAGACGAATTCCTCAGCGACGGCTTTGGGTTCACAGAGGACATTTTGCAGGGCCAAGCAAGTGACCGTCTCAGGGCTCAGCGGCCCGGTCCCCGGAGAAGCTTGGCCTGACGGCCCTCCCCGGCCTAGCACCTGGGCGGCTCTGGGGCTCCCGACTCGCTGGCCTAGGCTTGCACACACGTCCCTTGGGCCCAGGGTGCTTTGGGACCACTGCAGGCCTGACCGGCACTCACACGGCTTTCTCACTTACGTGGATCCTGGGATTGGACTTGGCTTTCAGATAAGGACAAGGAGGAAATCCAAATGAGCACCAGGGCTGTCCACATCTTGTGGGTGAGCTAGGAGCAAGGCCGGGCGGTCCCTGAGGCCCCCAGCTGGCCACTCCTCAGGCTGCCAACAACTCCCTGCTGCTGGGCTGAAGGATCTGTGGTCAAGAAAGAAGGCATCTGGTCAGTAATGCACAGCTTCACCTGGGACACGGGGCATAGCACTGTGCCTGCCATGGAGGGTTCTGGAAGGTCCAGGGTGCAAACCAAGCCGAGTGTTCCAACCAGGGCCCGGCACCCAGGGAGACTGGGATACGTCTCAACCATGATTGTCTGGTGATCTGCCTACTGCCTGTATTTGATGGGCTCAAAGCACTCCTTGACCCAACTTCCCTCCGTGTCTCAATCTTCCACGTGCCCATTCTCCCACCCAGAGTTCCTGGTGTGAAAGAGCACTAGACCGAGGGCTGAGACCTCACCAGGCTCACAGGGCCAAGGCCTTTCGATCACCAAGATTGGCCAAGGTCACATATCAGGCCCAACACACTTCTGTGCAGCCCACGATAGCTGACCACACCTTTCACATGGGAGATACCATTTAGCTAGGCAGGCAGCCATCACCCATATCTAACGGTCATGTGTCATTCATTCACCCATCTGTTACACCCACCCATCCATCAATCCACCCAGCCAACATCCATCCATCCATCCTCCATTCACTCGTCTACCTACCACATCTAACCATCCATCCATTCATCCATCCACCCACCGCATCCATCCATCATCCATCCATCCATCATCCACCCACCGCATCCATCCATCCATCATCCATCCATCCATCCACCCATTCATCCATCATCCATCCATCCATCATCCACCCACCGCATCCATCCATCCATCCAACATCCATCCATCCATCATCCACCCATCCATTCATCCAATATTCCAAGTGTCTGCTCATGTGCCCAGCAGTGCAGTTAGAACAAAAAGATGAAAGCCGTACAACTCTTTCCTCCAGGGAGCCTGCCACACAGTCAGAGACATAGAAAAGAGGTCACTGCAAGGTGTTGCAAGCAGAGCAGAGGTGTGGTTCCGTGCTGGGAAGCGGGCAGGGCATGGCACACGTGAAGCCCTTGATGTGTTAAGTTGGAGGCTGGTCCTCTGTGTGGAGGCCCTGAGTTCTGGTGGGAAGAGGGGTGTGGCCAGGGAAGGCTTCCTGGGAAAGCAACACGTGGGCCATGTTCTGAGAGATGGATGGGATCCACCTGGTGGGGAAGGGGTGGGGGAGGTGAGCAGGAGCAGCAAGGCCAGAAGCCGAGGGATGGTGTGCCAAGACCTGGGATCAGCCCAGAGATTGGCAGGCCACCACTGGGCAGTTGGGACGTGCGGGGGACGCCCTGCAGGCCTGAGGTTGGTCCCATGACTTGACTGGGGCACAGGGCTAACAGGACCCGGGCATGCTGGGAGCTGGAGGGCGGGCAATGAGCCTGGGGCTCCTGAGGGCACCTCTGAAATCAGTCCTGCCTAAAGACACCAAGGCCTTTGGTCTTTCCACTGGCCGTCGCCATGAAGTTCTTGAGTTGCACAGAATGCCACGGAAGGGAGCCCTTGGGCCACGTGAACACGTCCTGATCAACTGCTCGCCCAGCACGGATGCTACTCCTGCGCTCCAGGACCCCACAACCAGGCCGGCTGCTGGGGAGCGGGGCAGGCTCGTGGTCTTCCCACCAGCCCCGAGTCACGAACGAATCACCTTCAGGCATCCCATCGTGGCCCCAACCCACATGCCACCCCACAGCTTCCAGAAAGGGCCTTGTAACCCACAAAGGTGGCCCCGCCTCCACTGCTTAAACCCCACAGTATCCCAGGACAACCCCAAAGCTCATTACCATGGCCAAGGTGGCCTTCAAAATCTGGCCGTGCCGCCTCTCCCCGATGGCCCCACCCGCACTGGGCACGTGAAATCCCCGCAGGTACCGACCCAGCGCCGGGTGCGGCATCAGTCCACGGGAAGTGCTTGCTGGGGGCTACACAGCGCAGCCCCTGGGGAGCGGAAAGGGGTGTGTGGCCACATAGTGTCTTTCTGCCTCTCATGATCTGGGAGCTTGTGGTGAAACGGCCCAGTGACTGGGAAAGCCCGTCGAGGACACACTCTTCCAGAAGGCTGGCGCATTCCTTGATGCTTCTCACCCCTTTACGAGTGTCCCCAGCTTTCTTCTAGCTTCAAGGTGTCTGTAAGGGCTCTGGTAGCTTCCAGGTTTAGAGGACTTAGCCCTACAAACCACAGATTTGCATCTGTTTTCTGGAATGCAAAGGGCATTCTTTGTTCTGACAGAAACGAGTGGGGGTAGGGTAGGGAGAGAAGAATCATGAAAATCACAATATCGTGAGAGACAAGAATTGAAACTAGAAGGTTTCAGGAACAAAGAACTCATACTCCCCCATGAGCCGACGCCACGCAGCTGGGCTCTCGGTAAATAAATGTATTTAAATGGCTCTTTCTTTGGCCAGTCACGTCCACTGAACACATCTGAAATGCTCCCGCGGCTGAGCCAGCACGCTCCCCGTGACACCGGGGGGAGGGGGGGTCTGCTGGGGTGGGGTGGTGCTGTGACCGAGGCTTCCTGAATGTTCTGTTGCCCCCCTCGCTACCCATCTCTAGGGCAGAGTCAGCAAACTTTGTCAGTAAAGAGCCGGACAGCAATTGTCTTAGATTTCGGGGGCCACTCGGGCTCGGTCTCAGCGACTCACGTCTGCTGCTGTAACGCAGGAGCAGCTGGCGACCGTGAGTGGACGCTGGGCGTGGCTGCGTCCCAATAAAACTTTATGCACAAAAAGAGGCAGCCGGGCGGGACCTGGCCCTCGGGGCCGTAGTCTGCCAACCCTGCTCTAGCGCTTCAGTGACCTTCAGAGCTGATAAGGCAGGGAGGGACTGATCCCCTGGGCCAAACGGATTTCCTCCTTTTTGGTTCCTCGGGCAGAACAGACTCGGACAGTCTTGTTCCTGGTCTGGGTGCAGCCTCTAGGCGGCCCCTCCCAGGACCGCCCGCTGCGAACAGGCTCCCACCCCCAACCCCCAGCATCAGGGAGGGGCAGCACCCCCCAAAGAGGGACACAAGGCCAAGAGAAAACCCCTTGTGGTGTCCGGCCTCTGTGTCACAAGAACAGGAGAGGGTCACAGAGGAGCACATGCCCGTGGGCCCTCCCGTCCACCCCTGCTCGTGGACCCCCCTCCTGGGCTCCCTCAGAAGGCGGGACCTCTGCCCCGTGAAGCACCACAGAACGGGCCCCCCTCAGGGCTTCGATGTCTTTCCTTTTTGCTCTCTTCCTTTCCCCACCCCGCAGCAAAGCCCTCTCCGGGCTCACTGTGGGCTCACTGTCACGACACCACGCAGGGGGCCCCGCCTGCAGGACGGCGGACACTCACTAGCGGCAGCTGCTCAGGGCGTGCTCCCAGGCTGGGCCATCCTCCTCCTTGGAGAGCTGCGGGCTGGGCACCGTGCGCTGGCCGGGAGAGGGCAGGCCGTGCAGGGCGGGAGGAGCACTCCCAGGCCACGGCATGCTCTGTGGCACAGGAGCGACATGGGCGGACGCCCCACTCTGGTAGCAGACGCATCTAGGGTTTGAAAAACAGTCAACACTCCTTAGAAGCGTAAGGGAAAAACCCGGGGAGGAAGGGGACACTGAAATAGCATTACATAGATCACTATCCTGGGAAATGACAATGTGCATCAAAACTTTCAGTGTCAGGACTTTTTTTTTTTTTTTAACATTTATTCGTTTTTGAGAGACAGAGAGAGACAGAGCACGAGTAGGGGAGGGGCAGAGAGAGAGGGAGACACAGAATCCGAAGCAGGCTCCAGGCTCCGAGCTGTCAGCACACGCGGGGCTCGAACTCACGACCTGCGAGATCATGGCCTGGGCCAAAGTTGGACACTTAACTGACTGAGCCACCCAGGCGCCCCGATGCTATTTTTATTTAAATAGATGTTTGTTAAACGGGGAGAGATTTACAGTGGAACATTAATAAAGTGTTATGCCAGGGGAATGAATTCCTGGTGATTCTCATTTTCTACTATGTATAGGTGTCTTTTTTTTTCTTTTTTTTTTTAACATCAGCATGAATCGCTTTCGAGAACATTTCTGAAAGGCTCCAATCACAGGAAACAACGTCTGATTTTCTTCAAGTACTTTTAACTATCAGGCAGAGAGGCACAGAGTAATCCTACTCGATACAGTTTCACGAATAGATTTTAATGATTTAGAGAAACTCATCTTTCTAGGAGCCAAAACCTTAGAAGAATCAGGAGTACAGTGTAATGCAAAGATATTAACAGCATGAATGGAATCATCTCATTGATGAATATTTAATGTAAACCCGGGAGATTAAGAAACAGCTCATCACCTCCTAGAGTGGCAGATATTAGTAGGTGGTGATGCGTGAGGGCGTGAGGACCGCCGTGGGCCCGCTCCCTAATACAAATGCTCGCGAGTGCACACACATGCGCGCACAGCGCACAAGCACACGCACACACTTGTGTGTGCACACAGCTGCATGCATACCCAGCCACGCACACGCACAGGCACACACGTGCGTGCACACTGCCGCATGTGTATACATGCATGTGTCCGATCACACACACAGTTACAAACACAAAGGTGGGTGCACACATGGGATGTTTCTCTACGGCTGAGTCAGGAAACCACAAGTTTCTCAGGAAACTTCTACTGGATGCCATCACCGCTTATTCACTCGCAGTCAGAGGGGCTGGTGATCGCTCCCACAGAACTGGGAATTGGTCGCTGTCACAGAGTCAAGAACAGGCCCTCGTTGGGCCGTGACTTCATCTCTCTGGAATGGTCCTGCCTCCAGTTTCCGACAGCATATTCTAAATGTCAAGATCCATGTGTGGGGACCTGCACTAATTTTTGTAAGTTGACTCACAAAGGACAAACCATTAACAAAATTTAAAATGATAGTTTGTCCAGCAAAGGCTTTAGTAAGCCTTAAATGAGGGTCCGGCCAGTTATTCTCATTCTTACGGTGCAGGGAGACTGGGTAGGCCAAGGTCTCAGACTACAACAGATGGGAAGGAAAGAGACCCTTGTGGCAATAAGAGAATAAACAAGAATTCAGTTACGATTAAGCGGGAGACCTGAAGACGGAAAGACAGGAGTCGGGCTGGTGCCGGCAGCTCCTCTTTCAGGAGTCAGCCCCCCGCAAGTGCTGCAGGGAAGGGGCAGCACCCCTTGAGACAGGAGACACTCCCATTAGAAAGGCACCCCCAGGCTGTGGCCATAGGTGTCAGCTTCCGGATCCTTTTCTGGTCCATGATCTTGCGATGCCTCCCAATACGTCCCGTCTCTGAATTCTCGTGGTCCCCACCTTGGCTTGATTTTTTGTTTTTTAAACTCTTATGAGTCTGTTTCTTGTATGCTGAGTGCTGTATACACGTTTACATGGACTCAGACTCCAAACTGCTGAATTCCTTTTTCTGGCCTTAGGTTCCTAAGAGCCGATACAAGCAATCCTTAGGCTTAGTAAGGGACTATAAAGTGTTACCCCCCCATTCCATCACTCGGCATTATTTATCAGCAGCAACGTGGCCTGGGCCCTCACTCCAAGCTGGAAGCTATAGACACCAATGAGCAGGAAATGCTGAAACAAACACAGGGCAAACCACAGAGATCTAATCCTGACACGTCGCCTGGCTGAACTTTGGTCTCAGAACCCAAGGAACACAGGTCTGCGGTTTTGTGTATATAGACAGTGCCCTGCGGTCTAAAGGATGGGTCTGCGTGGCAGACGGAAGCCTCCAACAGTGGATATCGTCCTAATCACAATGCTCGCTTCCAGGTTTCTGGAAGTTTTGGCATCATGGCTAAGCGCCGATCAAAGGCTAGTGTTTGTTGGCGGCGTGGGCAAATTCGACATTCTTTGGTCTGCTAAGCAAGTCCAGCATGTACGCGGCAAATCGGCAATTTAAATACTTTCCTCACCGATTTTATTGAAATTTCAGAGATGCTTCCTGCAGGGGGTAAAAATTAACCGCACGTTGGCACAGGCAGATTTCTAAGCACGGTGTTTACGTGTTACGGCGAGCCATGTGGATGCCGACCCCTCCTATCAGCCGGGGCGTTGACCGCGCACAGAAAGCGGCCACCGGGCTCACAGGGGGGGACAGGCAGGCAGCATGGAAATGCACAACCCCCTCCCAGGTAGAGGGCCCGGGTCACCTAAAAGGCCAACGCACTCTTGGAGGGCAACACCTGCTGGGGCCCAGCCTTGCCCCGGGAAGACCTTTGAGTTCCCCGAGCATGTGAGTGTTCCGACTCTCCCATCCTCCGCTCCCAAACTCGCACTGCCCGGGCCTCTTCTCGGGTTTGGGATCCCCCCCTCCCTGCAGCCTCTCGGACCCCCGTCCGTGCCCCTTCTGGGTCTCGGCCCCCACCGGGCTCCTTCCGATCCTTCCGCTCTGCTGCTCCTCACCTCCAGTCCTCTCGTTTTGCCCCCGTGCCCCCACCGATCTTTTCTCTGTCCCCCTCCTGCCTCTCGAGCCCCGATTCGAGCCTCCTCCTGCCCCCACCTCCCTCCTTCAGGCGCAAGCCGGGCCAGGGAGCCGTGACAACAGCTCCCCGGGCGGCGGCGCGGGCCCCTTACCCGGCGCGGCAGGCCTGCGGCGGCCGGGCGGCCGTGGGACGGCGGGGAAGTGCCCGCGGCCCGGCGTGGAGACGTGGCCGGCGGCGGCGCAGCGCGCGCGAGCCACGACCGCTCGGGGCGGCAGCCCTCGCTCGGGCCCCGCCCGGACCGCCCCGGAACTGACGTCACTGGAGGCGGGGCCGGGAGGGCGGGGCCGTCTCGGTCAGAGCCCGGAGCGGCCGGGTGGTGCCAGGCGCAGGCGGAAGCGAGCCGGAAGCGAGGGGGCGTGGCTGCCCGCCGACCCCGCCCCCCCCCAGCGGGGCGGCTCGGGCTCCGCAGTCCTCGAAGCCGGAAGCGGCTGGAAGCGGTTATTTCGGACGGGTGTCGGGCGGAAGTGGTGGTGCTTGGCCTCGGCTGCCCGGCCGTGGGTGCTGGGCTGGGGCAAGCGAAGCTCCGACGTACCCCGAGGATGCGCAGGGCCCCGAGCCCTAGGGGTGACCCAGCGCTCTGCCCTCCTCCTCGCGCTTGGTCCAGCCCCTGGTGGTGGGCTCTCGGGTCCAAATAGTAACGAGCAGTGGGGCTGGTGGCTACTGTGCTTTGAGCGCTTGCAGGCTTACACGGTGCCAAGCCCCGCGCTTGGTTCAGTGATTTAAGTCTGCGACAGCACTATGTCCCCATTTTACGGATGCAGAAACTGAGGCTCACAAAATGTTTTCTAACTGTAAGACGCGGGATAACAATGGGACAAAATAAGAGTGTAGAGGAAAGTGAATCGGACTTGACCTCACTTGGGAAGCAGTCTTTGGAAATTACTGGTTGTGGCTGAATCCCAATCTGTGTAAAACCCTCTCGGGTCCCCTCAAGTCCAAAGAAAGCCTGTCTGTGAAGGATGATCTCAGAATAAACAAAAGGCTTTATTTTCAGACTGTTTTGTAACTTGTCCTGGGGTCCTGGGCGAAGAAACTAAACCAGACAGGGAAAGCCGAGGGTGTGCGAAGACCAGATGAGCTGCCCGCTTGAGTTCTGGGAGCACCTGAAATGCACTTCTGAGCCTGCATCGCCCTCATCTCCGATTCAACCTCAAAGCTTCAAGTTGTGTAGAGCTCGCCCTGCAAAGACAAGTTTGCTGAGACCCAGGCCAGTCGGGAGGGTTCATGAAGGCGCTGATGCTTCTGCTTTGCGTTCGCTTTAATTTTCCCAACTAGCTCAGATCTAACGTGAGAAGTGCAGTGTCTGTGTTCATTTCACAAGAGAAAATATACCCAAATAACCCACTATACGTAGTTCTACGCCCACCTTCCTCAAAAATCGACGTCTGTGACTCTGTTTTAATCTCCTCTTCGGTAAAATCGGGACAATTTTTATTGCTAGGGATGAAGTCACAAAGATGAAGACACGAGCCTCCCTCTCAAGGAACTTACAGTCTAGGGCAGTCTAGCTCTGTGCGCTTTTATAAATAAAGTTTTATTGGAATACAGTTATACCTTTTTGTTACATATCCTCTCCCTGCTTTTGCACTGCCGAATAATGGCAACGGAAATTATATGGCTCACGACACCTGAAATATTTACTGCCTAGTCCTTTACAGAAAATATTTGTGAACCCCCCAGTCTCAGGTATTACTAGAAAATGGTTTTCGGTCAACGATGGAAATATCTTGCCAAAATGGCCCAGAATACAGGGAAATTCCTTGTCTTGTAGGGGGAACCTAGCACCTTTTCAGTGGATTGGGGTCACCTAGGACCTAGCGTCCATTGAGCGCAGCTCCGGGAACTGCACACCTGCTTCTGTGGAGTATTAGGAAGAGTAAAGCAGGGTCTGTGCACTCTACTCATGGCAGTGGGTGCACTAAGAGGAGGGCATACATACTTAAATGCTCAGGGTTTTGTTTTAGGGCGCAGGTCATCTCGGGTGCTTTCTATGCAGAAATAGCTGATAATACACTCAGAGCGCAGTCCTCCTAGTTGTTGAATGAACATTGCTATTTGAATATAGTCCTGCTAGATTCCGCCTGTGAAAGAGCGGTGGAGGAACTTCAAACCCCAGCTCCACTTTTTCGCTGAGTGACAGCAAGCAAAAAGCTTAGACTCTCTGTGCCTCAGTTTTATCATTACTCATGGTGCTTCTGTTCAAGAAAGTCTCCATGGGGGCGCCTGGGTGGCTCAGTCGGTTGAGCGTCCAGCTCGGCTCAGGTCATGATCTCACAGTTTGTGAGTTCGAGCCCGGTTATCAGGCTCTGTGCTGACAGCTCAGAACCCAGGGCCTGCTTCAGATTCTGTGTCTCCCTCTCTCTGCCCCTCCCCTGCTCATGCTTTGTCTCTCTCTCTCTCTCAAAAATACATAGACTTAAAAAGAAAAGAAAAGAAAGTCTCCATGAAGACTGACTCAGCGAATTCTGAACAATTACTCCTCGGGGATGGGGGCGGGAGGAAACAAGGGCAATATTTCCCTTCATGCTCAACCCTTTGTTTTCATTATTAATCGAAGGTTTGTGGGGCGCCTGGGTGGCTCAGTCGGTTAAGCGTCCGACCTCGGCTCAGGTCATGATCTCTCACAGTTTGTGGGTTCGAGCCCCGCGTCGGGCTCTGTGCTGACAGCTTGCTCAGAGCCTGGAGCCTGTCTTCGGATTCTATGTCTCCCTCTCTCTCTCTGACCCTCCCCTGCTCATGCTGTCTATCTCTGTCTCTCAGAAATAAATAAAATACATTAAAAAAAATAAAAAATTTAGAAAACATAATTACTGAGTGAACGGCTTGATTTGTGTAGCTAGAGCACTCAGGAACACACATTCTCTTCCAGCACACTCAGAGCGTTTGCATCAAGTGACCATATACTGGTTCGTAAAGCAGTTTCAACAAATCGAAAAGGACTAAGATGATACAGAATCTGTCTGACCACAGTGCGATTAACCTTGAAAACAAACAAAACACTGGAAAATCCCGATTTGTTTGGAAATTCCGAAACACGCGTTCAAGTAACAAACGGATCCGGGGAATAGTTTAGAAAGGAATTGAGACTAACAATAATAAAAATAAAAATATAAAACATAACAAGAATACTATATCCTCAAACTGTGGGGCACAGTGAAAGCAGCACATCGAAGACCTTTTCAGACTTATATGCATATCTTAGAAAAAGAAACAACATTGAAAGTTAACAGAGGGGCGCCTGGGTGGTTCAGTCGGTTAGGCGTCCGACCTCAGCTCAGGTCATGATCCCGCCGCTCAATGGTTCGAGCCCCGCATCAGGCTCTGGGCTGACAGCTCAGAGCCTGGAGCCTGCTTCATATTCTGTGTCTCCCTCTCTCTCTGCCCCTCTCCCCCTCGCACTCTATCTTTCTCTCAAAAAAAAGAATAAATGTTAAAAATTAAAAAAAAAAAAAGACAGTTAATGGAATAAACCCCCATCTCGGGAGGTTCGATGAGAACCCGGGGGTTGCACTGTTAGCGGGAAGGCGCCAGTAGAGAAGCAGGGGTGGACCAGACGGGAGGGCGGTAGTTAGAAGCGGGCTCAGCTCCTCCAGGACACCCTGGAAGCCAGGCGAGGAGATCATCTTTCAGAGGAGAGAGCACCTCCTCCAACTTGGTAGGAAGGAAGAAGGAAAGGATGATTGGGGCTCAGACTTGCCCTTGTGCAGGTGGACAGAATGAGTGAGGGGGTTGGAGAGAGTGGGAGGTAATGGGAGCCAAGGGCCAGCCAGGAGAGCGTGGGATTTCTAGCAGCTCAGAGGGGCCCTGCTGAGGCCGGAGAGCAGGGATCTTCCTCAGCACCCAGGTGCAGGCAAGAAAGAGGTGGACAGCTGGATTCACCCAGGGGTGTGGTGTTGCCAAGCAGGGGTGCCGAAGGAAAGGGGGTTGAAGACACCATGTTGGCAAAAGAGTGACTTACTTGTTGGATCGTAGAATCCAGGCAGGAGGACAGCAGGGCAAAGGGCAGAAAGCGGGAGGGGAAGGGGTACAGGTGTGGAGCCCCAACACCCAGGCGCCCTGTTCTTATAACTTCTAATCCATTTTTAAATGGACTCTTTTAAACATTTCAGATAGTCACATCTTATGTAAATAGTGAAAGCTTGTCTTTAAAAAGCATATTTTAGGGGCGCCTAGGTGGCTCGGTTGGTTAAGCATCCCACTTTGGCTCAGGCCACGATCTTACAGTTCATGGGTTCGAGCCCCACATCGGGCTCTGTGCTGACAGCTTGGAGCATGGAGCTGCTTTGGATTCTGTGTCTCCTTCTCTCTCTGCCCCTCCCCCGCTCATGCTCTGTCTCTCTGTCTCTCAAAAAATAAATAAGCGTTAAAAAATTTTTTTAATTAAAAAAAAAGTTTTCTATTGACTCGCTAAATTCTACTCCGGAAACCAGTACTACACTCTATGCTAACTAACTTGGATTTAAATTTTAAAAAATGTATTCTATTTATTGCTTTCGTGTCATTCCTTTGACTAGAACAAGGTTCACTAAGAGCTGGGGAGGAGTTGTCTTGTTTCTGATCTTTATAGGGACACCTGTAGTTTTTTTTTTTATTTTAGTCAATAAGTGTGATTGGGATAATCATTTGGAATAATTATTCTTTTTCATTTGAGTAAATATTCTTTTACCTCAAAGAGGTTGTTGCCTGTTTTCTCCTCTAGAGTTTTGATGGTTTCCTGTCTCACATTTAGGTCTTTCATCCATTTTGAGTTTATTTTTGTGGATGGTGTGAGAACGTGGTCTAGTTTCATTCTTCTGCAGGTTGCTGTCCAGTTCTCCCAGCACCACCTGCTAAAGAGGCTGTCTTTTTTCCAGTGGATACTCTTTCCTGCTTTGTCGAAGGTTAGTTGGCCGTACATTTGTGGGTCCAGTCCTGGCTTCTCTATTCTGTTCCATTGGTCTATGTATCTGTTTTTGTGCCAATACCGTACTGTCTTGATGATGACAGCTTTGTAGTAGAGGCTAAAGTCTGGGATTGTGATGCCTCCCGCTTTGGTTTTCTTCTTCAACATAACTTTGGCTGTTTGGGGTCTTTTGTGGTTCCACACAAATTTTAGGACTGTTTGTTCTAGCTCTGAGAAGAATGCCGGTGCAATTTTGATTGGGATTGCACTGCATGTGTAGATTGCTTTGGGTAGTATTGACATTTTAGCAGAATTTATTCTTCCGATCCATGAGCATGGAATGTTTTTCCATTTCTTTGTGTCTTCTTCAGTTTTCTTCATAAGCTTTCTATAGTTGTCAGCATACAGATCTTTTACATCTTTGGTTAGGTTTATTCCTAGGTATTTTATGGTTCTTGGTGCAGTTGTAAATGGGATCAGTTTCTTTATTTCTCTTTCTGTTGCTTCATTATTGGTGTATAAAAATGCAACCAATTTCTGTACATTGATTTTGTACCCCATGACTTTGCTGAATTTATGGATCAGTTCTAGGAGTCTTTTGGTGGGGTCTTTCAAGATCTTGTTTTTTAAAATGATCTCTGCACCCATCGTGGGGCTTGAACTCACAAACCAGAGATCAAGAGTTGCATGCTCCACTGACTAAGCCAGCCAGGCACCCCAGATATGTCTTTTATTTATTTATTTATTTTTGAGAGAAAGCAAGAGCACATGTGGGGGAGAGGGGCAGAGGCAGAGGGAGAGGGAGAAGCTTCCACAGGCTCCACGTCCAGCATGGAACCTGATGCGGGGCTCGATCTCACGACCCTGGGATCATGATCTGAGCTGATATCAAGAGTCAGATGCTTAACCGACTGGGCCACCCAGGAACCCCAGAATATGTCTCTTTTAAGTAGATGTGATTCAATTTTTTAAAAATTATTTCAATCTGACAATATTTGTCTTTTAACTGGAATATTCAGACATTTAACATAATTTAACTTAACAGAATTATGGGTTTGTATAGAATGTAATTATGTCATATTTAACGTAATTATGATTTATACCTACTACGTTATTTTGTACTTTCTATATGTCCTACTTCTGTGTCTTCTCATCTCTCTTTTCTTGACTTCTTTTGGATTGATTATTTTAAAAAATTATTCCACTTCTCCCCTCTGCTAATTTAGAATTTGTGCACTGTGTTTCTATTCTTTTAGTGATTACCCTCAGAATTACAATACTAGTCCCTTGTGGGGCACCTGGCTGGCTCAGCCAGTGGACCTTGTGACTCTTGATCTTGGGGTCATGAGTTCGAGCCCCATGTTGGGTGTAAAGATTACTTAAAAAAAGAAAATTAGTCACCTGTCTTATCAATATCCAAACCTAATCAGTTCCTTTATGACTACACCTGGATGAAACCAGTCTCTCAGAACTTGTAACTCCATTTATCCCCTCCTGATTTTTGTGTTATCATTGTTATGTATTTTAATTCGATGATTTTTTAAAAATACTCTGTTAGACAAAGTTTATTTGCATTTACCCAAATGTTTACAGCTTTCTTTTCTTTTCCTTCCTTCTTGTTTCGCAGGCTTCCTGTCTACGGTCACTTACCTCTTGCTTAAACAAATCTGAGGACCTGCTGATTGAATTCTCCCAGCCTTCGTTTCCCTGAAAATGTCTGTGTCTCTTCCTCATTCTTTTTTTTTTTTTTAACATTTTTTAAAATGTTTTTATTTATTCTTGAGAGAGAGAGAGAGACAGCGTGAGCAGGGGAGGGTCAGAGAGAGAGGGAGACACAGAATCCAAAGACAGGCTCCAGGCTCTGAGCTGTCAGCACAGAGTCTGACGCGGGGCTCGAACCCATGAACCGTGAGAGCATGACCTGAGGCGAAGTCAGACGCTCAACCGACTGAGCCACCCAGGCACCCCTCTTCCTCATTTTTGAAACACATTTGTCTATAGCTAACAAACTCAAGATTGGCATTTATTTCCTCTTGGTGCCTCGACGGTATCCTTTGGCCGTCTGTCTGACTTCCGCTAATGTCGGCTGCCCGTCTCACTGCCTCCCTGTTGGAGGCCATCCGCCTTTTTCTTGCAGCTTTTAGGAATATTTTCATTGTCTGTCTCTCAGAGTACCTTTCTGTTTCTTTTTCCGCTTCCCACTGGCCTGCCTTCTCCTATTTACAACGATGAAGCCGGGATAGGAAATGGCAGTGAAAATTTGCATTCGGAAAAGAAATAGTGAAAGATGCTGGGGGTCAGTGATCCAGCCCAGTGATGAAATCCTGCAACAGCGGGTCCCCTTGCTTTTGATGAGCCCCTTGTTCTGCGCCCCCGAAGGAGTCCCTGCCCACTGTCTTTAGTCCCCAGGCTGAAAACACAACACACAACGGCCAGACCGTACACATCCCTACAACCTGCAGCAGCTCGCCCCAAAAACCAACCTCTTCTCTGCAATAACCAGTCCAGGAAACCAGCCTGCCTGGAAGGCAGACGTGCAGGAAGCCACCCTGAGATCTCTTGTAACAGTGCAGGAAATGGAAAGACAGCTTCTGTGACAACCAGCACAATATGGCCGGATTTGGTTAATAAGTGACCATTTCCATCATTTTTGTCCCTCCTTCCGACTTAAGACCGACCAACCACAGGAAGCCAGATATGTCACCAGCACAAAGGACGCCCCACTTCTAGGCAGCTCCCTGTGCCAACAGCCCCCAATCGGGGCAGCCCTGGAGCCTTCCCTTCCCCCAGGAGAGATTTCCTGCTGCTCTGCCTGCCCCCAGTGTCTGTGAAACGCAAGGGATGGTGCTTGACTCCCTTACTGCGGCAAGCTCTGACTCCACGGCCTTGACTCTGACTCCACGGCCTTGACTCTGACTCCACGGCCTTGACTTGTTCTCATTGGGTGGTCTTTGTTTTATTTCCACGCTTTCCGTTCATCTCTTTGCAACAGAAGCGACCCTCCTTGGGGGGTCCACCACACGGGCGCCCTAGCTCGCACCTGAGGAAAGACAGTACCTTGGCCCGACACGCCTACTCGGAGGGCCCAGCTTGCTGAGGGCTTTGCCACCAGGGCCCTCGTCGTCCTCGTCCACTACGCGTGGGCTTTCTGCTGCCCAGGAGACACATCTGCAGTCAGGTGCCCTGGGAAGTCAGACCCTGAAATGCCCCCAGGGATCTCTGGAGTGGGGACAAAGGTCTGGACCTTTATACCCCCACATCAGTCAGTCATGGAATGCAGCTGCCCCAGGAAATAGCCGTGACCTTGGGACACGCAGCTTTCAATGTCTAAGAGCAAGTACAGGAGAGGGACTCCGCTGAGAGCAGTCGGCCACCCACACTCCAGGCGGCCTGGGAATGAGTGCTTCAGTCCTGGAGGCGGGATGCTGGGAGAATCTGCGGGGGTTTGTGGGAACTCCAAAACCTGACCCACCAGAAGCCAAAGGAGCCTGCACATTTGTATCAGCAGAGAAAACAGTAGCAGTCGACTTGTGGGGCTTCGGTACCTCGAGGGAGGGAGGCCAAGCAGAACAAGGTGGCTCTCACTGAGTCAGAGCTCTCAGAACAGAGCGGATGCAAATAGGCTGTGGACTGTTTCCCCAAACCCAAAAGATATCATGTCCAAAATTAAAAATTCAAAAGAGCAAGGGCAAAAAAAAAAAAAAAAAAAAAAAGATAGTCATGGCTGAGAACCTTCTGGAAGATCAGATGGAAAAACTGACAACAGAGAGTAAAATTAGAGGGAAAATGGAAATTAACACGAAAGAGATAAGAGGCCTCCAAGTCAGGTCTGGAAGCCCCCAAACTTGAATGGTAGAAGGAAAAGGGGGGTAGAGATGGAGTAGTGACTGAGGGAGTCACAGAGCACTGGCCCCAGCTTCTGGGAGAGACTTCCCTGTCCCCTGTCCCCTGCAGCCACATCTGAAGTGTGTACTTGGGGACCAAGTCCTCCCTGGGGGACGTCCAGCTTTGGCAGACACGTCCTGCCCGCACAAGCTCGCAAGCCTACTGACCGCTTTTGTTTTAATGCCCCAATTGTATAGGGTTTTAAAGCCTGGTTGTGTCACTTTAAAAAATATATATTCATGTATTTATTTATTTAGAGAAAGAGAGAGAGAGAGAGAGCAAATGTGCAAGTGGGACAGGGGCAGAGAGAGAGGGAGAGAGACACGGGGCTCGAACCCACGAACCGTGGGATCATGACCTGAGCCAAAACCAAGAGCTGGATGCCTAACTGACTGAGCCACCCAGGCGCCCCTGGTCCTGTGACTTCTTTGGCAAACCAGGTCCGTCAAAGTGTTAGCAGCAGACTGACCCGTTTGTTTTCAGGCTGTTGGCTTGTGCAAGGAGCCACACCCAGCTCAACCCGGATTGTATTTCCTTGCCTCCTAACCGCCGAAGCCCTCTCCTTCCTGTGGAGTCTGGTCTCTGCCCCCGAGCTGAGCGTTTGGGGGTCTCTGCCACTTACAATATGCTTGGAAGCCTTGTGTCATGCTATGAGGTTGTCTAGAAGCAATTGGATTTTCTTAACCTACAAGGCTTCACATTTCTGGACTTTTACTATTTTATTCCTTCTGCTTAAAAATGGGTCCTTTTTTGCCTGAGCCTATCGCTTCATTCTAATACTTGGCTGACGATGACTAATCACAGCCAAGGTGCCCTGTTAGGGTTCTGGTTTCGCATCCTCTGCCAGGGCCGCTGGCTCATAGGTCCAGAGCTGATCTTTTTTTTTTTTTAATTAAAAAAAATTTTTTTTATTATTTTTGAGACAGAGAGACAGAGCATCAGCGGGGGAGGCGTAGAGAGAGAGGGAGATACAGAATCTGAAGCAGGCTCCAGGCTCTGAGCTGTCAGCACAGAGCCCGACCCGGGGCTCGAACCCGTGAACGTGAGATCATGACCTGAGCCGAAGTCGGAGGCTTAACTGACCCAGCCACCCAGACGCCCCAAGTCCAGAGCTGATCTTCCAAGCCGTCACGGGTTGACCCAATGCCTGCGTCTGCGTCCATGGGTCTATCTGATACCCGTTTCCACACTGCCCGCTGGCCGACAGCTGAGCCAGCACCACATATTTTCGTTTTTCCCTCCTGTTTCTTGTTTTAACAGCAGCCACTCCCACTACCGATTTGGTGTTAGGACAATACTGTCTGCTGTAAGCGTAGCTGAACCCAATTGGACTCGAATGTTACCAAGTTCAGAATATTTATTAATGTGCTTTCTGATTGCGTATGCGGGTAACCTTTGCGAAACTACCGCTGGCGAGGTTCCGGTGAACTGACAGGGAGACCGGTCACAAGTATTTGAAAAGGTCACCAAAACACTCCTCTCTCCAGCCTGGTGACTGTGTGAGGCCCTGTTTTCTTCATATACTCAACCCAAGCAACATTTTGCAATAAATTGAACGCAGAAATGGGTAAGAGAGGCCAGGCATTAAAGATTTGTGAACTTTTAAAACAATACCGGTCTCCTCACTAATTTTTGTTATTTGCTATTTTTTTTCATAAAATGTTATTGGTGTTCGCATGCAATGGTTTATATCACGGTTACTTTAAAAGAAATGCATAATTTAAAGACTTCTCAGTTTTAATTTCTTTCTCTTTCTTTCTTTCTTTCTTTCTTTTTTAAGTAGGCTCTATGCCCAATGTGGGGCTTGAACTCATGACCATAAGGTCAAGAGTCACATGCTGTGCTGACTGAGCCTGTCAGGCACACCCCTTGGCTTTAATTTCTAATATGGAAAATATCAATAGATTGAGCCCTTTTAGAGCTCTCTGGGACCCTCAAATCTTTTCTTTTCTTTTTTTTTTAACTTTATTCCACGACAGAGAGAGCGCGTGAGGACGTGTGCCAGTGGGGGAGGGGCAGAGAGAGGGAGAGAGAGATCCTAAGCAGAGCCCAAAGCGGGGCTTGATCCCACGACTGTGAGATCATGACCTGAGCTGAAATCAGGAGCTGGATGCTTAATTGACTGAGTCACCCAGGGGCCCCCCGCCACTTCAAAAAACGTTAAGAGTGTGAAAGGGTCCTGAGACCACAAGCTTTGGGACCCCTGGTGTTCCCTGGGGTCTTGCCCTCTGCCTGGTCAGGCTCGCCCTCTCCCCTAACAGGGGCATCTGCTGCCTCTTCTGGGAGCGTCAAGGATCTGTTTTGAAACTGAACATCCAAGAACTAATTCTTTTTTTCTTTCCGGATCCGGCCCCCTGTGCTGGGACCAGCTGAGAAACGTCACAACAGTCCTGAGTCCAGTCACCATTCCCAGGACCTGTCACACAGCCCAGTGGCACAGAGAGAGCAGCGAGGGAGACAGAGAATTACCCCCTCATTATCCGGGGAAGAAGGAACTCAGGCTTACGTGCCCTTCACAGAGATCAGAAAACAGTTTTATAACATTTGATGAGATCGAAAAATGCCCTTGGAATCAAAAAAAAAAAAAAACCCCAGCATATTCTCAACCCAAGAAATACACATTGGCTGTTCCTTTTATCTGGAATGTTCTTCCTCCAGATGTTCTCTTGACCCCATCCTCTGCACCTTCTAGTCTTTCCTTCTTAGTCACTGTCTCAGTGAGATCTTTCCCTGTGTTTTCCTGATCCCCCAACCCTGCTTCACATTTTCTTTTTTCTTTCCCAAAATTTCTGACATATTTTAAGATTTATATATGTATTACTTATTATCTGTCTCTCCCCATCTCAAGCGTAAGCTCCATGACAGCGGTGGTCTTTGTTCCTAGAACAGTGCCTGGCACACGGCGGGTGCTCAGGGAATATTTGTAGGATGAATAGATGCCGGGCTGATACACAGAAGAAACGTTCGTCCAAATCTGATGCGAAAAGAGCACACGGGAGCTGAAAGGCTGTGTATCGCCCTTCGGCTCTGGTTCGAGCCCGACGCCCAAGTCTCAACTTCCTGCCCCAAGTCATGGCTACACTGGGAATCTGGAGTCTAAGTGAGGTCTGGCCCGGGTGACTCTCACGCCCACTGTCCTCCGAAGCAGAACCAGAGAGAGACCCAAAGATGAATGTGCAGGGATGTTAGCTGTGATGTCAGGTGCAACACTGAAAACACGGAGGAAGGCTACATGCTATACAGAATGCTTAAGTAAGTTGTAATTATCTATAAGCAAAATTATTAAGCAGCTATTAAGAATGATGCCCGTAGGGACAACTGGATGGGCTCAGTTGGTTAAGCATCCAACTCTTGATTTCGGCTCAGGTCATGATCTCACGGTGTGTGGGATCGAGCCCCGCGTCAGGCTCCGCGCTAACAGCCCTAGCAGCCTGCTTGGGATGCTCGGTCTCCTTCTCCCTCTCTGCCCCTCCCCCACCCTCTGTCTCTCAAAAATAAATAAACATTAAAAAAAATGATGCCTGTAAAGAACTGCCAACAGTATGGGGAGATGCTCAGGACATAATACTAGGTGGAAAAATAGTAAGATAAAAATGGCATATAATACTTTTGTATCTCATGAATTTCATCTGAATGTATTACCAGCTGAAAAATGTAAAGAACAAAATTAAACATGCAGCTAAAAAAAATGAAATAATATGTATCAACACAGGAAAAAAGTAGTTAAATCATCCTCTGTCTCTCTCTCTCTTTTTTAAGCTGAAATGATTAAACAGCTAGAAAGCCCAAGGTCATCAAAATTAAAAGAAAAGCAGGGGGCACCCGGGTGGCTCAGTTGGTTAAGGCTTCGACTTCAGCTCAGGTCATGATCTCGTGGTTCGTGAGTTCGAGCCCCGCGTCGGGCTCTGTGCTGATAGCTCAGAGCCTGGAGCCTGCTTTGGATTCTCTGCCTCCCTGGTCCCGTTCTTGAAGATTGTCGTCCTGGGTCCCGAGTGCCTGGTGGAGGGCGTGTCTGCCCCGTGCAGGGGTTTCCTCGCAGTCCCTGGCCCGGCTGGCTGGCGCTCACCCCCGTTGGCATTCTGTCGCTCCCTCCGGTTGGCTTTAAGAGCTCTTTCTGGGGTTCTGCCCACCTGCTGTTGGGCCACCTGATTAACTTGCTGCCCACCTGCTAAGATGCGCCCTTCGCTGCCTGCTCCGTGGCAAGGGACCTGGAACGCGCTGGGGACAGTGGGGCGGAGGCCGACTGCTTGCCCTGCCTCTGTGTGCTCCTGCCGCCCCCACCCCCGAGGTGGCTTCCTAGCAGAGGGCCACCAGCGAGAGCCCCGGCCAGCGCAGGCTTCCCCCGCACGGGAGGGTGGGTTTCCCGTGAGGGCTGCCGGCACCAGTCCTCGGTGACCTTTCCAGCACCTATTTCCCTCTTCGGGGATCATCTTTGTTGGGCCCTCGGGCCCAGCCCTGGTGTCCTCTGCTCCTGTGTTTTTGGAGCTCCTTCACCTCTGGGTGCCCAGGCCCGTTACTCTCGTCTCCGTTTTCTTCTTCTTCAACATGAAATTCCCTTGTTCAATGACTGTGGTTTGTCTCTTGACTGGACAGGCCAAGGTCTAGGTGTGGATTTCTTTTCTTTTCTTTTCTTTTCTTTTAAATCCTGTTTGGGATTCACTCGCTGGGCTGTCTGAGTCTGAGGACTTTGTGTCAGTGACCGCTTCTGCAAACTTCTGCAAACTTTCAGTCTTCATCACGCTGAGTATTGCCTCTGCCCCTCTGTGGTTTTTCCTTCTAACAGACAGCAGATTGTCCGTTAGACCTTCTCGCCCCACCCGCCGTGTCTCCTATCCATTGAAAAAAATCTTTATTGAGATATAATTCACATACCATACAGTTCACCTGTTTAAATTTTTTTAATGTTTATTTATTTATTTATTTATTTTAATAGTTTATTGTCAAGTTGGTTTCCATATAACACCCAGTGTTCTTCCCCACAAGTGCCCTCCTCCATGTCCATCACCCCCCTTCCCCTTTCCCCCTCCCCCTTCAGCCCTCAGTTTGTTCTCAGTATTCAAGAGTCTCTCATGGTTTGCCTCCCTCCCTCTCCCCAACTCTTTTCCACCCTTCCCCTCCCCATGGTCCTCTGTTAAGTTTCTCCTGTTCCACTTATGAGTGAAAACATATGGTATCTGTCCTTCTCTGCCTGACTTATTTCGCTTAGCATGAATGTTTATTTATTTTTTAGAGAGAGAAAGAGAGAGACAGAGCACGAGAAGGGGGAGGGGCAGAGAGAGAGGGAGACAGAATCCGAAGCAGCTTCAGGCTCTGAGCTGTCAGCACAGAGCCCGACGCGGGGCTCGAACTCATGAGCAGTGATACAGCTTGCCTATTTATAGTGAAGGGTACAGGGGCGCCTGGGTGGCTCAGTCAGTGAAGCATCTGACTTTGGCTCAGGTCATAGTCTCATGGTTCATGAGTTCAAGCTCTGCATCCGGCTTACTGGTATCAGCACAGTTTATCTCGAATCCTCTGTCCTCCTCTCTCTCTGCCCCTCCCCGGCTTGTACTCGCTCTCAAAAAACAAACAAAACTTAAAAAAAAAAACAAA